>RJWH01000971.1:143725-506718 GCA_004363575.1 Solenodon paradoxus
ATTTTCTTTTTTTTTTTTTTTTTTTTTTAATAATAAATCCCAGGCTTCCATTGGTTTTAAAACTCTTCTCATTAGCAGGTGTCTCCTATCTTCTCCAGAGTCCTCACAGGAGCTTTTCATAAGCCGGAGTTCCATTGACATTTCAGCTTCAATTTTCCCGTTGTTGTTGAAGAATCAGTTGGTTTGAAGGGGAAATTTTCTCTTCTGTCCACTTTCCCTCAGACCTGTTCCTTCAAGGGAGCACACATGTGACTCCACAATTACGAGGCCCTGGTGCGGGTAGGGTCCTCTGTGAGCTGGGAGACGGCACCCACCTGCCCCAAGGTACCTTCTAGGCTCCCAGTACTTTGTCAAGTGACTGAAAAGTTCATCTCAATAAGCTCAAGTGAGAGAAGAGGAGAGGGTCCATCACGGCACATTGTGACTGGATGACAACTTGCGCAAGTTTCCCTGTCCGCACCACATGAGCGGTAGGAATTAGGTCTGACACGGCAGCAGGCCAGCTAGGCATGTGTGGCTGCCCTTGATAAAAAGGCAGAAGCTCCATAATTAGGGTTTCGTCGCTCTTGGATGCCTACACACCCAACGAGGGGCACTTGGCTGGGTGTGGGAGAACAGCTTTCCGCAGGGGGTCCACCCCAACACCGCTTCCACAGGTGTGATTCTTGCTTCCCCAAAGGCCCTTCCAGTGGCGACTTGGCCAGTTTGTGTCTTATATTATTAACTTCACTTTTTTAATTTAATGAATCATCACTGGCCATGTTAGCAAGAGAGTCAAATTGAAGCGGTTGGGTTTTCAGCATTGAATGTGGTAGTAGGGACCGACAGACTTTCACTTTTTTAAAAAAGATTCCCTGCTTAGACATCTCATTATTTTATCTGCATAATTAAAATGAAAAAGGAATCATAGAAACTAATAGCTAGAAGAGATCATTGAGCTTATTTAGCGCAGGGTTTCTTAATTTGGGGCCCATATATTAGTGTCAAGGTAATCACAAACACTCTGAGAAGCAGGTTGCTGCCTATGGCTGATAGCAGAAGCTAAAATGAATCTGTAACATAAAATCAAAATAAAAAGAGGAAGAACTAATGCTATATTATGATATGGAATGCAAACAAGTGGGTCCTGTTCATGGACAGTTGAATGAATGAATGACTAAGACTGTGTGATTAAGCTTTGTTTCACTCGTTCTCCCAAGGATCTAGTTCCATCTTGACATGCCCCTATCAAGTAAATAAACAGTACAGCAATGCATGAAAAGAGAAAAGGAAAATACGACGAGACATAAATAAGAAAACTGGAGACATGGATTTTGTTTTTGAAATCATTGATGTCATCCAATGATCGTGACTGTTTGGGGAAAATACACTCTCATCCTCAGGAAGCTGTGGCTGGGAAATTCCACATGGCAAATACATGGATGAAAGCCTAAGGCTACAATGTTCAGAGCTGGTCTCAGCAGAATCTCTCCTTCCTGCAAATGACCAAATAATGTCTTGAACTGACAGATCTTGCAACTCCATAAATAGTAAGGTTTCTCATGTTTGGCCATGGATGACGCTATCCTTGGAAGGAAGAAGCATCTTCTGATAGAACTGCATCCTGGGGGAGTCAGAGTACCCCTGGATAAAGCCTCCAACCTGCTTCCAACAACTGGTCACATCTCCAAGCCCCCAGTACCTTACTGGGGGTTTCTTTTCTTCAAACATTTTTTGTCTTTTTTTTTTTTTCTAATACGACCGAAAAATACTTTAGTAATCCTTGAAGCAAATAAATAACCACCCATTCCCATATCCTCCGTGGGATTACAAGAAGACGAGCACAAACTGAGTCTCCTGCTTCCCACAGCTAATCCTCCTGGGCATGTGTATGCAGCCAGGCTTGATGGCCTGGGCAAGTAGTGGGATATCTGGGTTAAACGTTTGATTTTTTTTTTTTTAAGGAAAAGAAATGCACTGCTAATACATTTGAAGTGATCTAGTTAAAAATAGTTCTAGGTAAGTAATTAAAAGTTAAAGAAAATGGGAACTCATGGCAAGGCTTAATGACAAAGAAGTATACCATAAATGCAGCTCACTTAAAGTCCAGTACTGAAATGAGAATAGCCAGCAAAGCAGCTTTGGTTTGGGCTGGTGGTGAAAACTCCTATGCATCTATCCCTAAATAACTCATCACATCCTAATGAAGAAAAACTGAACCAAAACCAGAAAAAGAAATGGAGAGAAATTCTGGGAGAGAAATCCTGTATCATCTGCATAGGTTACAGGTACATTGATGGGTATGCTTCCAGGTACAAAGGCTCAAAAACCAATGCAACTCCCCTTATTCTAGCACAGATGTCTCAACCTCACCTGAACTTTGGCATTGCCATCTGCCAGATGGGGACACACTACTGCTACACTTGCTGGTTTCTTTGGTGGATCAAACGAAATAATATAAGCAGAGGCTCGATTCCCATGTCTGGTGGGTGGTAAGTACTCAGCAGAGGGCAGTCTGTCTCCTTCTCCACCTAGATATCCTAAAATAACTCTCGACACACCGTTGGAGAGCAGTGTCTGGGAAGGACTACTGTTTCCACTACACAGACCCTCTCTGGTGGCTCCAATTATATTAAGAGGGTTTTTATTTTTTATGACAAAAATTAATTTCCAATTACCTCTATTTGAAGATAAACTGGTGAAAAGAATTCCGAAGAGATGGCAGAATAAAATGAATAACAAGAAATCAGTTCCCCTTAATGCTCATCATTATTACTATTAAATCATCTAATTCAAGGAGTTTTCAACAGCAACAGCAGTAGCAGCAGCAATTACAGGGAATAACAAGGGCTCCCAGGAATGGAAGGAACGTAACATTTTTCCTTTCAGTCACTCACACAGCACTGGAGAGTGGTGTCACCTCAATCACACCTCCTCGTTACAGGAATCTGCTCCCGTACCTGGTCTACGCCACCACTCAGAATCTAGGACGCCATCCACAAGCTCCTGGCCCTGAGCTAAGAGCCAACAGGAGCCTCTTACCTAACTGTGACCTAGGTTGGACTTCCTAGTGCAGCCAGACAAGGATGACATCTCTGTGGCTTCCTCCTGGAGGCTTCCAGAGCCTATTTCTCCAGCTCCAGTCCCAGGCTACACTCTGCACTTCTGGTCACACTAGACAGATGAGTGAAAGCACTCAAACATTTACTGGTTCTACTTTCTGCTTCTGAGTCAGTGTGAGGGCATTGTCAGCCCCAAAGAGTAGGAGACAGAGAAAAAAATGTAGCCTCACCCACTGACTTCTCAGTTAGGACTAGACCCACTTTTTAAAGCGACTTTACAGCAACTCCTTATGACTAGAAAAGAATAAAAATCGTAACATCTCATCAAGTACAAAATTCAGGTACTTATGAACAAAATCTGAATGTACAGATACCACAACCAACCAAATAAACACACCGTTTGAATAAACAAAATGTGGTCCTGCAGGCAGAGAACCAAATGTTGGCATAGAAGATAAACTTAAGAAAAATAGTTCACAGACTACCCACTGATCACCTTAAAACCCCTGATCCTCTCCGTCTCCCTGACATGCTGGGTCTCTGTTAAGGTCCTAGATATTCTGCAGATTCGTATACATGTGTTTCCACTATTGAGATCCCAAATGACCAATACACCTTAGTTATTGTAATGGACTAAATGTTTGTGTCCCCCTAAGTCTAATCCAGATATGATGGTATTTAGAAGTGGGGCCACTGGGGGATAACAAGGTTGTGAATGAGATTAGTGCTGTTAGAAGAAGAGACTAGAGAGCTTGTTAGTTCTCTTCTCTACCATATGCAGTTACAAAGAGAAATGGCCATCTGTAAACTGGATTCTCACAAAACACTGAATCTGTTAACACCTTGATCTTGCATGTGAGAAATAATGTTTGTTACTTAAGCCATAAATCCATGGTAATTTCTTCATAGCAGCCCAAACTGAATGAACAGTTATCCTTGAATTTCCAGAGTCTCATTAGTGCTTCTAGTAGGTATGCATGTTTGACACTTACTGATAAATGATGAAGTTCCCAACTGAATAAATGAATGGATTAGGAAATGAATGGCAAGATACAACATAAAGATTTACGCCCAATTAGTCAGTATTCCCAAGGATGGGTAGCAATAATTACAGATCTAATAGAAGAAAACTTTTCAGAATTAAAAGAAAATATTAAAATCATCTAAAGGAGAAAATGAGAAGGATCATCATATGTTGGACAATTAGCTGTAAGAAATATTCCAAGGCATATCCTAGGAGGAGGAGGGAAAAATCTCTCACTTTCAAAGATAAAGACTTCTGCAAGCTTTCAAGCCAAAAAGGGGGGAAAAATCTTACATGTCATCCTTCAAAAAGATCCTTTGACTTACAAGAATAAAACCTGAGTGTTCCTGATTCAAAGAAGAAAATGGAGCAGCTGATCTTACAGAGAAGATTTTGAGAAGAGACCGTCTTTGTTTTGGCATAACCTGTTACCCCTGGGAATTGTGGCACTCTCCCACAGGACATGAGTGTTCAAAGGCTCCAGGCATCCTTTCTGAGAACCAGCTGTCTCTGTCTTTGTAGCAGGAATGTGGGCCCAAGGCACCTCTCCAGACTCACATCTCCGGACGACCCCTGAGCTGCCAACTGTCCCAGGAAGGACAAGAGGAACTGGCACCAGATCCGGGACTATGAAGAAAGAAGCTTGCATTTCAGGTCTCACTTCTGATACTTGCAAGGCAGGCCTTTGGTTGACGTCTGGTAACTTAGATTTCAGGATGGTTCCCACCATAACCTAAGAGTGGTTCATTGTACCTAAGCTGTTTGTGTGAACAATGTAGTTTATGCTTAATACCTGCTTCCCTTTTGGGAGTCTGGAATTTTGGTACTTTTCAGGCAGAGACTCAATGGTGTCAGACCCCAGTGAAAATTCTCTGCATCGAGTCTCCAATGATCTTCTCTGGTTGGCAATATTTACACATGTTGCAGTGGGATTTAAGTATGCCCTGTGTTATTTCAACGGAGAGAACTCTGAGAGTTTAGACACTCTTGCCCAGACTTTGCCTCTTGCATCTCTTCACTCTGTTGATTATGCTTAGTATCCTTTCACTTGTACTAAACAAACCATGAGTATGATTATATGCTAGTCCTATTCATCTTTCTAGCAAATTCAGTCCCAAGTCTCTGATCTTTCTACCCTGCCACTATACACCCTAACTGATCTAACTGTCTCCATCCAGCAACTGTTAGAGTAAATGTCTCCATCAAACTGTACAGGCAGACAGGCTAGAGAGCGACACGGGAAAAGGAAGACGGTGCAGAAAAAGGTGACCATCAGGTCCCAGGACAACCATGCAGACATCTTTGGCAAGAGAGAGGACTAGAGCTGATTTGCGAAATCTTCACCAACATGTCAAACAGATGCTCAGCATTCTTCTTGAGCACCCCGGTGTCCTGCCAGGTCCTTTCCCACTCCTGCCGGGATGATGAAAAAGCTTTATAGACCCTCCGAAACAGACATTTTTTTTCCAGCTGTGCCATCTGGTTGTTTTTGTTTTTACAGGCAGTCATCAGAAAGCCTCCTCTGTTGAGACATGGATGGGAGAGAGAGGGAGTGAGGAAGTGTGCGTGTGTGTGCGTGTGTGTGCATGCACGCACTGAGGGGAGAGGTTTCTATGTCTTTTTGTACTCACCTGCCTACGTGTTGGGCAGAGGCGTTTCAGGGTGGGCATGGCAGGGGAATAAAATATGGAAAGCATTTTGAGACACATGGGAAGGCTTAAGGTTCAGATGTTCCCTAAAATGCACATGTATCAGTTATACAAGTTTTCGGCCTCAGCCTCCCTCCACCTCACCACCATTGCTGGGATCTCTCCTTTGAGTTAGCCAAGGGGAGCCCATAGAGTCAGCAGCAGTGCGACCCTGCTGCACCTACACCTTTGCAAGACAAAGCCAGGTGCCTCTGTAATGAGAAAGCATTGGTGCCTTTATGATGACCAGTGACACAATACTGGACTCTCAATCAACTAATCATTATAATTTACTACTTTTCAAGAATAGATGTTATTAATATCTGCTTAACAATTGAGTATTGCAGCACAATTTTCTTCTTACAAACCAGATTCAGGAGACTGTCAAGAGACAGCTTATGCCCCTACCTCTGACTATGTAATTGAAGTACCTCTGAATTATCCCAAATACTTATCTATATTAACAATAATAGGTACTCAATAATGGTAATTGTTTTTCTGTAGGTCTCCAAGGAGACAGTTCTTTGACTTTCTTGCAAATGTTATCAAGGCTTATTGAATACTGCTGCGTATCCAGGCTGCTGCTGATACTAGTTAGGTAGTTCTCTGAAGAATTCAGATTCAGACAGTATTGTAAAGGTTACAGCAGTTAAGTGGAATGGCCATGGATTGACCCAAGGTCAATCAGACAATCTATGTTCTTTCTCATACAGCAGAATCACTATTGGCGTTTTGGGCAACCTGAGGGTGTGGATCCCGTGCTTTGTAGGATGCTTAGCAACATCCATGACCTCTATCACTATAGGCCCCAAGTTATGACAAACCAAAAATTTCCAGACATCACTAAATATCCTTAGGAGAGGAAATAAACCCCCTACTCCAACCCTTACCCCAGTTTAGAAACCTAGAGCAAACTGCCTCTAAAAAGTTTCCAAAGGAAGGGTGATCCAGGAACCAACACTTCATTATCAGTATCACCTGAGAGCTTATTGCAACTGCAGAATCTCACATGTTTCCTTAGCCCTGCTAAAACAGTGTGCGTCTTAACAAAATGATCTGTGTAGACAATGAAGTATATTTTATGCATTTATCTGATTTCTTTATGTATTACATAAAGTGAGTGAGATTATACAGTATTTGTCTTTCTCCACCTAACTTAAACTTATTTCACTAAACTTAATTACCTCTAGGTTCACCATATTGTTGCAAATGGCAAGATTTAATCTTTTTATGGTTGAGTAGTATTCCATTGTATATATTTGGTACCACTTCTTTATCCCAGCATCACTTGATGACACTTAGATTATTTCCAACTCTTAGCTATCATAAGTGCAGCAATGAACATGAGAGTGCATATAATTCTTTCAATTAGTGCTTTTGTATTGTTTGTCTAGGCATACAGGAGTGGCCTAACTGGGTATCTTTTGGTCAATTGCTCCCCACAGATTTTCTCAAAAAAATATACTCTCTGAAAGTGAGATTCCTAGCAGACTGCTCATAGATTGAATCATATTATTTCAGTCAAATATTGAAATAGTTTTGTCTAAAGATCATACATTTTATAACTTGATTACTATATTATTTTCCTAAAAGCAACCACCCTAGGATACCTAGGATAAGATACCCTGGGATAGGACTAGAGTTTTAATCAATTGATAGATTCACTCACCTATAATATTGCTGAGAAAGTTTATTATGCAGGAAATCCAGCCACTCTCAACAATGTCCAGTATGAGTCTTGATGCTGGGTGCAGATATTTTTCTGCTTTTCTTTGGCCTCAGCCTATTGCTCATAGTCCATACATTTCTGAGAACACAATCTAGATTTATTGCATTGGCACAGAACTAGGAATTCAGTAATCCATGGGAAGGAAATCTTGACTTTCGATCTGTCTTAGTCAGCTTAACTATACAACAGGACCAGCCAGTAACCTGAAGTTAATGACTTTTTAATTCACAAGGAGAAAGACTAGTCCACCAACCACTACTCTTGAAAAAAAGAATACGAGAGAGGATTTGGGATTGGAAATCATAGTTGTTATCTTTATTCTTCTAATATTTTGACAGAAATGGTTTGAGCTGGTATATTCACTGCCTATTAATGGAAGAATTATTCTAAAAATGAAACCTAGATTAAGGAGAGAGGGTTGTACCCTTAGCATATAAGACCAGTATTATCATTTTGAAAGAGCTTAGAAAAATGAGGCAAAATGTTCTTATATATATATATATATATATATATATATATATATATATAGAAACAAACCCACTCCATGCTCGCCCAATGGAATCATCTCATACATTCTTGTGTAGAATGTAGAATGGGTAGATTCTACCCACAGGCATCTACCATCTATAAAAACACACAAAAAACTATTCTCTTTAGTACTTTGTTTCTGCATACTATATATACAGGTGTGAATACATATAGTGATCCTTGATTTTTTGTATATGTATTTTTATATATTGCATATATTATATACATATATAGTATACATTACATATTGTAGCTAAATTTATTTATATATCTGCAATTTAGAATAAAATATCATAAAATAGAAGGCTTATAAAATTAATTGCTAGACATTCCAGTTCAAATCCATTAAGAAAATCTATAATGCTTTAATGTTACCATTCCTGATTTAAACTGACCCTTCTTTGTCTTACCTTAAAATTCATAGAATAAATTACTTTAAAGTTTTATTAGTACAATCCAACTTAATCTATCCATGTACAATTTAGCAGATTGAATTTCATAAAGATTTATGACAATTAGCTAAGGATAGTCTTTAAATCCAAAACACAGATAGATAGATATTCTCATAGATAGGAGGAGGGTGAAAGGGAGAAATGGAGGGAATGGGAGAGTGAAGAGAAGAGACGAGGATAGAAGAGAAGAGGCAAGAAAAGAGAGGTATGTATGTTTATATATACATATATTTAATGCCTAAATGCCAGCTTTTATAATTAGCAATAGGAATGCAAAGGTGCAAAGGTCACACTCCTATCTTGAAGTAATGAGATATCTGAGGAGAACAGAAATATAAATCAGCATCTCCATTCCTATAGGGATACAGGCTGGAATGGAGTTGCTACAGATTTCACTGGCACAAGAAGCCTAAATTCCTTGTCTCTATCCTTTAGGTGGTCAAGGCCCTGGAAAGTCTTTGGTTATGCAGAGAAAATAAAGACCAGTTTTTCTTGAAGCCATTAGGAAGCATTATTTTCATTTATTCCTTTGTTTTAATCACATGATGTTCATTGTCATGATAGAAGCAGACTAGGTATTGGCTCAAGTCAAGTCAAGCTAAGTAGACATTTCAGCAAAGTTGTATGTGTGTTTATATAAGTCTATATCTATGTCTATATCTATAATGCTTAAAGGTATACAATATACATATCTGTATAATTGTATTATATTTATTATATATAATACATATAAAATATACTCATCATAGATTATAAGTATTAGAATAATGGAAGACACCTATATATCACCCTCCATATTATACAATCCCATCCTGATTCAGGTTTCATCTATTATTCTAATGCCATAGTCCCTGATAGGTTGCTGGAACACTATTCAGAAGATGGGGGAGGTGGGCCTGAGTCAAAAATTTCACTCCATCGATTGATAAGATGTTATCCCCTCTGGGATCTAATCTGCCAACTTGAAGGTTTTGACATTTTTGAAATGTAGCATATAGCAAAAAGAATTTTTTTTTGTTTGTTTGTTTCAGTTATCTAATGGCTCTCTAATTCCATGGTATTAAGAAGATAAACTCTACCCCAAACTTGAACATCAGTAGATAAGAAGTGGGGAGGAACCCATAAGATTGTCTGAAACCTAGGGGAGACCATTTTGTAAGATGAAAGTTTAGACGGTCACAGGGTAGTGTTTGTTAATGAATGGACAAGTGAAGACTGACAGAGAGCAATGGCACCATCTATCTAATCAAAGGTAGATACCTGCAGGCACCCAGAGCTTCAGCACAGAGATTGGCAGAGCTTCCCCACATTTATGTGAAGCCCTTTCAGAATGGAAGAAGTGCCATTGGTAAAGAGGGAAGAGGGCAACTGCTGAGAAATCCCTAATTTTCTCCAGAAATGACAATTACTGGTAGGGGCTGTGATACCTGTGACTGACTGTTGAACAAATTACCCAATAAAAGCAAAGGAAGACATCACTTTCCTTGACCTAAAAATTATAACAGTAGACAATTTAGAGTCTTACTACTCTTTTTCCTTCCAGTTCACCAGTGGTGTTCTCAGATAGCTGTACTCTAATGGAGCTGTCCTTTCTCTAACATTCCCACCTTTGTCTCCACACCCTCCTTCTCTTCCAGTACCCTGGCTTATCTGTTAAATATGAGTAGTACTGGAAACACTCTCATGCCCATTCTGGGTTCAGTCAGTTCCTCTTCTTCAAATCAATTGTCTTCCTTAAGACTGTCTCTCTTATCTATCTTATTTTCCCCAAACTCCTCATATGCTTAAATATCTGATTTCTCATGCAGATCTTAAGTGTTGTCCATATCTAATGGACTTGGACAGGGGAATTTCATACTTGCTGGCCAGATTTTCTAAGGAGGTCAGGTGTTTTTAGCATTTAAAGTAGAATTTAACACATAAGGAGGAACATGTTGAGTACTGACATGGAAGAAGGGCCTCTAGCAGTGACAGCAGAAAGTGCAAAGGCACTGAGGTATGGAAAGAATATGGGGACTAAGGAAATAGTGACAGGCAACGAGGAGCTATAGCACAAGGCTTAGTTGAAATGACGGCTGTTGTATCTGTAAAGTTTAGTTATGACATTCTAAAGAAAAGTCTCCTCTGGGGGCAATGCCAAGAATAAACTAGAGGCTAGAAGACAATTAGGATACCATTCAAATAATCTTGAGGGTCCTAAAAATGAAAGTGGGAAAGCAAGCTAGAGTTTCAATGTCATTTTAGGTCTTTAAGTGCGTAAGATCACACGATTTTTGCCCCAATTGACACTGAGGCTGCCAGAATCTAGAATGTTCTCAGTCAAAGAAGATGCCAAGATTTTCAAGAAATCATTAAAAGAATGATTCATTACTCCCACAGAACAGTACTGGGTTCTGATATGATACATGCGATTATACCAGATCTGGGGGATGTTGTTATAAAATCATTTTCTATTTTTAAAAATTGTCATGGAGTATTTTATGTTGACTTAGCCACTTCTTTACACTAAAGATGCCCATGGAACCCGACAGACTCCTTGAATAGCCAATATTTATGAAGTCAGGCCTATCATCCAGCTTCAATGACAATGTCAGCCTGGGCAGAGTCAGCCTGCATCACATTCCTATTGGGTCCTTTATGCCAGAATTGTTGTCTTGTCTTCAGGGTGGCTGCTGGCAAGAAGCATCCCTAAACACTGTCGCAAGGTTGTAAATTTCAGCAAGGCTATTCAATATTCATGTAATTACCCCAGAAAGCACATTTGACATTTCATAAATACAGGAGAATATTTAGCATTTGTCTCTCCCTCTCTGCTCTCTAAGCATACATGGAAGAATAATCCCCAGGGATCCCTGCTGTCTGAAATGGCAACAGTTATTGAATCCATAAATTTGATGGATCAAAGTCTTCCTTCTTCATCCCTTTCATAATTTAAACGGAAGTGGTACCATGTGAATGAGGTGGCCTGCTGTCCTGCACAAAGCTTGCCTGTGGCTCCAGCTCTTTCTGTCTGGGTATCTTCCCTGTGCTGAGCTATAAAACCTCAGGCCTCACAGATTCATGGTCATGGAGCTGGGTCTAGGAATTTCAGATGCCCAGGTAACAGGTGGCAGTTCTGATTATAGCCTGGTGCACCCTACTCAGAGCCACTGGATAAAAATTCAATTTCCCAAGGACTCTGGGACTCTGCATATAGTGAGGGACTCTGGTGCCTTCACATAGCACCCCCACTGTGCACACATACTCAGGAATGCAAACTGCAGCTCTCAGCTGCTCACCTTAGAGCAGATCTCTGAGAGGAAATAAACACCTTGGAGTAACCAAGCCCAGCCTTCGGTGCATCAGCACTGAAGACAGTTCTGCACAAGAAAAGCCCATCTCACAGTTGACTGGTGGCACACTAAATGCAGACTTACTCTCCAGGTCAGCCCAGGGACACTCCCAGCTCCTGTACCCAGGCAGGCAGGAAAGTAGGCGTTTCTTCCACACCCGACATAAAGTGGTGACCTTCTTCACCAGCAACAGGCTAAGGAAGATTACAGCACATGTCTACAGTCTAAGTGTTTGTGTTCCTCCTCAAAAGAAGCAACAAAAGTAGTTTTTCATACATGAGGTAGTAAGATTATACACCTGGTAATAGGATCAGCAGACCAGAGCAGGTATTATTCTCAGAGCTATGAGTCATCTGGACTTACCTTGGTATTAGAAATAAATTCTTACTATGTAAATATATCAAATACACATACATGCACAATGTGTATATATGTGTATGTTGATGCTATGTATCATTTGTATATATCATATAACATACATATCACATCATATGTATATATCAAATGATGTGATATCATATGTAGAATGTCTAATGCTGTGGATACTTCAGAGAATAAGTTGATCTAAACTTATACATGTGAATTTTTAAATATATGTACATAAATATGTATCTGAATGGTTGCAAATGTTAGTATTATCCACAGATGTGTCTAAAATCATTGCATACATTGGTATTTATAATTATATGTGTGCTTCCATATGGAAAAGATAAATGTGTACAGGCATATGTATATGAATGTTTATGAATGAATGTACATGTATTTGGGTCTAGTACTTATAGTTTAATAATTGTTTACACAGTTTGAATTTGTACATGGCTAAATGTGTGGCAAGCACTAATTTTTTTACAGACAATATCTAAGTTTATTCTCACACCACCTTTGACAGTCTATAATTACCTTCATTTTACTGATGCAGAAAGTATCAGAGAAAAATAATTATCCAGAATCAAAAAGATATTAAGAGGCAAAGTTGAGACTAAATCGCCAATCTGACACTGAAGAATAATTGCACCTAAAATGTGTGTGAGTATGTATATGTGAGTGAGAGAGAGATAGAGAGAGAAGCGGCGGGCGGGGGGCACATATTGATAAACAAGAGACAGAGACGGGAGCATGGGGGGCATGGATATATTATAGAAAATGTCTATAATATGATATATATACATAGAATGCATCAATCTCCATGACTGTATGTGAACAGGACTCTCCTGCACACCTCCTGTGACTAAGGCACCTCCACTAACATGTCTTTCTTAAGCCCTTCAGAAGATGATTATCTGTGGTCCCATGGCCATTTAAAGTTCTGCTGCTGCAAAAGAAAAAGCACCAGCTACTTTGGCAAGGCTACTCCAACTCCTCTGGAACACACCTTAGATTTGCATAGCCAGGGGCTAGAAGGGACTGGGTGCCAAGGAATGAGCTCTAATAACAGAGCAGACCTTAGGTTTCCTCAAATTCATGAAAAAATGGGGCACCTTCAGGTTCAACTGTGATCCCCTCCTAAAATGGTTATGAGGCTCTGAGAGAGTCACTAATCTTAACGTTGTGTCCTCCATGTCTTGTCCAGACAGGGGAGAATGAGATGCGAGACAACATCTGGAGTGAGCCTGTATAGGTGCTCCATAGGCCCTTGATATAGACACTACAAACTGTAGAATGCTACCCTACAGGCAGGAGGGTATTTTACTATTAATCTTTTTTTTTTTTTTTTAAGTACTTAATTTCTTATGTGAGCACACATTTCCATTTGAGCAGCCTGCACTCTCAGGGACAGAAGATTAGAAGGGAGCGAGACTGGGCTGGCAGCTCACTGACTAATCAGTGAGATTTGGGCTCTTTGGAATCTGAACTGAGATTCACAGCAGCCAGCCTCTGTGGAGCATTTGATCAGAAAGCCCATCTTGAGCCTGTCCAGGGAACAATGAGGTGGAAGAATGGTCTACAGAGGCAGACAAACGTGTCTGGAAGAAACAGAATCAAGAGACCAGGCATCCCCTGGAGAACAGACAGCGGCCTTGATGCCTGATGTTCCAGTCCCGTGTTTGTTCCAGTCCTGTTTGTTCCCTCCCATACCCAGCTCCACACCTGGCCTCCGGAAATCCTTGAGGCAACTCCTATATCTTTCCAAAAGAGCCTCCCTTTGTTCCTGATATTCTGAGTAAGTTTCTGTTCCTTGCTACTTAATGAAGCCTGAAGGAAAAAGAGACAGTCATTCCTAAGGGACTCGGAATTCTAGAACATTACTAACATTCACTTTAAAGACACACCAAATATGTTACTCTTTGTTCTGGTATCATCAAGTTTATGGGCAAAAACTTTAAGTCAGTGGTAATCCCTGAGCAAGAAAAATGACCACAAAAATTTACTATGTAGTTAAGGATCCCCAACTTAAAATATTCTCCAAGTCAGCCATTCTCATGTCTCCTGGAGATTCGATAAGTGCCTATTATGCTCTAAAAAAAAAGCATTATGCATGCAAATACCACAAACGTACATGTGTAGAGTGACATCTGGTGTCTCTGCCCTTTTGTTGTAAATAAAATTGGTTCAGAATCCTATTTCTGTTCTGAAATGTACTATTTTCCCATGTTTCGGAGACCTCTGGGGCTCTTATGTGTTGGTGCCACATATTTCTGTTCTGTGCCTGTTTGATTCCTCAGCTCCCTCCACAGTTTACTTCTCTCTGCCTTAGGCTGACTTCAAGGAGGAGCCCAGCCCCATCACATGACTCCCTCAGACTTCATTCCTGAAGGCCACTGGTCCTGCAGTCACTTTCCCTAGAGAGCAATGACAGTACTGCACAGCACACAGGCAAAATCAGATGAGGGCTCGTCCTCTCCCCAGCAGCCTGAGACCAGAAGGCCTCCTGCCTTACAGAAACACCTGCTCTCCACAGCTCCTGGTGCTCCCTTCCCCTCACCCACTCTCATTTGGCTCTGCCTGAGTCTCCTCTCTCCTCCTTCTTGCTCATTAATTCCACCCACACTTCCTGTTCATTCCTCTACTGCAGTTACCTCTCCCTGATACACCCCAACCCATAAACACAATCCCCATAGGGCCTCCAATCATATTCAACATGGCCTATTAAAGCTCATTTCTAAACAAGTACAATTCTTTCCCTGAGTGCCATTCTGCTCCCAACATCTAAAATAACCTTATCCTCCTCCCCCTGCTCTGGCAACTGAAGGAAACAAGGTCCTCTGGAAGAGTCAAGGGCCTCCTTCTGTCCCTAATCTTTGGAGCGCCACACCTGCCAGCATTTCCCTCCTGACAGCCCACCTGCCTGAGAGGGCACTTTTCCCAATTTCCCCAGGATGAAGCACAGAGGTCTTGAATGGTCTCATGCCTTCCCACAGGCACTTACCTGGACCTAGAATTCCTGAGCTATTCAACTGCCATATTCCCCCTCATCTCTCTAAACCCAGTTCAAATATTGCCTTCTCTGTGACTTTGAATTCTCTAATTCTCTGAGCCAAGAAAAGGTGTTTCCTCGCCTGAAGAAACTCAGACCTGTATTTCCCTTCACAGAACAACTGGCCTTGTCTTTCTTGTTTATTCTCATTTCCCCCTTGCCAAAAAGAAGAGCTTTTCATGAAGGAGCCAGGTCTCTTCTCTTCCTAAATCTCTGCACATTTTGCAGCTGACAAATAATTACTGCTCTGAAAGTGTCACTTAAATGCTGTATAAATGGAGAGTAGATGGTATTGTATTTATTGCTTACTGTTTGTCAGGCTGCATGCTCAGGGTCCTACATGCACTAACTGATTTAACAGCTGTGCTTACTTTCAACACTATAAATGTTACTGGGTATTTTAAAAACAAGCCTCCTGAGGTTCATCATTGCTAAAGAATTTATACACGATCCCTCACATTGAAAGTGATGGAACCCAAATCTGAAGCCAGCCTAGGCTCCTAATAATTATGCTGAGTCTAAGAGATGCACATTTTGTTGGAGAGGGTAGGCAAGAGGGTGACGGAGGTTCTTTGCACATGGTTTCAGGTTCGCTCCGTTTTGCGGTGGACGTTTACTAAAGGGCTGCGTGATTCTGTGCTAGAATAGAGGACACAAAGACAACTACACTCTATCTGGGACCATTAGGCTCTCTGGGGTCAAGCAGCTTTGGTGGAAATTCTTGATTTATCTTTAAGCTGAGGTAGAAAGGATCTATTTCAAATACTCAGGACTCCATTAAGGACAGCCATTTTAAACCTCCTTACCATGCAATATGATGTGGGAAAAAGACATCTTGCCTGGTAAATGCTCACTAGTTGTTATAGGGACTTGAGCATCTAAACAAGTATCCCTAGTACTTTGGCTGTAGCCAAGCAACAGAAGGCCCAAGAAGGGCCCAGAACCATGACTGTGTGCCTCTGTCCCTGTTGGACTGGCCAGGTCAGAAGGGAGCTGACTCTTCCTTACAACGTAATGTCCTTTGAATTGTGTTCTCTAGGCCAGAAGAAGTGTTAGTATCTTTGCAAAAATGAAACTCTAAAGCCCTCATAAAAAGATTCCAGCTTCATAAGGCAATATGAACATATAGACAATGAGAAGCATGTGTAAAGACAGTTTATTTGAGCCCGTGGAAACAACTGTTTACTACTCTAATTTGTTAGAATCATCACCAATGACCAGTATGAACCTTCTCTTTGAATACGAGAAGAAAATGAGAGTGACTACAAGGGTGCACACAGACAGGGAATGCCACTTTGGATAAAGTTGCGTGTGGTTTTGAGCTTTGCTAATAATAATTAACATCTGTTTCAGTAAGCTGTTGCTGAATAACAGACACACCAATAAGAATAGCTCAAATAACTACTGTATCTTATTTCTCAGGGGCTGACAGCATGGCTAAGAGTTGGCTAATCTCAGCTGAGCTGTTCATTCATCAGTGGGCAGCTGACCAGTGGGTCTAATCTTACGGTCCAGGATGTCCTTAGTTGGGATGACTGTTCTACTCCACGTGGTTTTCCATTTTCTAGTACGTTAACCCAGGTTTGCTCTCATAGTGGAACAAAAGTATAAGAGAAAATATAGAAGTGGGAAAAGCCCCCTGAGACTTAAAACCACCATGCCTGTCCATTTCTTGTGACCAAAACCAGCCCCTTGACTAGTCCAGATTCCAGGTTCGGGAAGTGAGGGCTAGCTTATGTTGGGGAGAACTGCAGAGATGCGTGACACTCAATTTACTACTCAGCTCCACGGTGATGCGTGTGCATGTTAACTGCCATTTGCTGAAGATGTAAGGCCCACTAGTGCCTCGTTATCTCCATCCCCACTTTTATGACAAGGAATCTGAGACTCAGAGAAGTTAAGTAACTTGGCCAAGACCACAGAACTGTAAATTAGGAGATCTGAGGCAGGAAGCAAGATTTACTTCACTCCAAATCCTGTGCTTTTACCATTAATCCAAATGAATCTGACAACAGTCTATACTCTAAAACACTGATGTGAAGAAGCCTCTGTGCTGGGCTCTAGGTCTTCTAAGGGATGTGTCATAAGAGGGAGGATTAGCCTAGACTCTCCCACATAGGGAGTGTCCAGGCAAACAGACTGGAACAAAGGAAAGAAAAATGATTCTAGAATTAGACACCCCAAGGTCTAAATAGCTATAAATTTCTTCTCTCATTCGCAAGATGATGATCACTGATAGTCCCTCACAAGACTATGAATAAATATTCTCTGGACCACCTGTCTCAAGTGTAGTCCTCGCCACTGATTAGGTATTTGACCTCAGGCATGTTCTTCTGCTTTCCTGTTCCTCAGTTTATTCAACTGTAGGATGGGCATAATGAGGATCCTTGTCTCAGAGGGCTGCAGTAAAGATTAAATGAATTAGCATCTGTAGAACACTTAAAATACCCTGACACCAAGTAAGTGATACAAATAATCAACATGCAAATATGCATATATACCTATGGTGCCAAAGTGTTAGGAGTCATACAGGATCACTGCACTAAGCCTTATAAAGGGCTTGGCAAAGGATACAGAGTTAGCATTTGATAAATTATGGCTGAACCTTTAAAATATGAGCAGACTGAAGGAGCTGACAATCAGAATCAGATGTAGAGACAGACCTTGACTCCCCCCAACCTCTATAAGGAATTAGTGCTTTTGCCCAACTCAGAGAACAATGATGGAAGTGGATTTCAAACTGTTTTCTGTGAATGAACTTGGAGACACTTTGTCCCTCTGAACGATAACTGTCATGCTTCTTGGAGGTTGCAGGTTAGGGATAAGCCCATGGGCTGTTTTTGAAAACTATGGAATATAAAATAGTATTAATAAGGAAAATTATCATTCTACATACATTGCTAACTGGAAACAATGAAAAGGAACAACTAAGAATAGTTAATGTTATGGGGTAAATTATGTTCCCCCAAATTCAAATGTGGAAGACCTCACCCTAATACCTCAGAATGTGACCCTTTGAAGATAGGGTATTAAAGAGTTAAATCGAGGACCTGTGAATGAGCCCTCGGCCATGGCCACCAGCATCCCTGTAGGAAGAGGAGACTAGGACACTAGGACACAGACAAGCACAGAGAACAGACCATGTGCAGGCACAGGGAGAAGATGGCCATCCACGAAGGCGAGCGGCCTCAGAAGAAACCAACCCTGGAGCTTGATCTTGGAATTCTGGCCTCCAGCACTGTGAGACGGTCCATTTCTATTGTTTAAGCCACTCCACCTGTGTTTATTGTGGCGCCCCAAGCAGACTAATACAATGGAAAAAAGGAGCAGACTGATAACAACGAAAAATCGGCTCCTAAACTCATGGCAAATTTCAAAAAACAATCGTGGGCACTCAGATACAGACAGCTCTTTCCAGCTCAGGAGAGCTATGGATCCTTGAAGAAAGGGGCTGAGGGTCTGTCCCTCAGAACTGAGGGGAGACAGGCCATCCCTCTCCATGACTGCCATCCCTCTGACACTACGGCCCTGTTCCTGCTAAGGGAGGCTGTGTCTCAGCTCTTCCCTGGTCTGTCTTCCTGCTCAGTCTTAGCCTCACTGGCCCCCTGGACTCTGCACTCAGGCACCAGTCCTGTTCCTCCCACACCCCACCTGCCTGCTGTCCTCCTGCTGGGCACCAAGGGGACAGGAACAGCCTCCTGTGGGTTACTCTTTGATCTCGACCCCTTTTCCTACTGCTGACCTGAGAAAGTGTGAAGAAAGAACCTGGTGTGCACATCCAGAATACCTGCTGATTCTCAGGGTCCTGTGGCACGTAATTCGTTTCACGTTAACACGAACGAGTTGATATTTTTAAGTTAGTGACCCAGTGGCTTATAAGGCAGGTGGGGTTGGAAATCAAACTGCTCCTGTCGACTGGAAGCCTGTGAAACAGCTGTTATCATTCTGCTCAGCAGCATCCAAGAAAACACGCTTGTCCCTTGGCACCAATGCAACCATCTAGGACCCATGTTCACCATCTAATTTGCACTTTGAAAAAAATTCCCCAAGTCCTCTCACTTAAGCTAGCGTCTTGTGGATTTTTTAAATGATGTACATCATGACCCAACTTGTTGCAGTGGCTAAAGGAAAGCTATAGACTTACTGAAATGAAAGAATATAAACACATTGCTTTACCAGGAAGATTCTGCAATGCACAACAGAGGGGAATTATGCTGATTTGTGACAAAGATAAAACATATATATTTTTCATTAATTACAATGGAAATCAGGAGCTTCTTAATCACATTAATTTTCTCATTTTGACTTTTATTAAAAGGTTATAAAATGTGGAGCTCTTCTTCTGTCTCTGGACAGTCACCTTCTCTGTGAAGTGGGCTTTGAATCACTGCAGCCACCCCATAGGAACTAACCATTTCTCGCTGCATTCTGTGAAAGATGAACTTCATATTTCTGAGCCTCTACTGTCCACCTACTCCTTCTTAATGCTGAGGAATATGCTGAATTTTCCCTCTTTATTTGATTTTCTATGTTTTCCTTTTTAAGTTGCTTTTATAAATAATACACAGTATTATTCTCACACATTTTCAAAAGCCGAGTTGCAAAAATAAAAATATTAGTATTGCACTTCTCTTCATATCCCAATCCCACCGCATTGAATTAACCAACATTAGCAACTGGATTTGTGTGGCTACTTCCTTTTTTGTCTTTCTGTCTGATCATAAGAGCATATAAATATGTGTATGTATGTTTATATACATATATATGTATGCACATACAAAGGTCGTTTTCTGTTTGTATTGTTTCACAAAAGTGTGAACACACTATGGGTACAGCTCTGCACTTCGGTTTTCTTCACAAGTAACCCCTCTGCCCCGACCATCCCTCTGACTCACATACATGGACCTCATTCTTCCTTGGTGACAGCAGCAGAAACTTTCAACCACCCCACTTTTGGTAGATGTTTAAATACTTCATGCTTTTGTGTTGTGTATACTGCAAACGTTGCTGAGATAAACATCTTTGTTAGCATATGTTTGTACTATCAACTTCTAGGAAGTCAAAATGGAGAGATACTTTTAATTGCACTTAACCCTGATATTACTTTTCTAAAAAGTTACAGCAATTTACAAATCCATCAGCAAATTGTGTATTTCCCTGAACCTAAACCCATTCAGATATTATCTAGCAAGAGAGCACATTAAGATGTGGGAATTTCTGATATAGTCTAGAAATTAACCACTAGTGCCATATTCAATTTGGATTTCCTGCTATCACTGCCTCTAAATTTTCTTTTAACTTAATCTTCTTTTGCTTGCAAGTGAAGGAGGCCTAACTAATACACTATGTATTTTGCTATAAATAGTATTATTATACAGCATAAGTTTTTTTTCTCTAAAATATGCCCTCATCCAATAATTCTATAGTTACTACCCTAAGTTTTCACCTAGAATTCTTGTTTGTTTAGTATATTTTCTGTTGGCATATTGGATTAGATATGTGACCGAACAGTTTAAAATTTTAAGATTAGAGAGGTATGGGCATGTTTTTAGATCTTTATGACTCACTGCCTTGCAGTCTAAATTTCATACAAGAGAGCACAAGAAACATTTGTGGGAAAAAAAGAAAGAAGAGATGAAAGAATGGAAGGGAGAGAGGAAGGGGAAGAGTGAGGGGGAAAAGGAAGAAAGGAAGACAAGCTGAAAAGATAGAAATATTTCTAATCATTCAGAAAAATGACTTTTTTTCTATATTACCCAATATGATGAAGTTAGTCCCCAAGTCATCACAGGATTCATATTTGTTAAGATCTGGGGAGCTGCCTGCACTAATGACACTATTCTTCCATATTCTCATTTCTAATTTCAAAATTTCTGACATGGGAATCAAGCATATTTGAGTTTAAAATCCTTGACCTTACACTTATTAATTTGTTTACCTTAAAATTGCCCTTTAGCATGTTGGGGCCCATTCTCCCCAATGGAAAGCACAGATAACAGCTATTATCCAGGAGACCCCTATGAGATTATAACATGATGACCCCATGTTAACTTTGTTAAGTCATTCCTGTCACCAAGTTTCTTTCTGCTATTAGGTCCGCTCTAAGGAAAACCACTGATCCCTCCCTTGGTGAGTTGTTTTATTGTTTTATTTTTTCCTTCCTTTCAGCTAAAAAAGAATCCTGACCTATAGGAGGCTGAGCATGTACAGAACAGATATGACCTAAAGATGACTGTGCCCCATTCTGTGGTCTGGGACCAACCACCACTCACTTCATGATTTACACTCCACTGCTTCAGACCAATCACCTCATGACACCCTGTGACCTGAAACCAATCAGATCAATCATCACTCACTTTTTTAAGCACAGTTCTTATAAAGTTTCCCCAGTAAAATGCTTGGGGACACAGTGCCTCTTGAGAAT
Source organism: Solenodon paradoxus (assembly GCA_004363575.1). NCBI lineage: Eukaryota > Metazoa > Chordata > Mammalia > Eulipotyphla > Solenodontidae > Solenodon > Solenodon paradoxus. The sequence continues at coordinate 165,359 of RJWH01000971.1, forward strand.
GACTTCCCTGTCTCCTTTCTTGTTAGCAGTAGCAAACCTTTCCTTATTTAAGAAACTTGGGGCTGTCTTTTGACTGACAGTCATCAGGGGATCAGGCCCAATAAGTTCACCAGCATTTCTAGCACTAGCATTTCTTTCAAAGAGAAAACATCAGAGCCTGGGGAAATTTCCACACATCTCATCTATATATCCTTTCTCCTTTTAATTCCCATGTTTATTGGAGCCCACAATGTGATGGGCACCGAGCTGCTGCTTCTTTGATGAATTTTCATTCTGGATTTAGCATTACTTCCATTTTTCTGGATCACAAAGGTCCTTGAGAAATTGGTGACTACTTTGGATCTTTAGCTCAGAAAAGAATAAACATAATTTTTTTTCATAATTATGTATATGTTATTTGGGTGTCATAGACAGCCCATATAATTCCAGGACCTCAGTTAAGGAACTATATCAGGAAGTTGGGGCCACCAACCCACACCAGCCCATGTGCTCGCCATGGATGATACTGGACATACCACCACAAGCTTCCATGGCAGCAATGTGTTCACCAGTACCTTCTGCCCACTCAGAACTCTACATTTTTAACAGTAGGGCCTCATCCACAGCATGAGCAGTAATGCCCATACTGGCCAGTCAAACATGAATGTCCGTTCTCCATTAGCCAGAGATCTAGATGGATGATTGTGTGGGGTAGAGTAGGATCAGGAGTTGCCTAAGATTTTCACATGCTCTTTTTTTTACTTACTCAGGAGTGTTACAGTTAGAGAAAACGCAACGTGATTGTCCATCTTTTTAAAGTGACTCTCCTATTTAACCTCACAGCAATGCTGAAAGGAAGATGGTTGCCCTTTATTCCAGGTTATAGACGTGGAAGTCTGGGAGGGACTGCAACTCGATCAAGGTAACGCCAGTAGGAGAAGGATCAGAAACCAAATCAATGCTCAAATCCTGTACTTCAATATCTTATTGAGACTTAACCAAAATCAGATGATGAAGCAAAAGCTAAGGACTACCAACATAGCAATAAAACCAGACTGTTACCCAATTAGAAAAAGAAATGACCCATGCTAAAAGGAGTGGTTTCCTAAATATCAGAGACACATCTGGGTAGTAAGACAAAACGTTCAAGGCCTTATTGACCATCACTCCAGGAGCAAGAATCCGAATGAATTTAACTAAGAGAACCTTGGAGGAAATTCTCAGTGAATCCTATCAGAGGTATAGATTATGCTATCAAAGTTCAATCATTCAACAGTTGTGTGACTTCCTTCCAAGAGTCAATTTTGTGCTGGTACTAGGGATGAGAAGATAACTTGTACTTGATCTTGGTCCCCTCAAATTTCATAATCTGATGAGAGGCAACGTAAAGTAAACTGAGGGGGATGAAGAGATCAAGCAAGTGTGCAAAAAGTGGTGAAATCCCTTAAAAGGTGGTGATAGGACAGCTGGGTATTTATGAATATATACATGTATATATATGCACATATATACATACATATGTCATTTAAAAAGAAACAGGAAGACTATCCAAACAAAAGGAAGATCATGAAAATGAGTAACTTATGTATCAGTAATTAGAATCCTTAAAATATCAGCAGCTTACAAAACAGATTTATATTTGTTTATTTCACAATCCAATGAGGTTCTGGAATGGAACTTGGAGCACAGATGCTGCTCTACACACTCACTAAAGTATCTGTGAGGAATAGGCGGTTACCTTCAAGGTCATCAGGCAGTGGAAGAGACATCAGGGAGGAGAAATTTTCTGTTAAGTAACTCAGGCTAGAAGTGACACATTATTCCCAAAATTATTAGTGGGGCCCACCCAACTGCAAAGGAAATGGAAAGTATTTCCTCAAGGAAGAGAAAAGAAGCAGGTCTGGGTGAACACTGGCTATCTTCTTCAGTTTATCTAGAAAAATGTGAAGAGTTGAATTCACTGGATCATAGCTATATGTTGTGAACATATCAGGATGGTATGCGTTGAATAAATGCTTTGGGATCATTTTTGTCCATAATGTCTATAAACCAATTCACCCTAATAATTTATTATGAGAGAATAACATATGTTAGTGTAACAAATGAGTAAAAATAAATATTCCTTTTGTTGTTCACAGAGCCTGTGAAGGTTGAGATAATATAGGAAATGTCACATCTGAGAAGGGCACGTAGGACACATGAAAAGAACAATACTATTTTAAATGTCATTTTTAATTGCAATATTTCTTACCTTTTTTGTTCACAATGCTGTATTTATTTAGGGTACTGAAATTACCCCTCACTCTGTATTTCACACCACACTCACCAGCAGAGTTCCAGTGTCCTTACCTCCACTTTGTTCCCTCTTCCTTCCCTCCCCTGCCGCCTCCCCCAGTAACCAGACCTGTGTCTTATTATTTGGTTGTGTGTTCATTTGTTTCATTTCAGTATAGTCCACAAATGAGTGAAACTCTTCTGAATTTCTCTTTTTCTGTCTGTCTTATACTTCACTTAACATGTTCCCTTCTAGTTTCATCCAGACTGTGCAAAGGGCACAATTTCAACTTTTTAAAAAATTACTGATAATTATTTAAGTCTTTTGTTCACAATGCTACATTAATTTTTGAATCCTGGCATTGTCTATATTTCACACCACACCTTCCACCAGAATTCCAGTGTCTTTACCTTTTCACCTCTTTCCATTCATCTCACCTCCCATTCTTTTTAAGATAAATTTGATAACAACTTGGAATACTGGTTTCCCAACTTACTGACTCCAACCAACTGAAATCAGATGACCTCTGAAGTCTGGCACAGACATCTCAACAGAGCACCTCTGCACCAAGAGGCAATAGTTGCTCTGTGTCACTTCCCAGCTCTGTGTCTCCTCTGCCCTGTAGCCCTGACCCTCCCACCCCCACCACCTCCACTGTTGTTTTTCCTCTGCTTCCTGTAGAAGCACCTAGTTCCTCCTAAACTCCACCTCCACTTTGCTCTCTCACCCCCACTACTCTGGGGTCCACATGCTATTTCCTGGTCTGAATCACCTTCATAGTCTCTGTCTCATATCTTAGGGGATTTTTTTCAACATGCTTTTCTTTTTAGTCTTTTTTTTCTCTCACTGTACCTTTTCTTCCCTGCATCTGCCCCTCAGGTCAAGAGCTGCCACCTGGGAAAGCAAATCTTGCCCCTGCCCAGCTCCAACTCTTAACAACTGAATCTTCATCCTCATCCTTATTCTCATCCTCGAGGGAGCAGAAGGACCGACCCAACCAGCCTCCCTGCACTCAGGCAGCATTTCTCTTGTGTCAGCTAGAACAGCAGCCACAGAACACAATGGTTATACTTGTGGGCTTCAGAGCCACACTCAGGTCTTAGTCATTGTACCTCTTCAGATCTTAGTTTATTCATCTGAAAAACAGGGATAACTAACCTTACTTGATCAATTTTTTGGGATAGCTAATGCAATAATGTATAGTGTACTCAGCAGAGTTCCCAAAAATGTTCACGTGTTCTATATATTTTAAGCATCATCATCATCATCATCATCATCATCATCATCATCATCATCATCATCATCATCATCATCATCATCATCACAGACCCCAATACTCGAAACACCAATTAGTCCACTTCTCCCAGTAACTGGCCATAGAGCCTCATGAACCTCCCCAGCACATGCACCACAAGCCTTGAAAGACTTGTGATCTCGCTCCAAGTTCCCGCTAACCTGACTCATACTGACAGGACAGCCCCTGAGACTGTGACCATCTACTTAGCACCGTACAACTGCACAGCCGTGGTTGGGAACTGGATGCCATGATATGGCAGAGAAGCCCATTCCTGGGAAGTCAGAAATCCCATGTATATGAGTAAAGCTAGGTTTGAGAATCAGGAGGAACAAGCAGGTATCAGAGACAAGATCTAGGTACTCAGACATATGGTAACCTAAATAATTGCAGAAACTTCCACTGGTGACTGCAATGTGTAGTTCAATCTCGTGGCACTAATGCTACTTAAGAGATACAACTAAACTCTCAATCTGTAACGCTTCCGGAATTATTCTCTCTAGGATGGATGAAATTCCTGGTAAAATAAGACTCGGGGGGGAGTTTTGAATCCATATAATATATTGCTGTTTTTGCCACAAACATTTGTTTCTAGGCAACTCGTTTTGTGGGCTTAATCTTTGCCCTGGGGCTAGAACATGAAGAAGAGAAAAAGGCCCTATTTTAATGGCCCTAACCTTTAGCAGAAGAGATAGACAATAAACAGGTAAAAACATAAATAAGTAACAGAACTTCAGAGAGTGGTAATATCTACAGATAAAACAGAACAGATGACATGAGGCTAGAAGCAGAAGAGATTGTGCAGAAGGAGGAGGGGGCAGCATTGTGGCCATTGGGAAAATAGAAACCGCTGTTATCTGTATCATGTGGACATAGGACAAGGACATACAAAACAGTGTCATGTGCAGAGAGGGCACAAGTCAGGTATGTTGGCATCTAGTAAGAGCTCACCAAAATACGGGTGTTATAATAACAGAACTGACTTGAGTGTCACTGAGGATGGCCCGCGAACAGAGCTTCTAGCACTGGGATGTGGGGAGAGTCAGATGATAATGCCAAAGCAGGCCCCCTTTCTAGGGACGGCACTGTGAGCAAGCTAGCAGTGACTGTCCCCTGCAATCAAAGATGCTGCTGCCAGGTGTCACATGTGTGGGGTTGCCGGGGACCAAGGGACCCTTTTCACATTAAAGGCCCGCAGTTATTCTGTTCTCCTGTCAGGTCATAAATAAAGGGGCCTTGATCTCAGAAGATGGGCATCCCTGGCTTTGGTGTGAGTGAAGTGCCTGAGGACAGATGATTGTAACCGCACATAGTAATAGAAGAGAGAAGAGCCGCCACCTCAACAGACAGGGAGTGTGCAGCCCAGGAGCAGCCAGCAGAGTCAGGTGTGCTCCGGGAAGCTACATGAAAACACCCATGCAGAACATCTGGTGAGGTCAGAGTGCAGTTCAGGCACCTTGGAGCCTTTGTTCTTTCTTGTTAATTGTGCTCCTGCTGTTGTCACAGATCAGAGAGGAGGGGTGGGCCACCGGCTCAGGAAGCGGGTTAACAAGTGCTCCTTCTCATGCAGGCGCCAGGAGCCCAATTAGGGAAGAGCAGGGGCAGCCACCTCTTCTCTCAGTGCTTTCCTGGGACCTGGGGGACGGTTTCCTTTCCCTGCAGACTCAGTCACAGAAAGCTCCATGAATTCTCAAAAGCACACACACAGAGCCTTCCAAAGCCCTCCTGAGAGGGCAGGGACTGCCTGAAATGCGGGGCTGACATGCCAGGGAGGGAATTCTAAGACATGTGCGTCAACATTTGGGCCTCAGTGTGATTCTTTTCAGGAGAAAAAGGGTCACAAATTTCATGTTGTCTCCAAAGGCCCTAAAACCCCAGATAAGTTAAGAGGCATGGCTCTTAGACTTCACCATGCCAGATGTTATCTACAGCCTGTGACTCACCTCACAGGGGAGGAGTCTTTCTACTGAAGGGAGAGGAGGGGAAGAAAGGTAAAAGGCACCAACACTGGCCCCAGCACTGTCAGCTGATTCATACCTGGTATCTTATTCACCCATTAGCTGCAAGTTTGTCCTATTTCCTCCAATTCACCGACAAAGGAACTGAAGTCCCAAGCAATGGAGCAGGATGGACACACACCATAATAAGACTTGGACCCAGAGTCGTCCTCTTCCAAACAGTGCGCTTCCCAGCTCATCAAGGTGATTCTTTCCTGCAGTTGGTGCACTGGAGTCAGGCCTCAGGGGATAATCACATCAGTGACCCAGGTCCAGACAGGCCAGCAAGCATGAACATTTAAAACAAATTTTTAGAACATTTGTGGATCCAAACCAACACCTTCCACCAAGCAGGAACAGAACTAAGCTCACATGCCTCTAAGATAAGAGCTCCAAGGAGAAAGAGTTCCAGAGCAGATTCTTCTTTTGAAACTTTATGATATAAATTCCACAATCATCAGGTGGGGGCTTTGTGCTTCTCTCTCAAAAGCGTCCCCTGACTTTGAGCTTCTAGCATGGACACCCACTCACTGGAGTCCTTTTGAAGAATGCAAGTACCTGGATGGTGAAGGAATAATGTGCTCACTAACTTAAGATGTTAACAAAATAAGAGCTTGCCTCCCATTCAAATCCCGACTTCACAGATGAAGGAATTGGTGGCAGAACTGGCAAACAGCCTACACAAAGTTACGCCTGGTTTTGTGCCCGCACTTGGCCAGACTGGAAAGGAGAGTCAGCTGATAGTCGCTCAGTGAGACTCTTACCTTTTCGCATGTCCTATGTCAGCTGGTGGCTCCAGGTTAAATCTGTGGAATCTTGTCTCTGGGTCAGTGCCATCTGACCCTATAAAAAAAGCACTATCAACAGAGCAGGGCTGTGAAGTCAAGTCAGTCTGATTAGATTCATCTCTACCACTACTGAGCTGTTACATGACCTTGGGCAAATGTCTTCATTTTTCTCTCATCCTCACTCTCCTCTTACAGAAGGTGGGGGAAATAATTTTCCTCTTTTGGGGCAGTTTTGAGGACTCTACAGTAGCTGGTCAATACAGGACAGATGGCCCTTCATTATATTCCAGCCTGACTCATGACTGTGGCTCAGCCAGCAGGACTGGTCCAGACTCAAAGAAACTGCATTGCTGGCACTGAGTGGAGTTCTTTGCCCTTGGGCTGGTCACATGCTCTTCCCTTGCCAGTTGCTCTTTAAGAGGAACCAATTTCACACTTCCAGATAGATCCACATTGCAAATTGTGTTTGTTTTAAAATAATGAATAGTGGCATTATTATCCCCACTGCTCTCCAGGGCACTCTGTGCTGAATGTATTCCTTCTGCATTAGCAGACCTTCACTGCAGCAGATAAACGGGCCAGTGCCTGAGCTGAATGCACTATGGAAAGGACACCCCATCTCTGGCTCCCATATCGCAGTGAAACCTTCCCAGGAGGCAGCCAGCAAGACTTCTGCTCTCTAGGGAAGCAGTCAAATGTTTCTGTGAGCTTCTAGAGAGCTTGGCAGACTGGAAAGGAGGAAACAGCTCGGTCTTTGTCATCCCTCGCTTCTCCCAGACTCTTGGGTAACAACTCACAGCAGATAGCACTGTGAGAAAGTCATCCAGGAACTGAGGAAAGGACAAACAGTAGCCCCATAAAACAAGCCAACAAAAATATTCCCTATGCCTTGAACACCAGGTAAACTCATGTTCCTCAAATAAGTGACAATGACAAGATGAGGCTGATTCAGGGGACACCAGTGACACAATTCAGAAAAGTCACAAGCCAGGGTACTCCTGATCCAGTTACGCAGTTTGCCTTTCTGTAACTAAGATGCCACATCTCTTTGATTCCCCCCCAGTAATGAGGATGAGGTGATGCGCATCACACAGACAAGGCTTCTGCTGCTTCCCAGAGAAGGAGTTGAGGCTCCTTTCCTGTTCTCCATTCCTGTCCCTCAGGGTGGGCATGGGATTTCACAGAGGACCCTCTGCTGGCACAGGCACTGCTGCTGGGGTAGTCAAGAGCCAGGTTAAGGACCAGCTGATGTGTGGAGATCTCTTTTGGATGCTGTGATTGGATGAACTGTGTCTCCCCCCAAAATTAGTTCTGACCCTCAGTACTTCAGAACGTAACTGCATTTGGTGATATAGGCTTCAAAGAGCTAATTAAGTTAAAATGAGGTCATTAGAGTGACTCTATTCCTTTATGACTGGTGTTTTATAAGAAGAGGATATTTGGATTAAGACATGCACAGAGGGAGAAATGCATGAAGACACAAAAAGAAGATGGCTATCTAGAAGCCATCTAGAAGCTTCTGGGTTGACTCCAAAAGGAACCAACAATGCCAATGCCTTGATATTGGGTCTCCAGGAGGCTTCCAAGATCGTGGGAAGATCACTTTCTGTTGTTTGATCACCAGGACTATGAGAAGATGATTTTCTGTTATGTCATCAGTCTATGGTATCTTATTATGGCAGCTGTCAGAAAACTAATACAAATGCCATCTTCTTTGCCACATTTCAGTGAGAGACATGATTAAGACAGCTTTGAAGCCATCACAAGGCTGGCCATATAGGAAGACCATCCAATTAATGCCACAAATAATACAAGGACTTCCAGTGTATGCTTTGGGTTATATTCAAATACCAGTACATATGCAATCACAGAATTTAACCAACTGAAGGAAGGAGATATCCATCATGCTGCTTTAAATGTGTTCTCTCATAGACCATCATCCTCTAATATTCTCTACATAACAGGATTTTTTCCTATAAATTTCTGGAATTATATTGTATAATTTTACCTGTGCTCTATTTTTGTGCAAGCATTGTTATAAACAAAATATTTACAATATTTTTTATCTTCTTTCTCATTTCTTCATGTCCTTAATATGTTAAGAACCTCACAAATAGAAGTATATTGGATCTCCAACCACTTCTTAGTGAACCTGTGGCAGATTGCCTCTTCTTTCTTCTCACTACCTTCCCTGGCATTTATCTTCTAGGACAAATGCTTCTCATTTCTGGCAGTCCTGCTTCTTCTTGCATGTGTAACGTTCCCAAGATTGTGAGATGATGTTATGAGACACAGTTAGGTTTTCAGGTGAAAGAGATCAGATTGGGTGACTTGTCAGGGACCAGGAGTCTCCTTTCGTGCAGGTGAACACTCTCCATTTAATCATGGAGGCTGGGGCTGAGCTGTGTTAGGAACAAAGGGCTGCTATGCCTGACTTTGTTCTCTGCTCACAGGTTTCCCATGAGACACTTTCAGGAAAAGGTGACTTGTCAAAGGTGTTTGTAGTTGATTTGATTTTTCTTGGATCCTCTTCTCAAATATCATAAAAAAAAATCAGCTGATTAACTTCAAATAGCCCCAACATCCAGCATAGCCACAGCTATAACCTGATTAACATTTTGCGTCTGTTCAAAATTCACAATAAAGGGACCTCTCACCAAGCTAGGGGACTGTGAGGATGCAGAGCTGAGTTTTTACTGGTCTGTGCACTGATTGTCGCCTTCCCCATGTCATACATCAGCTGAAAGAAACAGAGCTGCATTCACCTAATGTGACCCTTGAGTGAGAAGCATTTGGCAGATGTGTCCTTGGGCTTCCGGCCTTCAATTTCCTTTCCCTTGCCCGTGAGCCCTAGAGTCTGAGTGTCCTTTCCTGATGTCAGTGTCCTTAACTCAGGCACTGAGATGTCTCTCCCTGAGGCTCTCCCATGTGTTTGTCTAATTCAGCAATCACTGGAGATAAACATGACCACAGGAATACAACTTGAATGGACACCTTTGTGTAATTCTGAGCCGAGAGATGACAAAGCAGTGGAGGCTAATCTTAGTAAGTGAAGGTTGAATCTGTGTAGTATTCTTATCTACCCATCTATCCCTGCTGAGGAATCCCTAGTCCTCAGCCATCTGGATTGAGCAAAGAAAGGTCTTTAGGATGGAATTTAAAGTGAAGAGTCTGAGCTTTATTTTCTTCATACATGCATCTCTCTCTCCAAACCAAAGCTCCAAGTCTCATCACATTGCGCCCTTGATGGTGGCACCCATTTCCTGGAGAGGCAGTGAAAGGACTGGGTACCAATAGGTGCTGTAAAAACAAATTATTCTAACTCAGCTGTTCTCGCATTTTAACCATCTTCAGAATCGCCAGTGACACTATTGAAAAATAGACTGCTGAGATTCTCCCTCAGCATTTCTGTTTCCATTAATCTAGGGAGGACTTGAGAATTTGCAATCCTGACAAGTTCCTAGGTGATGCTAACATCGCTGGTCCAGGCCCACACTTTGAGAACCACTGCTGGAATTCACTGCAGGATACAACCGTAGTGTACATCAGAGGCCAGGCCAGGATTAACCCATCTGTCTCCACTTCCGAATTCTCTTGTGTTTCTTTTCAGCGATTTTGACCTTCCATTGCACCAACTCCTTCAGGAATGCTTCTTACTCACCGCAATTTCATACCCTGGATGCTCTCCAGACCATTCCCCTCATGTGTGGAAGCTAGAGAATAACAGGCATCTTTATGTGCTAGCTGAGCAGGGCTGCTTCCTGGGGAGCTGCTTCTCCACAATCATGTCAAAAACAAGAGCTGAGGTCAATGTTCCCAGAACTCTGTCTGCTCCACTCACTCAGCAGCCTCTAACCCAGTTTTCCAGAAAAGTCGTCTTTTCTAGACTGGCAATCAAATACATCCATACTCTTTCAATCCAAGAAACAAGCAGGATAGCCCTTGGGGAATTTTATCACAGATAAGGAAGCAGCGAGGTTTGGACAAGAATGAGATGTGACCACATAATATTATTGTACCATTAGCTGGAGGCATTTCTTGAATTTCAAGCACTGTATACAAAAGAGGGGCTCAGTCATGGGTGTCTGACTCAGCTCCATTTTACCATCCTTTACCAGGCAATCACCGTGTGCTGAGCACTGTCAGGCCCCACAGATGCTTGGTGATTTTTGGCCCCCAAATTCATAAGAATGACCATCACAACTCCTGACACTACCATTATTGCAGACTCTGTGGTATCAGTGCTTAGACACAGTCTACATGCCCTCTTCATCACAAATGTTTGCTCAAGTCTACATGCTAGGCCTGCTTGAGACACTGTGGACATGGAGAGGAAAGGGGCTCGAAGCCTAGCAGAAAATTGCATTTTCTGTCAAGTGCTGGTAGAAGGGGAATAGCAAACTCCAATTAGATAATTTTAGGAGCATTTAGTAAGTTCACAGGTAGGCAGGATTTAGGAAACGTGAAAAAAAGAGGATTTTACAGTGCTCTGCTTGGTTTGTAATAGAAGAATAAACTTTTGTCTCTTACAGGCCTAAAACAGTGAGGTACATGGAGGAATGCCTGAAAGAAACTATGACCATTGATCAAGGATGCAATCAAATTGCAATGCTGCCACCAGAAGTCAGAACAAAGGACTTTCTTCCTCTTCTCTCCAATCTCCATTAAAGTTCCCCATTGGACAAACAACCCACAGCCAGTGGACAATGGAATTAATCAATGGACTTCATATAGTTCAGTCTCTGAAGACAAAAAGCAGGGTATAGAAGAATGGGGAGCAAAGTTAGATGTGCCCAGCACATTTCCAAAAGATTGAAACTACAACTGAGAGAAAGGGAGCCCTGAGGATGGGTATTTAATCCCAGAGAAGAAGGCAGGGGAGAGGTGACTAATAAAAACAATCCAGATACTCTAAATAAAGATTACTCAACCTGGTGTCCCTAGTACTCTTTCAAATGAACAAAACTATGTGGCTAAAAACTCTAGATATCAAGACATAAAATTATACTAAAAATTTAATTCTCACAATATTAGCTCTATTGCCATATTCAATATTAGAAAATTGGAGAGGGACACATTAATTAAGGAGATAAACAAACAAGAAGGTAGATAGGGAAATCTTTTAAGAGTTTATAAAAACACTAATATTTCCAGTGGGTCTTGAAGGAAGAGAAAGTACTTCAATAAGGAGAAGTTCATAGCCTGTAGAAAAGAGTCTAAACAAAGTCAGGGAATTGTAAGAATAAAGGTGTATTCAAGGACTGGTGAATTGCCAGGAACAGTGCCATTAGCAGTGCATTGGGTAGGAGATATGGTGGGATTCATGTGAAAAAGTAAAGTGGTGCCATACTGGGAAGCTTTGAGAATGCCAAAGATAGACCAACTGTGTTTATACATGATGGGTGTGATGAAGGGAGAGTGTGATTGGCTCAATTACAGTGTGCTCTGGCACCAAGCTCACTAGCTAACTCAGATGTAGAACAGACTAGAGGTCACTGAGGTTGGCTGCAAAAAATCAGTCAAGAGGGAAAATGAAATGATTATGTACAATGGGGAGAGAAGGGGGAGAAAAAAGAGATAGCAAAAACATGAGGTTGGTACTAAAGTCCACCTAGACCATCAGAAGGGGTAAAGAAGAAACTAAAATTTGTCTCCCGAATTTCTTGAAATATTTCTATGATGGTATTACGCCATTCATCATGATACAGTAGGGGTAAGGAGTGGAAAGGGGGTATAATTCAGCTGAAGAATTAGGTTGCTTCAGGACATGGAATTCAGATGCTAAACTTGGTATCTGAAAGTATAGATCCTATATTCTAAACTACAATGAGGTGAAGAGTTTTCCAACAGAGTGAAAAGCTAGGCAAGGATTTGCAGTCAGGAACCAGTTAGAGTTTGAGATGTGTGATTTAAAGCAGACTGGCTTGAGAATGGTCCTACAAATTGCCTGATGAGTGTTGGGAGTGAGGAGGGAGGGATACAGTAGAGACAGGGTTTAGAACTGTATAATCAGGGTTTAAGAAATGTTATTTACTAGACACTTAAATGCTCTGAGATAAGAGCAGAGGAAAGGCAAAATGTCCCTGATTACAGAATAAAGCTGTGCAGAGGGCCAGGTCCGTCCAACGAGCCCACTCATCTCTCTGAAACCAACTCAGTGCTTCCCAGTTTTGAAAGTGGAAATTTATCCATTTCTTGTCACTGCTGTAACAACCTACCATAAAGATAGAGGCTTAAAACCATGCAAATTTATTATCTTATATTTGGGGAGGTCAGAAGTCTGAAATGGGTCTCCCAAGGCCAAAAGCAAGGTGTTGGTAGGGCTATGTTCCCTGGAAGCTCTAGAGAAGAATCTATTTCTTTGTTTCTTCCAGTTTGCGGAAATTGCCTACATTCCCTAGCACAAGTGTCCTTTCCTACAGTTTCAAGGTCAATGGACTGGCATTTTCAGTTCTTTCTCTGATTCTGATACTCCTACCACTCTCCCACACACAGAGTTATAAAGATATTTATGATGACATTGGGCCCAACTGGATGACCCAGGATAATCTCCCCAAGATTTTTAATCATGTTTGCAAAGTACCATTTGCCACAGAATTCACATATTCAGTTTCTGAGGATTAGGATGTGGCCATTTGTTGGGGTGGGGAGTGTCCATGATTCTTCATACCACAAAGTATATACTATCCTAGTTGTAATGCCCTAGAATGTTCCAGATAGTCTTTAAAATACTGTTCAAATAACACCTCTGCTGGAATGCGCTCACTCACATATCCTGCAGGATGAGATCCAGTCCTTAGAAGATCACCAGACAAGTTCAACTCTCACTGTGCCCTTCCCTCTGAGAGTGAGAACAAGACACAGATAAGTCACTTCATATGCCCAGGACCAGCACTGATTCTTGTTTTCAGAATGGGTAGATTTCTTTCTTTCTTTTTATTTTAGTAAGATAAGAAAAGGAAAACAGAGATGAAAGTGAAAAATAGAAAGCAAAGCAAAAATGGTCGATCTTATTTAAACCAGGCCTTTAATATATTAATCTCCTTGGTTCATCCTCCCTCCCTCGTGGCTCTTTTTCTGGCTCTATATCTTCATATCACTTACTCCAAGTCTTCAGGTGTCTCCTCAAATGCCATCTCTTCAGTGAGGCCTCTAATGACCATTCTCTCTCTAATAGATCCCTCCAGCCCCCCAAAATATTCTTACATCTCTTACTCTAGTGTATCTTTTCATTACAAGAACCTCCCCAACTCAAATAAAACCATATATTATAATTATTATTATTATGGCAGTCCAGGGAGGAAGGACTTGATCTTTTATGTACCTCTGTATCCCTAAAGCCTAAAACGAAAGTAGGTGGGCAGACTGGGTAGAGGGGATGAATGACATAGTGCATAAAGAACTGGACTGGTGGTGATGACGTCAATGTATTATATTCAGATGTTGATTTACAATGATGCATACTTTAAATCTATATAATGTTATGCTACAATGATCCTTGAACAAAATTAATTTTAAAACATTTCAAAAACAAAAACAAATAAGAATCTGGTCATGATGCCTCTAATCTAAAATAAATGTTCATAAGCAAGGGGAAAGCTTTAGTCATGACGTAACCAGGAAAATAAATTGAGACCTAGTGAATCCAGTCCTCAAGCAAAACTGTAGAATCTATGATATTTAAATAATATACAACCTAGCTACAGAGAAGCTAACTGGAAGAGACATAGACATGGGTTGAACAGGTACAGGTTTTCTTCTACCGAGGCAAGAAGACTTCTGATGGGCCTGATAAACTAACAGATCCTCTGTCTGTGTCATCCTTCCTGCCATCACCAACAACAGCAAAACCTCACCTCTCCCTCACGCCACCCTCTCACTGCCCTGCGTGTGTATTTCATCATTATAATCCCTAAGCCCCTTCAGTGGGTGAAGAGGATTTGAGACACAGCAGGTCTCCCACTTCCTCAATTTTTGGCTGTCAATAATAATCCTAGTTTTCTTTCATCAACGTCTGTGCTCTCAAGTATTGGTCTTTTCAGGGCAGTGAGCAGAGAACTGGATCCAGGAGCAATGACACAGCAGTGCTGAGAGGTCACGATTTGAGGATGTAGGAGCTGGGGAGGGACAGTAGCAGGCTTTCAGCATTTGGGCTGGTTCTTAAAGCAAGATTAGGAATGATGCAAATTGAACACTGTATTTGCACTCAGACAAAAGGATGTAGAGGAAATCATTTTAATGTGTACAATAATTACAATAAAATAAATTTAATAGAAGTGCAGGATGTGGCCGTGTGCACCCTCCATAAAAATTAAAGACACTTGGTCACTGTATATAGGTAGTGTGCTTCCTGAGGGTTAGCTTAATTCTGATTCAAATGAAGCCTAGTAATTTGGAAAAGAAGGTCCTGAGGCCAAGGACAAGACTGGTGCCAGGCAAGCTTGAGCCTCATGGCCACGCTCTAACACTAAACTTTGTTAAGTCAATTACCCTCTCTGACCCTAGTTTACTTTCTCATATAATTAAGATGATAAATTCTAGTTTCCAGGATTTCCTTAAATGTGCAATTAGAGGAGGTAGTTAAATCACCAGGTACTTAGAAAATGCTTAAGCAATCTTGGTTCTTTATTCCATTTTCCCTAACTGACCTGAACTGGGTCTAGTTTTTTTGTAAAGCGTACTGACATGTTTTCATTCTCAGTAATTTCTTTAAATTTCAGAGATGGATCTAAGGATTATTGTTGTCTCCTTCAGTTGCCCCAGGGAGATAGCTGTGTTTTAATGGAATCACATTCCTCCACAGAGCCTGCCCTGAAGAGCTGTAACTGGGGACAGCCAGCAGCCATTTATCCTCACTCAACCTTGGGTAAGAAGGAAGGCATGTGGCTCCCTTGGGCCAACTGTGTACACTGGGAATCAGATGATAGGAGACCAGCCTGAATTTGGCCTCCTAACTGCAAGTGTGCCTCTAGCATCCATCCTCTCCCCACAGACCCAGTGTGCAGCAGGAGGAAAGGGTTTCTACAGTTATGCAGGCCCTTGGGCAAAAAGCTGATCCCATTACCAATCAGTCTCATTACAATAAGAAAGGTCAGAGCTGTGAGGATCCCACAGGGTGCCTGGTATTGCCTTCTTCCCTTTCCTGAAAATGATCTCTTCCACAATCTGCTAATGGCAACTGTTTCTGAGACACACAAAAACACATTTTCTCATGAAAAAGTCTATTTCTAGGAGTCCAGTTCCAGTTCCTTTCTCTGCTTTATTTTTTCTAGCACGTCCAACCAGGTAGTCAAGTCACCTGAAAGAGGCCAAAGCAGATGCTGGGATTACTTCAGATTTAGGAGGGAAGACATCAGGCCCAGATCACTGACCCAGGAAAAATACATATCCAAGTTTTTATAATGTCCCTGGAGCTCCTCTCTTCCGTCTGGGCTCTTAATTTCCTGAAACTTCCTGAACACCAGGACAAATTCAGGAGATGCTCTGGGGCAATGGTTTTCACACTGAGGTACCCAGACAGGCATCATTAGAATCACCAGAGAATTTGTTCAAAATGGAAATTCTGGGACTAGATCCAAAGTTCGAGAGATGGCATCTATATATTAACAAGTCCTATTCACACTGAAGTCTGGGAACCATTGGTCTAGAAATTCTAGCTCTTTGTAAAATCACTAGGACTTTGTGTGTGTGCCCTGTGTGGAAAAGGGAACAACTATGGACTGAAATTCATGTAGTGATGCATGAGACCTTGACTATGATGGTCGAGAACTGGTTGACCCAAGACAGGTTAGCTGACTGGTCCTACCCTGAAGTTTACTAGCTAAAGCTCTAGCTAGATAGGTCCCAAGAAGGTGATAACTCTGATAATCTGGTACTAAATTATAAGACATTTAGCATTCAAGTTGATTCTAGTGTGGAAGGTGGTAAGTTTGAATGATTATCACCCTGTGATGGGCCTCATGCTTTTCCCAATACTGCAATAACCAGGTCACAGAGGAAGTTAACCATCCATCCATTCATGAGTTTTACTTAGTTGGGTGTTTGCCTTTGACTGATTTTTTTTGTTTTTCTGTCTCCATGTTCTTTGATATTCACTATCAAGATATCAGAGTAATTTAATCTAATAAACTAAGGATCTTTTATGTATTCTATACATTTTTTTACTTCCTATATCAAGAGAAAGAAAAAAGTATTCATTCTTTTAATGTATGCTACATATTTGGCATTTCACTAAGCCAATGGTATTATCCCATATAATGCCCAGACAACCCTATAAGGTAGATAATATTCAATATTTAAATGAAGCAACTGAGACTTCAGATGGTAAAGTACTTGAAGGAATCAGTTTTCTATGGAATAGAGCTGTGAGTAGTTCTGCCTCTCACAACTTCTCTCTCTATATCTGGTTCCAAATAATAAATTTTATTTTTATATTGGAAAATGAACCATATGCATGAAAGTAAAGAAATAAATCATGTAGGTGCTTTGCATTAGGCAGAAAGACTACATTATACTACAATAACAAATACCTCTATCTCAGTAGCTTAGCACATAAATTACAGTTCTCACTTTCAGAAAGCTCAGCAGTACTCCAGGGCACCCTCTTTCAGCAGTGACTCAACAAGTCCAAGCTGCCATCATCTCAACCCAAAGCCAAAATGACAGGAGAAGAAAGTGCCAGAAAGGTCATATGGTAGTTATAAGGGAGGCTGAATGAAACAGTCCTACCCAACATCTTACAGAGCACTAGGTCAATGGAAAATCCCCACAGCAAAAGTAAGGTATCTGCAGCAACAGCACCCAGCCAGCGGGAACCAACATCCTGGATGCCAGAACCCCAAGATACCTGGGAAGGATAATACAAGACCTTGGCAAGCTATCTCAAAAGATGCAGAGCTCTGTTTTCCAAGAAAAGCTGAAAAATATCCTTCCCCCAATAATACATGAGAAACTGGGAAAGCATCCTGTTTCCCAGATCCCCAGACCTTCAAGTCTGGGGGAACAAAAAATACCCAGTTTCCCAGATACTCACAGGAGAAACTAGGAAACTTCCAGCATCCCACCACCTGCCACCCCCATCCAGGCTTATAGAAACCCAATCCCTGTCTACCCAGTGTCGACGCATCTTCTAGAGTCTCCCCGCTCTCCTCCCTCAGAGAATGAACAAATCTTTCCATCACTGCTCACAAAACTTCTGCTGCTTGCTTCCTTGTGTTGAATTCTTTTGCCCCGCACACTGGCCATCCACCTGCACATCCACCTTACAGTAGTTTTTATTGTCTCAGACTGAAAGTAATAGAAATTATTACTAGAATGAATGTTTTGGGTTTCCCTGATAGCAGAGCTAGAAAATGTGTTCTTATCTGCCAACGAAGAGGAGAAGATCTGGTGAACATTGAGTGTATCCTTTGGCAGATATGACTTAAAGAAAATAATAAACTAAATGTACATGGACCTACCACTTAGCTTTAACAGATAAATTTGTCGAGTATCATAGAAGCCCATAGGTCTTTTATTCCATTCTATCAGCCTCCCAGAGGGAAATGCTTTCTTAAACTTCATGTTAACCATTTCTTTACTATTTTTTAAAGAAGCACTTTATTTTATCTTTTATTGAGTTGTTCACACTGTCCCCTGGTCCCAACACTCAAACCCAAGGGTGTGTGTCCTACATTCCTTTGGAGGCAATTCACCTGTTACTCCACCCGGATGTGCCTTCTTTACTGTTTTTATGGATTTTTGTCTCTATTTCCTAAAATTGTATATGGAGAGTTTTCGTTCTTGAATTTTATGTAAACATTCAAAATGCATATATTCTTCCATGACTTCCATGACTGCTTTGAGTCAATGTTGTTCTTAAGATTTATTCACACTGAAACATGTAACTGTTTTCACTGCTTTCCAGTATTGTGCTGTGTGAATATACCAATAATTATTTACCTGCTCTACTACTGATGTACATACAGGTTGTTTTCATTTATTTGCTACTAGGACCAATGCTGATACAAACACTATCCTTTCATGAAATTTCTCAAGAATATTTTTATAGGATATATGAATAAAATGATTTGCTGAGCTATATAGTATTCTTATTTTTATTTTCACTAGAAAATGAAAAACTTTTCACCCATAAATGGAATTGGACAACAAGCAGGGTTGTTAAGTATGTATATGGAGACTCTCGTCTACTTCCAGCAGGTGTATTTATTGGTAACAGTACTTTGAAAAAAAAGTAGAAAAGAGTCCCATGGTCAGAGGCAATATTGTTTGGGATACAGTAATAGTGAATAAGATATTTCATAAAGTTATGGATGTCAAAACCGGCAAAAGCATTGGAATATTAAGCCAAGTCTATCTAAAGCAAAAGACTCTCCACTTAATACAAATAGATCCATTATGAAAAATTCATTTATGATGGAATAGGTCGCTATAATTAATCTGCCACAAAGTAGACAACCAATTCCCCTACAGGTTCAACAGTAGCCTATCATTGGCAAGTAGACACATAAAATAAATGATGTCCAGGCCAGTATTGGTCAAGGGAAACCAATGTTGTGGAATTTATATATAATTTTTCATATCTACCAATATGATCACTTCATTCTTGAGTTCTGTGAGCAAGCACTTTATTGGCTGAGGAAAAAGATTAAATGTAAGAAAAGTTTGGTATTTTTGTCATTCTGATTGCTGAAAGACTCCTCTACAGTGGGTTCTATTTGGTGTGCATTCATACAAAGAAAACAAATATCCTCCAGTCTGTGCTCATTTTGAAAGATCTTTCAGTATGCCTTTGTTCCATACTTCCTATCACTAATCCATAAATGTAATCATCCCAATTCCTGGACATTAGTAATCATCCTTGACGCAGTGTACATCTCTACTGCTGATTATTTCTTCTTTCAAAGTAAGTAAACAAATTCACTGACCAAAGTGAATTTTACCCAATGAGAGAATGAACATTCTCCAATCTAAAGTATAACCTCCCCTGGTTGGAGACATAAAAACTGGCTTGGTGTGGACACAATATGAGAACCAATTACATAGCAGGAATAAAACTTTTGGCCACAGGAATCGCCTCTTAGGTTGAGGATGTGAGCTGAAGAAGTATCATTGCAAAACAAGCAAATGCCATGGGAATCTAAATCAACTGTTCATTCAACTCTTGTTTTTGTTTTGTTTTATTTGTGTGCTTATATAAATAAGTTTCAGTTGCTAGTAATAGTATGCTATAGAACATGACTGGCATTAAAATATGATTAATTAGATAGCAACTTAGGGTGTCATTCGTCTTATATTCCATTACTACCAAATTTAAGAGAAACTGTTTCTCAAAAAAGGAAATAATTGATGAGTGGCATCAGAAAAATGGAGTTGACAGTCACATACTCCTATCCTTCCACAGAAACACTGTAAACCAGCAGAAACTATAATGATAAACTATAATGATAAACTTTGTCAGAACTCTGGGAATTAATCTAGAGCTTACAGCAACCAAGCAAAACTGAATCCAGAAAAAATATAATTGTTATAGTAAGAACGGTTTTATTTTTACTTGCCCTTAACTCACCCTCTCGTTAGCACAGGAATATACATAAAGACTGCAGTCTGCATTCCTGTTATGCATTCTGTTATGGGCCCATGGTCCATGGTTCTATAGGGAGCAGAGGCAATCCTATTAATCAGTTGCATGTTCTAAACTCTGGGGCTACCTGAAGAAGCAATGCAAGATATTCATTTCTGGTCTAACTTAAAATTCACACAGGGTGGAAGGGCACTAAGCAGTGTTAGAAAATACAGAGATAACAAAAACTTCACAGCCGTCTACAGCTAAAAATTATAAAGATAGATTACCGAAAGTTTGAACGAAAAGCTGATAAAGTTTCTTAAGGAAATTAGGACATTAAAAATCACTATGTGCATGTGTAGAACAGAATGTATGTTTAAAAAGGGCTGCAAAGCTCCTAGGCTTCCACCACTGACTAAGCAACTTGGCTGAATACTGAAGGAGCACTCACAACACAGATCCAATCTGAAAGAACCTGGAGAAGTGATTTTCTTTTGTTGCTGTTGTTTATTTTTAGTTTCTGGGAGTTAAGAATTCTCTGTCAAAACATTAGCTGAACACAAGCTAACAGATCAGGAATGTCAGGGACTACATACAATAATGAATATAATTTTTAAATAGAATTTTAAAAAGTCATTAAACAAATAGATAAATAAAACCTTTAACAATCAAAAAGCAGCAAATCCCAGAAAATATAAGAATCTGATTTTCAGTTTTATCTCATTAGCATATTTAAATGTTGAGTTCTCTTTATTTTTATGCTTTAAAAATTTATTAAAGGAATACTTCTAGCATGCCCTGGTGAAGGAGCAGTGAGGTCAATCGGCTCTGAAGGAGCACAGGCCACATTCCTATGGGTTTGAGTCCTAGGTCCACAGGGAAACAACCAGTGTGAAAAACTAAATAAAAATCAAAATAAAGTCCTTTTTCCTGTCTCTTCCTGTCTGCCTGCCTGTCTACTAACCTGCATTCCGGCTGCACCTTTCCTTTAAAAGAAAAAAAAAGACCATTTAATTATAACATTATGTATGTTTGAGTATACATCATCACAAATCAACATCAGCATATAATAAACTAAATTTACCACCAGTAGTCCTATTTCATCCTTCATCATATAATTGTTCAATTTTCAACAACAAAATCATACAACAAATAAAATTAACAACAAACAGTAAAGCACAACCCATTCAAAGGAACAAAGTAAATAGAAGGTATTTGTGATGACCCCATACATTTGACTTTAGTAGAAAAAATTTTTTAAATAACTGCTCAAATATGTAAAGAAAACCACATACAACTAAATAAAGGAATCCAGGAAAATGTGGTATTAACAAATGAGCATATCAAGTGAAAATAAAAATTATAAAAGGAATCAAATGAAAATTATGGAGTTGAAAAGAACAATAACTGAGATACAAAATTTACAAGACAGCTTTAACAGAATTGAGCAGGCAGAAAAAAAAGACTCCATGAATCAAGACAATTGATAGTAACCATTCTGAAGAGCAGAGAAAAGTACAAAATAAAGAAGTTAACAAAACCTAAGGAATCTGTGAGAGAGCCATCAATAAGATCAATTTATGTATTAAGGGAGGTGGGGAGAGAGAGAGAGAGGATATTTGAAAAAAAATCATAGCCAAAAATTTTCTGATGATGAAATGTGAATATACAAATCCAAGAAACTCAATTATTCAAACAGGTCCACATCAAGACACATTGTAATTAAATCATCAGAAGATAAAGACAAACAGAATCTTGAAAGCAGAAATAGAAAAGCAATTTGCCATCTATAAGGAATCCTTAATAAGACTGAGAATTTCATAAAAGAAAACATGGATGCCCAAAGGATGACATACCTAAACGCCAAAAGGAAAAAACAGTCAACCAAGAATTCTGTATCCTGCAAAATGATTCTTAAAAAATGAGGGTGAAATTGAGACATTTTCAGATAAACTACAACTCAGGTTTTTACCAGATCAGTTCTATAAGACATGTAAATGAAGACACTCAGATTTGAAATAAAAGGACAGTCGACAGTACCTCAAAGTTATAAAAGAAGTACTTCTATAAAGCATATAAACATAAAAGCTAATAATACTGAATTTTGGGTTTGTAAGTCCTCTAGTCCCTAAATGATGAAAAAAGTACCAAAATAATTATAAATCTGTTACTAAATACAAAGAATATGAAGACATTTTTGACAGCAACATAAAGAGAGGGGATTAAACATGATGGGAACATATTTTATACCATGACATTCAAAATAATTGGTATCAACTCAATTCAATCTAGATTATTAAAATTTAGGTGATTAATTGTAATCCCCATAATAACTAGTAAGAATATATCCAAAATATATACACAAAAGGATAAAAGAATGAAATCAAAGTGGTGTACCACCAAAAATCAAGAAAGCATGAAAGGCAGAAATAGAGAAAATGAAGAATAAAGGAAGTGTACAACAAACAGAAAACAGACAAGAAAATATAAGAAGTCATTTCTTATACATAATTATGTAAAAGGCAAATAAACTAAACTCTCCAATCAAAAGTAAATGATAGAATGGATTAAAAAATCACTGACTATATATTGTTTATGAGAGATTCAATTTAGATTCAAAGATAAAAACAGGTTGAATGTGAAAGGATAGAAAAAAAAAGGATATCATTCCATGACAGTGACAACCAAATGAAAGCTGAAGCAAAGATGTTTCAAGTCATATTGGATCTGTGTATTATAGACAAAAAAAAAAAGACAAAATGGGAGTCCAGTTCTGCTACAGACATTCTCATTCTTTTGCTCTGTATCCCTCTCAAAACTAGTGAATTTATGGATTACTTAGCAAATGGTTTAAAAAAGACATTCAAAAGTATATCAAAAAATGCCCTCAAAAATGTCACTGTGCATCTTTCTGTGGACATGATCAACAGGCCCTTCATTTTGGAGAAAATACCTTCTGCCACAGACAGCAGGCTCTCTGAAAACTTTGCTCTTGCATCAGGCCTCTGCAATCTCACTGGTTTTACCTCCTACTTTCTGACCTTTATATTTCAGTGGGGACAATAGTGGCATCACTGACCACATTGAAGCCAGAAGACAAAAATTTATTAAGTTTTAGCAGCAACTTCAATATTTAAATATTTTTAAATGATATCTATGAGTAATGATTTAAGGCATTCACTGCATCAATTATATTTATATAATGAACTTTGACTTTTCATTTAGAGCAAAAGGGTGGCTTTCAAAATAATTTTATTTATATTTGATTTCAAATTTACTTATGGACATACAAAAGAGCAAAGAATAATTGCTAATAATTGTGCTCATTAGAAGAAGGTAGATTTTTTTCAAAGAGTTAAATGAGGTGAGACGTATATAAATACAATCAGATGCTTCAAAAAACAAAGACAGTCATGATAATTCCAATATTGGGACAAATTTTAACCCATTTATAGAAGCTGGAGTGCATTTAGTTCAAGTAAAAAGCTGTAATGCATTTTGTTCACGATGAAACATCTGATGACACTGTGACGAGAATTTTAATTTAGGAAAAAATTCAACTTTGAGAATTTGTTTTTCTGTAAAAATACATATAAATATTTCAGTGAGACACAGCCTAATAGCAAAAGAACATTTTTACTAGATTAATGGACCAATGGGCAAAAATATACTCAGAATTGTTTTCAGTACACACATAATTCCTAGCTGCTTTCACAGAAGCACCAATATTCTAGTGATTGAGATTAAAACTCTAGTAAAATAGCTAAATGTTTATATATACTGAGAGCAACTGAACTGCAGAATTAATGTGACAAAAATGTGGACTACAAAAATTCAGCTTGGCAGCTCAAGCTTTCTCTCTCTGTTGTTTAACATCAGCCAAATTTTAGAAATGTTTGAGCTTTAGAAGAACTGCTTTTTGAATCAACTTAAATGTCCTTCATATGTATTGAAGATTGTTTAAATGAGCCTTCTAAATGTTATGAATTCTATTAAAAATCAGTTGCAAATCTTTAATCAGTATAGTCAACAAATGGAGTACCAAAACGTCAGCCTTTGAACTTTTAGAAATGGAGCCATTTGAAGCAAAGCTTGCAAACAGAAAGGCATTTAAATATAATTCTGTAAAAGCAAGCAAAACTCAACGAATTAACAAAGAGAATTCAAATTGTATTCAAGATTTAATTTTTTAATTCTGTAATTACTCTTTCAAATATATCAACTGAGGAAAGGATCTTTTGAAATAGCTCTGGTTTTCATTTCAATAACTTGATATTCAACACTAGAGAGAATCAAATTAAGGTGACCTCTGGTTTTGTAGTGTTTACATTTGGTGAAACACTCATAATAATTTAATAAGATTTTAGTTATAAAAACATTTCAAAAAAATGGTACACTTGATTGAAGCAAAATAACAATTCTGTGAGAATATATAGCCTAAAATAGATAGAAACTTTATTATAAAAAATAGAATATGAATAATATTGTCTTTGAAATGACCAAGTATTTTTGCATTTGTAAAACACTACTTTTTCTTTAAAAATCTTATGGTCAACAGAGAAAGATTAATTTAAAATGTCAACAATTTGAAATTTATTAACCATAAATGCAGTCTTGAAAATTTTTCACACAATTTATTTTTAAAAAGTAACCAAAAAGACCATCTTAAATACATATATTCTTCAAAAATATTGGTGAGATATAAAGGCCACAAAATCAATTAAAATATATGAATGTATGCTAAGAATGCAGTTTAATTTTATTTAGCTAATCAATATAAAGTTTGTTTTATTTTGCTTATATAGATTTAAATTAAAGCAGATTTAAATCATGTTTGAGGTAATTATGGAAAATAATTAAAAATAATTTTAGGCATTTGCATATAAAATAAATTTTCAAAAATGACATAATTTCAATTTAATAAATAAGCCTAGACCTCACTGTTCTCAATTCCAGACCTTAAGCAAGCAATAAGAGGTTGTCAAAAGTGGTTCATCATGTTATCTCCATGACCAGCTAAACAAATACAAAGAGAATAGGAAAGGAATATAGTTTGAAGATTAAAATAAGTCATTCCATTAGGGTTTGTGACCCCAGAACTGCTCCATTTCTACCTGTATGATCTTGCTTCAATTTCGTCATGTGTAAAAGAAAATAATAGTAGTCCAAAATTTGATATGACAATCAAATGAGTCAATATATTTTTTCAGTGTATAGCACATAGTAAGAATATAATAAACAACCTAGATCTGAGTTTTTTAATCTAAACAGCTACACTATTACAGATTCATTCACTTCCTGCTAGTCACAATTCCTCATTCATTCATATTAATACCGCACCACTTGTTTCCAGAAACATGGGCATTGTCACTACCAGTACCTTGAATTCTACTAACTTCCTTCTCTTTCTTGTACTCTAGCCCTTTTTTCCCCTCATTATCTGCTTTCTTCCATATTTCAGCCTGCCTTGTAGAAATCCAACCTCAATTCCTACTTTCTTGCTGCTCCTCTTGCCAAATGTGTAACCTCAACCCTGATATAGCAGCAGTGAGGACACTCCTGAACACAATCTGCTAACAGATGAGGGGTGATGTGGATGAAACAAAATCCCCAGATGGGATTTTCAAGGGAAATGGTGATGGATTTCTCATGCCACTGGTCACCATGGAAGAAAACAACATATTTGTGGACAGTGTCATGATCAACAATCCCCAGGTTCCACTCCAGCAGTGTCCTTATTTTGCTGAATTTATGGGCTATATTAATTACTGAGATGGTTTCATGAGTAGTGATACCAACAGCATCTTTATTTGTTTAGATTTAGGATTTTATCAAAAGAGAAACAAGAATGGCTTCTAGCCCAGGGATGCATTTGCAAAAAGACAAAGCAAACAAAAGAAGTAGGAAACAGCTAGCTAGAAGTTCTAAATAAATGCTTCCCTTTAATAACATTTAATAGGGAAACGCTGATTAAAATGACTGTCTTTGGGTCTCCAAATAAAGTGAGCTAGGGGTTTTTACCCACATTCTCATCTGAATTAGAGAGGTTAAGTTTTTCTGGGTACCAATAGGTGGTACTCATTTACTCTACAAGTTCTTTGAACATCTAGGTCTAGGTAACTGTATCACAATGAAAACGAATTTCATGAAGGCTTAAAGTCCTAATAATAGAATCATAGAGGAAGTATCCATTTCAATTATAAAATTCTGGGGACTCCATAACAAATTCATTCTCCTTTCTTTGTACAGATTCCCGGCATGTTTGTTTTAGCTGTATTCAAGTATATTCACCTTATAGCTAAAAACTTTCATCTTTCTCTGCTCCTCCTTATGCTGGATTCCAGTTCTCTGTTAGTGATGAGACTCCTAATCTTCCATTCTAATTCTTGACTTAATTTTAGACTCTATGGTCTTCTAAGTCCAGGCATCGGCCACATCACTTACCAGCTTGCTATTTTGAGATTCTAACTGTTGGCTCCCACATTCATGCAGTCATCCTATTCTCTCCATGGCACTAAAGTGGGGAAAGCCTCCCTTTTGTCACCCAGAATCCCCTTGAACAAGAGTCTTTTATTAGGCTACAAGCATGGCTCTCATGTATTCTTTCTAAGCTAATCTTTGTCGTTCTACCTTCATAAAATTCAGCAAGCTAAATTAATCAACCCCAGTCCTTTTGCCAAGCTTGCATGCAAACTCTCTCATTTTCTCTGATCATTCACTCAACAATCATTTCCTGAGAATTGATCTTGATTCACATTCTAAGTTAGAAGCTATATGTATGATATGAAAGATACTATTCTGTTTGCATTAGTTTCCCAGCCTTCTGTAACAAAATACAATTTCCCCCACTATCTGAAAGTGCAGCATAAAGCAAAGAAACAATTACTATTAATTTATAAGAAAAAATTTTAACATTCCCAGACCCCAAAAAATAACCTAGCAAATCATACCATATCAACCGTGAAATAACTAGCATATAGCAAAAACATGAATGATATGATAAAAAGACAGCCTATATAAAGTAGTTCTCAGGGAAGGAGTTTGGCCATACAAATCTCACCGCTGTGGTATGTACTGCATCTAAAATGATTTGATGCAAAACAAACATTGAACACTCTTTTCACTTCTGCCTTTTGTTGTAAAAGGGAAAATCTTTTGGTTAACAAAAATAAATATTAATATGGGTCTTTTGTAAAAGCAAAGTGACTTAATGCAAACTAGCTAAAATTGAGGGATATCTAAGCCACAAATTAGCTGGCTTAAACAATGGAAATTTATTTTCTTACAGTTCTGAGGCCAGAAGTCCAAAATTATGATATCAGCAAGGTTGGTCCTTCTGGAGACTCTGAAGGAGAATCTCTAACATGCTTCTCTCCTAAGGACTTGGCATTTATTCACTTGAAATACATCGCTCTAATTTTTGTCTCTGTCATCACACAGCCTTCTTCTCTGTGTGCCTCCCTGTCTTCAGTGACACTCTTAAGAGAACACTAGTTACTGGATTTGGAGTCAACCCTAACCTAATATGACCTCGTCTTAAATTAACTCATATCTTCAAAGATCCTATTTCCATATAGGTCACGCTCTGTGGTTCCAACATCAATGTTGAGGAAATACTATTCAACTGAGTACACAGTTCTCAAGGAGTTCATAATCTAGTGGTAGATTGAGATAATTAAGGAAGAATTTACCATCCAGTTTGATGTGAGCTGTGAGAGAGATAAGCTAGGATGCCATGAAAATATGGAGGAGGAACACCCAACCAGGTTGGTGTAACGGTAATTTTCTCTAATGTGCTATATTCTTAAATGAGAGTAGGCAGATAAATAGCAAACCAGTAAGACAATTTATCTGAAAGGGTGATCATAAAGTACTAAAGTCCCAAGAGATACTGGTGACCATGAATCTAAAGTAGCACCACATTTCAGGTTTGTCTAATCTTCTCTGTGCATTCAATAATCCCAATGAAAGAGAAATAAAGGTAGATGTTTGCATTTATCCAAGTTCATATAATCATTTAGAGACAGGGTGAGAAAGGGAATAAGGGTACTAGCCAGAATGCTGTACAGGAAAAAAAAAATGGGGGAAATCTGAAAGGACATTGATAAATGGGAGGATATAGAAAAGCAAAGTTCTACTGTCTTAATAAAGTGAAAAACTAAATGAGAAGCCTAAATGGTTTAAGGCACAGAAATTTAAGTTCATAAGTGGAAGATCTTAAGTGCAAGGAGGTCAGATGGGTTTTGCAAGTGATCTGGGGGTGTAAGCAGATCCTGGGAGTAAAGCAGGTGGGAGAAGGCCAGGTGGACAACTCATTCAAACAATGATGAATGACTAATGAGATGGTAAAAGAACAACATTAGAAAGTTTTAAAGTTGGACTTCATGAACTTCAAATAATAATCATGGTAGCTGATGACATTTATTACTTATTTTCTGTAGGGCATACAGTGACACAAATATTAACTTAATTTTCAAGATGTCCCTATGGGAGGATATATAGTTATTCCCTCAAGTGTATAAATAAGGACTAAAAGGTCAAATAACCTTCAGTAAGCGATATAGCAGGAAATTCTTCTAGGTGATTGCCAGGTGTGCACATTTGCCTACTGCTGCAAATGAGGGATCTGGTTATGTGAGTGTGGACTGATGTAGTGTAGACACTGAGGAGTAAAAGGATGATGAAGTTGTCTTCCTGCCTTAAAATGAGCATCTGCTGGAAGTTTTCAGAAGTCAGTATCAATAGGGAAAATGGAGTCTTAGTTTTAGCAAAGAGAAGGAAGATTCAGTGAGAATTCTGATGATGGGCTTGTGCTGATTTAACTTGTAATGTAGCAAGATTTTAACTTATCCAGGGCTCCAGGAAGGTCAGCAGTGCAAAGTTGAGTTACAGGAACAAGGAGTTCTAAAACAACGTGGGGTTAAGAAAAGGCTTTTGTGTAATAGAATAAAGAATTCCATGGCTGTGAGGCAAGAAAAATTGGCTACTTCTAATATACCATCTAAGACTGAATAATCTGCCTACCACTAGCATACACTGGGGCCAGTGAGCCATTAGAGGCTTGGTGATGCCATTGGATAAGGTATCGTGTCAAGCATCTTTCCATGAAGCATAAACTTCATCCTTTCAGTTTCAGTGTGATTGATTTGTATTCATATTAAAGCTGGTCTTATATCCTTACTGAGATACAGGTAAAGCACAGAAAACAGAACTATATTCCATTTCAAGATTACTTGCTAACTTCCCTGGTCACTCCTCTTTGTTGTTTGTTGATAGGCTAAATTTGGTGGTTGGAAGCTCATAAGAAGCTGTAGTTAGCTGAGATTTCCTAGTCCAGGGATAATCCTCCAACCTTCTATTCAGAGCCATGGAAGCTGTAGGTAAAGTCAGCTATAAAGTGCTCATGAAAGAACACTGACACCCTGATGCCATTCCAGTCCCCGATTCAGTCCCTCTCCTCACTGCCTGGAAGGCGACCTCCGAGTTCATAGCCAGGACAATTGCAACAGGGGAGGAGAACAGTACATACCCAGATACTCCCCAATGCTGTTTCCAAACATGAGATTATTTCTGTACTTCATCTTGTAATGCTTATTCTCTTGGCTCTCTGTGCCCACTTTCATGCTTATTCTCAAGGCTCTCTGTGCCTGCTTACCCTGCAGTTGACTTACACCTTTGTATCCCAGCAACACACAGCTGCCTCTGTATTCAACTGTATAAAACCACTGTATTAACAAACCGGGGTGGAGGCATGGAGTGAACAGACACCATTGGTGCCTCTCTGTGGTGGATTCCTTCCAGGATGGCCACCTAAAGAGAGCCTCTGTAAGTAAACCCATGTCTTTATCTTCCAGACCTCTGGGTGCTATCTTCCATTAAGACCTCGGTACACACAGACCCTTAGAGATTGGGGTCTCTTGTGTAATAGCAACACAGAAGTTATCCATTAGACAGGTTCAAGGAGGCAGGTCTGGTATAAATCCAAGGAAAGTAAGAATTAAGCATGAACTAAAATACACTAGTAGGAATTCAAGTATCAGTCATACCCTTAGCCAAATAGAGAATGGATTTCAACATCAGATCCTAGTAAATGAGCTGACAATAATGCTATGAAACCAACACTCTCAAAGTCCTGATAAAGACAAAAACTCGCATATAAACAGAAATTTGAGACTACAAAAGAAACAGATAAAAACTATGCTTACTAGAAAATGCAGGACACCATCTTTACTACAGCTGTATATGCATACAGAACCTGCATATATATACAAGGAAAGCAATTCATCTGGCCTTTATCTAGACATGTGTCATTCAATACAGTAGGTGATAGTCATCTCTGACTAGCAAACATTTGAAATATGACCAGTGTAAATAAGAAGTTATATCAGGTCTTATAAAGCAAGGAATATTGTGGGAGGGAAAATGACACAGCCATGAAGTATCATTGTAAGTTTTGTTTAAACTTCCATCAGGTATCATTGTAAGTTTTGTTTAAACTTATATTCCTAGAAAATACATTACTGATCACTCTTTACATCTATACCCCATTAAATCTACATTGTCATTTTGGTGAATGACTAAAATCTACTGGGAATCTGATGACCATCTTTTTCATGCTGTCTGAACTGCCTCTCCCAATCCAATCAATCACAGATTCTGAAAATTCAGAGGTTTTTTAATTTTGTTCCCACTTCTCCAGTCTATTAGTCATAGTCCAGGCCTATCTACTGCTTTGTGTGGAATTCCGAAGAATTATCCATCCATGTGCCTTGTACTCAGGTATATGCACACCATTCTGTAGTTAGATTCACTTCATCAAATACCATTTTACTGCCCTGATTAAAACCTATTAAAGACTCCCCAATGACTTCAAAAAAATCCAAGTTTCTCCCTATCCAATGTTGTCATAGTGTCAGTTTCATGTTTTTCGAACTTTCCCCGAGGCGCCAAGATCCAAACTCACATTATATTATCTGTCACTCACATTATATTATCTGTCACATCTGTTCCTTTGCATATACTGATTTCTTAAAATTGGTCAGGTTCCTCAGGAAGTTTTTTGGCCCACTGTCCATCAACAATCTATTTGGTGTTTTATTTCATTCTTTTTTTTTTTTTTTTTTTTTTACAGTACTCAGTATTTATTTTTGCTATATCCCTATCACTTAGCAGTGAAATTGTTATTTAAACCAAAAACTTCTTGAGAGCATACTGCTGGCCTTCTACACACTTGTACTCCTAGTGCTCAATGAAGAATCTGAATTCTTCTTTCAACCTGTGTGACTCAGTCATGGTCACTACCACAGTAGTCAAGAGAGAGCTTAGGACACCCTCAGTAGAATCTCTGCCCCTTATGAGTCAATATGAATTGTCAATTATTTCCTAAGTCGTTTCTAAACCTGAGATTTGAGATCCTAACAAATCATATGTGTGGAGTTATTTTCCTTAGATGAGAGTGGATCAATTATCAGCAAATAGTAATTTTCAAACTTTAAATCCAGGTGCTTTCCTTTATTTGCTGAAAAATATAAATACTTACATTAAAGTAGAAATGTATATTTATGTTTATATATGTATATAATATTGTACTCCATGTATCATTTTGTATTAAGTATAGTACTTTCAACATAAACCACAGTTTTCAGAAAGCAATGATATGATTTTCAAAGATTGAAAGAAAAAATGGTCAACCTAAAATTCTATACCCAGAGTAATATTCATCAGTACAGAATGTTAAAAATAAAAACATTCTGAAACAAATAAGAACTAAAAAATGTCTACAAGAAATATTTTAAAGCAAAAATAAATAAAATTATTCTTGCAGATAAAAATATATCCAGGATGGAAGAGAGATGCAGAAACAAGTGAAGAGTTGTAAAGAAGAAAATAAATGTGTAAGTGCATTTAAATATGGACTATACAAAAATCATAATGATTGTGAGACTAAAAATAGAAATTAAATTTAAACACATGAGAAAAGTGAATAAAAGTGCTTAGGAAGTTGAATGGAATTATTGTATGCTAATATCCTTGTATTTTCGATGAAGTGGTAAAAGACTAACATGTATTGAAATTTAATCAAAGATGCATGCTTAATCTCTAGAGCAGCATTTCCATATGGTAGCCAAATATGGTTATTTAAATTTAACTTAATGAGTCACTGTGCATATTTTTCTCCCTTTAACTCCTGGAAATTTTCTAAACCATTCTCTGCCTCTATGAATTTCTCTCTTCTGGACATTTCACGTAAATTAAATCATCTATCTTTTGTGTCTGACTTTTCTTATTTAGTACTGTTTTCAAGATTTATCTACATTCAATATGTCAATGAGTGATGTATTGAATTTTTTTCTCTGGATAATATTCCATTGTATAGATATACTGTATTTGTTAGCTAGCCATTCCTTGAGTTGCTTCTACTTACTGGCTATTAAAACTAATGAATATTGGTGTTCTAGTTTTTGTTTGTGTATATTTTCAATCTTCTTGGGTTTATACCTAGGAGTGGAATTTTTAGGTTACATTTTAACCCTAGGTTTAACTTCTTTGTTGCTGTTAGCTTTTTGATGACATTTTTGAAGAGCTACCAGACTGTTTTTCTCTTTTTTATTTATCACAAAATGATTTTCACAGTTCCCAAGTATACACTTTTACATTCCTATCAGATAATTATTAGAGATCCAATTTCTCTTCATCTTTGCAGATGCCTGTGATTGTGTATCTTTTTAGATTAAAGCCATCAGAATGGGCATGAAGTAGTACCTAATTGTGATTCCCTTATAATTAATTATATCAAGAATCTTTTAATGTGCTTATTGACTATGTGTAGTTTCACAGTTGAACACCATGTAACCAAGTGATCAAAGTTAATGTTATTAATATTGAAGTATCTGGAATCATGTGTTTATTTGAAACATTGAAGAATATGCAATACTGTTCTATTATTGCCAAACAACAAAAATGACATGAAAATAACCCTGAGGAAGCATCAAAACCCTGAGGAAACACTAATACAAATTGATGGGCATTCTACACTGTGCCTGGACTCTTCAAAAATATCAAGGTGAAGAAACAAAGAAAATTCCAAGAAACACTCCACAGTAAAGGAGAGTGAAGATTCATGACAATGAAACGCAATTCAAGTTCTTAAACTAGATACTTGACTGGGGACAGTAACAGTAGAAAGTTTTTATGGGACAAGTGGACATGTCACTTAATGATTCTGTTTCTCACCTTCCTAAACTGCCAAATGGGGATACATAGGTACATCCCTAAAATTATTAGTATGTGAAATGAGATGTCATTGTAAATACGTGGAACAAATCTAGTCACAACAAATGCTTAATATGAGTTCATTGATAGTTTCCTTATCCCCTATAGCTCTCTTACTCTACTGCATGATTTATTTTTATCTAGTGAGTGAACTCATTCTGACAGTTTAATCTACATGTCCCACTGTTTAGTCGTATGGTCACATTTTCACTGTCCTACCCAGTGTCATGTTGGGACAACTTTACTTCTCAGCTTTGTTTCTAGATGACCATATGACATGAAACTTTGATACCTGTATTTCCATATTGACCCAGATCTTTTGACTATACCAGTTACTAAAATTAGAATTGTATTTCCCTCTCTTACACACCTACTGTATCTAAGTTCATGTGTGCATCAGCATTCTCTGCTGATAGGCAAACTTATTCTCAAATGTCAAATGTCACTTTTTCAGTAATTCCTTCTCTGACTACATTTAAAATGGCAGTTCACTACCACCCAGTAATTTCTAGCCTCTTTCACTTTTCTTCGTTTTTCCTCATAGAAGTGGTTATATTTTGACACAGTATATGGGTTTACTTAGCTGTATGGGGGAATTTCCAGTCTCCCTTCATGGATGTAACCTCAAAGAAGGCAAGATATAATGACTGTTTTCATTGATAGATCTCCAACATCTAGACTAGTGCCTAAAAATTTTTTAGCTAAAGAATAATATCTAAATATCTGTGAATAAATGAAATTTCTCACTTATTGGGAGACGCCCTTATGTTGCTTCTGCCACTGTGGGAACTAATGTTCATTCATTAGGTTGATCAGTATTTCTCAAATTGAGCTTTCCCAACAAAATCAATGCGTTCATATAAAATACTGAAAAAACTTGGGAAAATTTCTCTAAGATCACATTCGAGATAAAGAATTAAAGAAAAGTGAGCCCTGGTGGAGTAGCGGTTAGGTCAGTCACCTCCAAAACAGCCCAAGCCACATACCTCTGGGTTCGAGTCCAGGGGGAAGTAATCAGTGTGAACAAATAAATTAAGATACAGTTGCTTCTTCCTCTTCTATCTTCTTGCCTGCCTACTGTGATTCATTCCTGCCTGTACCTTTCTTTGAAAAAAAAAAAAAAAAAGAATTATAGAGAAAACAGCAAAATGTGGGATTTTGAGGGATATGAGTGAATGAAACATGTCATGGAGTTCCTTTCTAAAAACAATATTAAATGGATTACTTTGTTACCAAGAGTAAGGGGACCACTAGACAAGAGTCTCCATTCAGATGCCAAAGACAAAAGGGAAATAGAAATAGTGTGATTTCATTGTGGGTGACAGACACTAAGGAAAAGAAGTCTCAGGTTAGACTTGATCATGTAGGGTAACACACAAAAATTTTACAAATACTTCAAAATAATCAATATCATAAATGCATACTTCGTATTTTTTACATTTTTGTTTCAATTTTATTGAAAGGCTATTGCATCATTATAAAAGTTTAAGCTGAATACACTGTAAATCTGTATATGATGCATTAAGTTTACCACCAACAGTCCAATTTCTATCTTTTACCATGTAATTGACCCTTTTTCCCCAATTTACCTTTTTTTTTTTTTTTTTTTTTGCTATCCCACTTGCCTTTACCTGCTGATAACCACTAATTTGACTTTATATACTAGAAGTCTACTTTTGTTTGATTTGGTTCATTTATTTGGGGTCTCTATATACCACATATTAGTGAAATCATAAGGTGTTTGTCTTTATCCTTCTGGCTTATCTTACTTAGTATAAGTCCCTCTAGGTCCCTCAAAATGGCAGGATTTCATCTTTTTAATGGCTGAGTAGCATTATGGTATATATCTTTACCACATCTTCTTTATGTTGGAAACAACTTAAGTGCCCATAAACAGATGAGTGGACAAACAGAAATGTTCTTGAATTACTAGATAAGGTATAGAAAATAAGAAGGTAGATGTATTTTCTGAGGTAAAGAAAAAGGGGTAATTATTACAACCAAATATTGTTGACTGCTATCATAAGGTTTTCTAATACAGGTAAGCAAATTTGATCCTTACCAATGACTGTGAAACAGGTTTGGTTAGTACCCCCATTTCATAGATAGGGAAACTAAGGAACAGTAATATTAAGATATTTATCTACACATCTACAACTAGTAAGCGGCAGAGAAAAGAAAGATGCAGATAAAGAAGAAATGTTGAGAAAATGAAAAGTGAATGCGTACTCTTAAAGAAAAGCAGAAACGGGCCAATTTTTTATTTCATGATAAGGAAACTCTAGTTGATCATTTTGCAGTTAAACTCTTATTGGGAGATTCCTCCCTCTGCAAGAAGGCCATGAATCACACATCTGGAACGGACTCACCAGGAAGATGGATGTTTGGATGTTACTTTTACTACAAATATTTATGTCCTGCCCATTTATTCCTCCAATAACCTGTGCAGTGGTCTGGGGTTGGGAAAGGAAAAATGCTAAAAGAATACTAGAAACTTCCTTGTGTTCTCTAGTTTTGGTGTTGGGGAAGACACTGTGATTCCTGTGTGATCCAGTATGGTCTCCACAAATGGGGGAGAATCAGGTTTGAAGATGGTTAAGTCCGTTCTGGAAGTGCCGCTAACATGCACGTTTGTTATGTCACCTTCCTGGGTGCTCTCTATGGGGCAGTATAACTGGATTTAATGTGGTTCCGAAAACAGAGCCATAGCTTTGCCAAGGGCAGATTTTGACCTTAAAACTTAAATTTAATTAAAGACCCATTCTCATTTCAGAGTCTCCTCTGTGGGGGGAACTTATCTGAGCTTCCCACCTCTAATCAAGAATGACCTCATGAAAGGAAAGACAAGATTGCCGTGAAAAGTCATAGATCTCCTACTTGAAATATGACAGTGACCGTCCTTATTGACTGTCACCTCTCAAACCCAATATACTGAGAGTCCAGGAAACTCGCTCGCTTAGAAGGATCACTTAATTTGTTTCAAAAATGGAGTCAGAGCCTCCCCTTGCTCTCACTTCCTGACATCTGGGTCTATTATAAGACACTGGACTGTTTTTTCACCTCGTGCATTCAAATCAGAGCAGGATTCTTGCCCCTTCCTTCACAGAAGAGAAAGCTAGCAGCTATTTTGATTTTAGTTAACTGGTATCCTTACATTTAAGGATTACAGGTCTATCCCAGAAAAAAAAAATTAGTAATAAATATTCATACATTTTGCTTTTGCACTGTAAGAAATCAAGAGAGAATGCAATAAGAAATTCCATAATTCAAACTTTCAAAGATTATAAGACAAATTTATGTAGGCAATAGCATTTTAATATCAAAACACACCTGTAGACCCACTTCATTTTCTATCAAGAATAGACTGAATAGACAGTGAGACAAGACCTAAGAAAAAGCTGAAGAAGGAGAAGGTGGGCGTGTCAGGAAGCCTGCATGTTTAAAGCGGTAGCTGCCTAGTCCTGGCTGGGCCAAGCCTGCAAGAAGGTGTGTGGGCTGGCTGCAGAATTAATTGAATTTCACAACTTGCCTCATATTCCTGCTGACACAAAGTACCTTGCAAGGAGGGAAGCATCACAGGAGGCCAACACAATGGCAAGACCAAGGCTGGGCACTGCTGTGAGCCTTTCTTTATACAACTCTTGGCTCAAAATATCTTGCCTGTTAGTGCCCCAGCTGAGAGCCCCCACAGGCAAGGGAGGAAGAAGTGTGCTGTCTCCAAGATACAGGCTCTCTCTGCTCCAAGATGAAGCCAACCACTTGCAGACCTGCAGTAGCCTGTCCCTCCCAGGTCCATCAAGCCCTCACCTGCAAAGAAGTTATTTTGACTATGTGAATTTTAAGTTCCTTCCAGCTGTGAGACTATTTATCCAAGGATCTGAGGTTCAACTCCAGACCTCCTTTAACATGGGTGCCATTCCCCATTAATGCAGAATCTGTACACACTGGGACACACTCTTCCTGTATCATTTCTCTGCTTAGATAGATATTAACCAAAGATATTAACCAAAGATATTAACCTGCACCAGGGCTTAAAAGACTTAGAAGTCTTTAGTAGGTTACCCAGAAGGAATCTTCTCAAAAAACGATGTCAGGGACAAAGGATTAATTCTGTTCTATTTTACTAATAAGGAGATAACAACTCAAAGAATTTAGGGGACTCACCCATTGCCAATAATCTGGTGAGAAAAAAAAAGCTGAAATGAACATTTATACCATAAGCTATAAAGCCAGGGGCTGTTTCCACAGAACTATTCTACCCATACAAAAACTGAATTACTTCTGTGGCCATTCCCATAATATCATTACTAAATATATGTTTATTAATGAATGGCTGTCTAAACAAATGTGATGTATTGGATTAAATTTATTATAGCATTTGATCAGTGAACAGAAACATTATTGCTAATAACATTTCTTGCCAGCAGATTCTGACTTCTTCAAATAATATTTCTAGGAATAATCTACATGACCTTCAGTCATTCATGCATTTAAAAAATGGCACCTACAGGATGCTAGGCACTGTGCCAGGAAGAAATGCTTCTTGAATGTATAGCACATACTGTCTTGTGAGAGAACAGCCTAAAGGTAATGAATACGTGAGCACAACAGGGAAATGTGTTGTGGGAAGGTTGCCCTGGGCGCTGAGAGCAGTGCTGGGGAGTCAGCTCAGGTTTTCCTGCGTACATGTGTTTCAGCTGAGATTTGCAATGTGTGTAACGGTGTTGATGCTGTAGACAAGGTCTGAGAACACAATCACGCTCTACCATGTGTAGACTGGGCAAGGGTGCGTCAGTAGGAAGGGACAAGCTCCACCAGAGGAACAGGAAGAAATCCTCAGAGGCTGAAAAGAGCCTGAAGAAATTGCTGAGGGGCATAGCTCACTAGGAAAAGGATGATCTTCCATTCTCATACTCTGTCAGTCACAAGTGTTTACATTGGAAAATATAATGCATCTTTACAAAAAGGTAACAACCAATTAATTTCAACCCAGGTCAAAAATAGAATAAAACAATGCCAGCACCTCAGGAGTCCCTTCTCTCCTTTCCAATTCTCTCTCTACAATTCAAAATTAACTATTCTTAAATTTATTGAAGTACATTCTTACATGCTTTGTGGTTTTACCATCCATGCTTCATTCTTAAAGTTGATAGTTTAGCTTACCTGATGTTTACATTTATAGCAATGTCTATGTAAGAAATGGATTGAATCTGGTTTCTTTCAATCAACATCATGCTTCATCGTGAGTTTCATTATGATAAACAAAGCTGTAATTTATACATTATCATTGTTTAAAAGTCTTACCTTACAGGATCACATCGCTTTATCCTCTCTATTTTTGATAGACATCGCCTTTTTTGCAGTTTGGGGTTGTAATGAATAATGAACATCTAAGCACATGTCAATTGATACAAACTTACAGATGTTTGTTTTACATGTACAGATAAATGGAAAGGTGAGAGATTATAGGTTTTATATACCCTCAACTTTATAGATGTCAAATGTTTTTTTCAAAATAGTTAGACAAACTCATATCCCACACCTCATAGTATACGAGAGTTTCTTTGTTCCATATCATACTTGTTAGTATTTTGAAATACTCAGCTCTCTTGTTCTCTTAGGCATTCTGGTGAGTGAAAAGTATCATATTGTTATTTAAGTTTACATTTCTCTAATTACTGTCATAAAGTTGAACACTTTTTAAATATATTTATGGTCATTCGGAAACAGTTTGTTAGCTGCTGATGTCTTTTGCTCCTTTTCATATTGTGTCTTTTATCATTTTTTCTTAATGACTATGATTATATATCCATATAAGAGTACTTTTTTTGGTTACTTCCTCTACTATGTAGTTCTTTTTTTAATAGTGCTCTTTGTTAAACAAAAGTGATGAAATTTAATGTAGTCCCACTTTTTAATATGCTCCCTATATTTACAGATATATTTGTGCCATATTTTAAAAAATATTTTCCTACACAAAGATCGTAAGAATATATTTTCAAATGCTATCCCCCAGAAGCATTACTATTTTACAATTCATATTCAGATTTATAGTACCCTGAAATTTAATTTTGTGTTAGATATAACAATGAGGTCAGATTTAATTTATGTCATTTTGGATATCCACTTGACCCAGTACTATTTATTATTTATTATATTGCCTTTCTTTTCCTAGTGCTTTGTAAAGTATTTCTTTTTTAAAATCAAGTGAATCTTTTTTAAAATTATTTTTCAGTCTACTTACATAATTCATAAAATGTACTATATTACATATGATATTTGGAATAAGATTTTTATAGATATCCTTTACCAGATGAGAGCAATTCCCTTCTATTCCTAAATTGCCAAGACATTAAAAATAGTTGTAAAATTTTACCAGCAAAGAACTTTTCATCTTTTCCAATGCTCATATAACTGCTCTTCCTATTCCTTTAACGTAATAAATCACATTATTTAATTGTTTTAAGTTCAAACCAATCATGCCACCTGGAATTAACCAACATGGTTTTATATATATGTGCATGTGTGTATATATATAAGTATTTATATATATATAAGTATATATATACACACACGCACATATATATCATATACAAAGTATATAAAAATAACACATAAGATAAAGCATATGAAATATACAGAGTATACATGTAAATAACATCTACACATATTGTAAAGACTATGTACACATATGTATATAAAGCATTTATATTAAGTAGAAATTTCAAGCATAATTTATACACTAAAGTGCATATACACAAATATGAGTATACACACATGTGATATATGTATTATCTCTGTGTGTGTGTGTGTGTGTGTATATATATATATATATATATATATATATATACATACTATACACTATGAGAATGTACAAAATGTTCTCATAGTAATTTCCAAACCTGTGAATATGCTATTGCACATGGAAAATTAAATTTTGTGTGTGTGTTTAAGCTACAGATCTTGAGATGGACAGATTACTCTGAATTATCTGTGTGGGCCCATTTTAACTGTCTTGCAGTTAAACTACAGGAATGTCAAAGCAGGAAAGAGATTTGAAGATGCTAGTTTGCTGGCATGGAAGATGGAGGGAGGGGCCATAAAACAAGAATGAAGGAAACATGTAGTAGCTGGAAAGACAAAAAAACAGAGCTTCCCCTAGAGCCTCCAGAAGGACTGTGGTCTGGTCAACCCCTTGATTTTAGTCAAATATGACCCAGTTAAGAATTCTGACCTTCATAATTTTAAGAGAATGTGTATTATTTTAAGTTAGTATGTTTATAGTAACTTATTACAACAGCAATAGAAAATTAATATACCCACATACCCAGGAATATAAACTGAAATGTGTTTTATTTGTTCTGAAATTACAATGACTCTTTTCACAGAATCCTTTCCAAGTGTCCTGATCGCTAACTGGGACTTTGCCTTAGAAAACAGGTCAAATAGGTACACATAAACTTAAAATTTTATTAAGGCAATTCTGATTATCAGAATAGTATGTTTAGATGTTCACATTCACTAATCATCAAATACATGATAACAAACTACACCCACCACACAATTTCTAATAGTTTTTTTGTGGTCGATTTCTAGATTTACATCATTGTGACTGGAGAACACACTAGGTATGATTTCAAACTGCAAATTTTGTGACATTTTGTTATTTCACAACATTTTGACTATCTTAGAAAATGCTTCATGAGCACTTGAGAAAAATGCAATTTACATTCTGTGTGGCATGTTCTGTAAATGTTATTAAGTCCATATGTTCTAATTTGTCATTTGTCTATTGTTTACCTGATTTGTTTATCCATTTGTAGGGGATGCTGAACTTACCTCCTATTATTTGTGCTGATGTCAATGTCTCTCTTTAGTTCTGTTTAAATTTATGCAATTTGATGTTCCCTCATTTTGTGCATATATATGCACTGCTATGATTTCTTGTTGAAGAAGATTTCTTAATCAATATGTAATATCAGTGTCTGTTTCCTGTTATATTCTTAGTTGTAAGTATATTTTATCTGATATTCTTCCTGCATTTTAGGTTACTGTTTGATTGTTGACTCACCTTCCAATCTTTGACTTTGAGCCTATGGTTGTCTTTAGAAATTAGATGGTTTCCCATATGTAGTAGAAAGTTGTGTTTTTTTTTATTTTAATACAATTGCCAGCTCTATGAATTTTTATTGAAGACTTTAAATCAATAACATTTAGGTTAATGAGTGATATTAATGGTTTCTTGCCATTTGTCTATTTGTTTTCTGTGCATTGCTGTAGCCTGTCACTGCACCTTTATTCTT
Organism: Solenodon paradoxus; assembly: GCA_004363575.1. NCBI lineage: Eukaryota > Metazoa > Chordata > Mammalia > Eulipotyphla > Solenodontidae > Solenodon > Solenodon paradoxus. Next base: position 206,831 of record RJWH01000971.1, read on the forward strand.
ATTCTTTTCTCTTGTGTTTTGAAAACATTAATGTTGTGTTGGTTCTATGCTTATAACCTTTGTAAACTGGAAGTGAGTGATTCTTGAGCTTATTCTAATAGTCCATATAGTCATCTAACAGTCCTCCCCATATTTTGTATTTTTGGTGACCTGTGGCTTCTAAGAAGTGGAACATTTTATAACATTTTATAGAACTTCCTTCAGTATTTCTTGTAAAACTGGTTTAGTGGTGATGAATTCCTCTAATGTTTCTTTGTAAGTTTCTTAATTATTCAATTCTAAGTGATAACCTAGGAATGTAGAATATTCTTGATTGGAAATGTTTTCTTTTGGCACTCTGAATATATCATGTCTATCCCTTCTGTCTTGTAAAATATTTGCTAGAAATCTTCAGAAAGTCTGAGAACTCCCTTTTATGTAACATGCTTTTTCTCTACCTACTTTTAAGATGCTCTCTCTAGCTTTGACATTTTTAATTTTAATCACAATGTATCTTAGTGCATGTCACATGGGTTCCTTTTTTTTTTTGAAACTCTTTGAGCTTCCTGGAATTAGATGTCAGTTTCCTTTTCCAGATTAGGGAAATTTTCTGCTATTATTTCTTCAAATAAGGTTTTTGTCCTTTTTTCTCTCTCTTGTCTTTCTGGGAACTCTATGCTAGGAGTGTTGTTCTTTTTGATGTTATTCCATATGGCTCATATGCTGTCTTGCCTTCTTAAATTCTTTTTTCTCTTTGCTGGTCTGTTGGGTATATTCCATGGCCTTATCTTCTGATTCATTGATTTCACTGAGGTTTTTTCTAGTTGACCTCTGTACCCTCTCCGTTGTGCTCATTATCTCAATGAATTCTATTTGGTTCTACCTCTATTTTCTCTATCCTTGTTGTAGTTCTCTTTCTGTGCCTCTATTATTCTTCTGATTTCAGTAGCATCATTAAATGGCTGTTTTAAAATCATTTCAGTTATTTGACTTATTCTGAAGCATTCAGGTTTTTTCAGATGTTTTGGTCAATTATTAGGGGTATATTTCTCTATTTTCTCATTCTTTTTGGTATTTGGTATTTATTTCCATTGGTTAAACTGATGACTTTCTTACCCTGTCCTGATTAATTGCTTGTGTTAGGCTCTCATGCTACAGAGTATAAGCCCGAGGTATTGCCTGGGCTGCAGGACTTTCTACTATTGTGTGATCTCTGTACCATTCAGAACTGTTGCAGCTCTAGAGCCAGAACTCTTTTGAAGCCTGAGAGCACAGTCTTTAGGGAATGCAGAGGTTTATTCCATAGTCACAGGCATAAATAGGAAAACTCAAGAAGAGAGATTTATGAGGTATGGGCCCAGACCATACTAGGCTATGGTCCCAATAGAGACCGCTGATGAGAGGAAGCTGATTGGTTCTGGGACCACTGATTGCTGGTTGCAATAAAACACGCTTCCCTTGAAAAAGTTTCTCAGCCCTCTAGCTGGGCAGCAGCCCCAGCAGGAAGGAGCATACAAGAAGCCTGGAACCAGGAGATGGGCACTCTAGCAAGCAACAGGAGCCATACAAAGTTGTTTAGCAATAGCTCCAGGTAACTGCTACTCTGCAGAGCTTCTCTAATGATGCTCCCTGAGATTGCTACAAAAACCTCTTTGCAGATCACTCAACTACTTATACTGGGGTTATAGACCTGGCCACCTGTCCCTACCTGGGTGGACAATTGCTTCACTGGCGCCCAGAGAACTATAGAACTGTAATTGGGAACACAGACGACCCAGCAGCACAAGTGTGTGATGGTAGAAGGAATGAGGGATTTGTGACCTCACTGCATAATGACAGTCTCCAGTGTCAAACAGAAAAATAGAGCACTTAGAGAGGGTACCCAAAGTGTCTTGATTCACAGGGAGGCTTTCTTATTCCTTACCCTGAAGTTAATTTGTTTCAAGTCGACACATACCTTAACTTACAGCTACCTGTGCTCTATCCTGTGTTCTTTGCTCCCTGGGCTTCTAATATTCTCCAAAGAAAAGCCCCTCTATTTTCCATCCTAGGTTGTATATACTTGTGGTTCTCAGGTCATTGGGTCTCTGCTGAAGAGAAAATCCTTCAGCCCGGAAAGAAGGTCTGTAACACTGGTCTCTCCCAATGGTACCAGGTGGTTTGGACTGAGACTAATCAGCTTCTCCTAAGTTGACAGATATGTGGCCCCTTCTCTTTGAGGTCCTGCTCTTTCTCACAGGCAAAAGTTGTATCTGTGAGAAGGTGAGCTCAAGATTTTAACAGTATGCCATCTTGAAACAAACTCCTAAATTTAGATTTTTTTTAACCAAGTACAAATGGAAATTTTCATTCCACAGGTTAATTAATTTGAATCTAAGAGCTGTGATACTGCTAAATTGGCAGTAGAAATCAGCTGCTTGATGTCCCTAGCAGTGCCCCTGTTTTTCTACTGGCTTTTATTTATGCAAACTTTACAGCTTACTCTAAATCAACTGAGCTCAATTTCTGTTTGAGAAACATGTCATATTACTTTCTAGAACTATTGACTTATAATTTATATTTTAGGGAAAAACTTAGTAGTTAAAAATTATAGTTCATGGAAAATAAAAATTTCTACTCATTCACTTATTCAGTCATTTATTTAATATATAACCCATTTGCTTATTCACTTATTCATTAATAAATTATTGAGTGGTATGTGCCAGACACTGTTGTAGAGATTGGATATGGTATTGATTACAAATGATAAGAGGTCTATTCTCAGAGAATTATCATTTTAGAAGAAGACAGATAATAAAGACCCCAAATAAAGAACTAACTGCCAAGTAGTGATAACAACCATACTGTGATAGAGAGAACTGGAGACTAGAGAGATTCTATGATGATATAAACTGAAGTCTGAAAGAAAAGAATTCAGTCACAGGGAAGAGCATTTCAGGTAGAGGGACTGGCAAGTGTTGTAGGGTGCTGAGAGTGTCCTCATGAATTTAAATTGCATTATAGAAATTCAATGCGCTGAGTAAGACTGACATGATTATAAAATACGGTTTTATTGTGAATGGATGTGTCATCATAAGCAAGTGACTTATCTGAGATTCAATCTCTTTTGTCCTTAAAATGGAATAATAAAACATACTCCACTGAATGGTGGTAAATATAAATGAAATAATATTTGTGGAAGTCTTTAGCATCTAGTACAGCATTTTCAACTACTTTTTTTTTGCAAAAGGAGAGCATATAATTCTTAATCTGTTGCAATTCTTTATTTCGAAGTTACATTCCTAGAAGACTCAAAAGAAGAGAAGGGAGTGGAGTCAGAGGAGAAGAACTACAGAAGCACAACCTATTTGCAGCTTAGAGAAGTAAGTAAATGGTGAGGCTAGGTGACAACCAGTCATGACTGAGAAAACATCTTTACTACAGAAAAAGAGAGTGTTGAGATGAACAATGGTGGCAGAGTTGTGGATTACTCTGGTCCAATGGTCAGCGTCCGAGAGAGAAAGAAGTGTAATTGGGATAGCATCCATCTCTCATTCATCAGTTTAGGAACAATGCCCTCCACTTTGTTATTTTCCCAAACCAGCTAATTTAAAATGTCTTTGCCCAGTGAGAGGCAATGATTGACAATACCATCTCTTAAACCTACAGCTGTTAAACAGTGTGTTTCCTTTATTGCAACATTTGCACTTATAATGGATGAACTGTTATTACTCTGTGAAATTATCTAAGCAAAACCTTGTGAATGTTGCAATGTCCTTTCTATCCTCTCTGGGATAATAAGCATCAGGCAGGCTCTCACTAGTGAGCAGGCTGAGGTCAGCCTCGGCAGAGCTGGGGCTAATGGCTTAATACCAAGAGCTCACACTGGTGCATGACAAGCACCATTAGGAGGCGCAGTCACAAGGTTAGCTGCAGGGAACTTAATAGTCACTCCTACGGGGAGTGCCCGGAGCAGTTCCCTAGAGTAGACAGAGAAACTCAGACTTCAAGGGGGCAAAGGAGGATATCATTAAACATCTGTCATCTGCCAGATTCTCCATAGGGGATTCTTGGGAATGCAAAATTCAGCAAGAAATGCTATCTTCTCTTGTCAGAATTCCCTATCTCATGATGACTGCTCAACCAATAGAGTCTATCTTCCATCTTCACTAATCACTGAAATAGCTCTAAACACTCTATGGGCAGAGTATTCATATATTGCACTCCTACAAGATCAAGCCCTTTACCTTCTAACCATTTTCCTCCTCCTTGAGGAACACGGTGTACAGCACATCCTTTTCCTATACTGCTACTCTGTACTGTATTAGTGTCCACTCTCAGCTTTGTGCTCTTGCTTGACCCTTAGATGTAGCTGACTCCTGAGACGACTTTGAGTTTCTTCCATTCTCTCGCTGAGGTACCTGGCAATTCCAACCATGCAACCAAATGTTGAACAGTCTTTTTGATAGAAATGCTTGTGCCACTTCAAAATTCACAGGCATTTGCAAAGATTATGTATACAAATGAGCACATGTTTTATTCTCCTGACAGATGAGTGCATCAAAGGGACACATTACATCGGCTGACCACATTGCTCAAACTCAAACACAAGCATCACACAGCTGATTATAATGGATCTAGAGTCACTTCATCTATATTTTCAACTTACTCCCTAGCACATTAGCAATTCTAGATTGACTCCACATAAATCTTGATCCTGTGATCAAGAGAACCCCACTAATCACATGTCAACTGGCATCTTCTGGCCTTTGGGTACTTTGGTAAGATCGTCTTTCTTACTTTGTTAAGAATCCCCATTCCACATTGTGTGGAATTTTAGCTTTGTCTGAGATTACTCTTAAATATATGAGACTTCATTTTTGTGACATGGGTCCCAGTGAGTCTTGCTTCCACAGAGTACTCACTACAATCCCATTGAATTGGAAGTGGAGGTTCCCTCCTGGGTATTTTATATACTTTTGGTCACTGAACTTCTAGACAAAGAATGAAGAATGATCCTGATGGGATCATTTCCATCAACTGAGAATTATGCTATATGTATCAAAGAGGGGTAGAAAGGACTATGTCTAGAACCTAGGGAGTTGAGTTGGACACACATGATCTAAGAGAAATCAGTAATAGAGGGCAAGAGCAAGCCAACAGCAGCAAGGATAACTAGAACTCAGACCTTTCCTAAATGAAGATTTGCATTATCACAGCAAATAAAAAAACAACTGCTGGTTGAGGACAAAGAGAACATAAAAGGTGCTATGGAGGAAGAAACTATCTTGTGACTAGGTACAGAAATAAGACTGTGTAGCAGTTATGCATAATTTTCATCAAACATGAAAGTACATATCAATCATTTCTTTGAACATTTTTCTTTATTTTTTCCAGTAAGATATAATAAATGGTGCTTGCAGTTATATTTCTCTTTATAGGTCATTTTCTATACAAAACCACATCTCAAAGTAACAGGGAAAATGGTATATCACCCAGAGATGCTAGAATGTGCCGTGGAGATGGTGAATAAGACATTTTATTTCCCCTGCTCTCTCATGAAGTTGCTGCTGTATGCAAGCTAATAAGTGCAAAAATTGACAATGGATGCTGAACAGTAACCGACGAATTGTGCAAATGTAACATCCATTTGCTTTCAGACCTACTCCCTGACCAGGGTCCAGAAAGAAATCAGTGTGAGAGCTTGGAAATAGAACTGGAAAGAAGCAGAGTCATAGATAAAAAGGGAAGTCTTCAACAATAGGAGGTGGACTGAAGAGAAAAATTCAAGGTTGTAATTTCAGTTAAGTTGTTAGAAAGCAGCAGCAGACTGCACACCAGTGAGCAATGAGTGAGTCAGTTCAGAAAGATTTAGATTCCTCTTTCAAAAACAAAGAGAGACATTCCAAGCAGAGTAGACTGACAGTATCAGAGAGAAGCATGGTGCATGAGGGGATGCAAAAGGGCAGGCTGTGCCTTGTGCATGGTGGTCAGAGAGAGAGGAGAGAGGTCATTATGGTAGCATGGATGGTGGGGTCAAGTGGGTCTAGACTGAAGTCTAACAATGATCTGCAGTTACTTACTTGACTTTCTTGGATTTTGACTCCTTCATATTTAGATGAGAGTGTTGCGTCCTCAGAAGAGGAGGACATGAATCTGTGCAACTGCTGTGCATGAAACTCAAATACAGGTGAGAGTTGCTTGCTTTAGTGTAGACGGTGAAAGCACTGCTTGGAAGACACAGGACTCTTCCTATCAGAGCCCAGGCACTTAAAAACAAAGAGTTCTGGGGAGAGAGAGGTGAGAAAGAGAAGCTGAAGAATGGATGCGGGCTAAAAGACTCAGGATTAAAATAGAGACAACTAATGGAGAGAAATTTCAGAGGCAAAGTTTCATTTAAAGATAAACTGTAGCCCCAGGGTAAAAGCACTGATAGAGTGCTATGAAATAACATCAAATTCACAGAAAATATCAAATGAAATGCTTGGGAGAAGTGGGGGGTGGGGGGGTGGGGGAGGAAACTATCCTACTGTTTTAAAGGCAACTGGCTCCCCTGTTCTACAGAGCACACAGCTGCCAGCCCAGGCAAGTGAAATCTATGGGGCGGGCAGGGGTGGTGGTGAGGAAGAAAGATCTTAAAAAGGCAGAAGGGAGAGTAACACCAAATCGTAGTTGCCAACAAGGAAAATGAAATACACTTATGAAGCTTGAACACAGAGAGGCAGTTGGCATGGGACTTTCTTGCTCTGTGGTAGAGGCTACATTCTTGGGCAGAAAGATTCCTTTGCACTGAGGTTGTGTGGTAGAGAATGTTATTAGTGCCAAGAAATAGGAAAAGCTCCCCAGAGCAACTGCCCAGTCTTCAGAAATGGTCCAAAGGAAAGAAAGTATTTCAAGCTCCTTTTCTCACATACATTAATCACACCCGCTCTGCTCTTTGCAAAAATTCCACTCCAAAGTCACAACACTTGGCCTCCATCAATTTCTGCGCCAAACAAACAGCCCCTCAGCTCCTACTGTTTTCCCCTAGTATGGGAGGACAGAGGGATAGATTTTAAGAAAGCCACTGTCCTCTAGGAGCACAATGTCGAGAAGAGAAATGTGATTACTTAAATATGTATACGAGAAAGTAGAAAGTGATAGGGCCATGGCAGAAAAGGAAAGATGGTTCTTTCATTTCGTGAGCTCCTAGTACATATCAGGCTGACTAGAACTGTTCTTGACAGACTCATACTGAGAAGTTGTTTTCTTTGTTTTGCATTTAATTTGTCTTCTCACTATACTCTTCTCTTACAATCTTCACAGTCGTGTCCACATGCCTCTAGCGTTATCCAACCCATAATCGGATCTTACCTTCATGGTTTGTAGCTCAATCCAGGACTGATACTGCCAATATCACCCAAGCAATGCAGCATTGCGTTGGCAAGAGAATGGGAAAAACCCTATGTGAATTTTCAGAATCTTTCTTCAGCCAAGGCATGTGCAGCTTCACAGAAACCACGACCCCAGGAGCATGTTCATAACATCCTCTTTCATCCTTCATTCCAAGAACAAGAATTCAGTCCTTGCCTTCATTTTATGCACTGTGCTGGCTTGCAATCCCTCCACTCCATGCAGACTTTGTTCAAGCAAAAGGAGGTTTGCTCCCAATGCCATTCTGATCAGTGGTCTGTGTCACCTCATTTAAACTCCAGGACACCCTGGAGAGGGCAAGAACACTAGAAACCATGGACTAGATTTCATAAAAAAAAAAAAAAATTGCAGGCTACAGAAGCAGGAGTTGATATCTATATGCTATAAATAAATAATTTGGCTCAAAAATTATAACCCAACTAAGATAAAAATTCTACCAAAATTTAGAATAGAAATGTGACTTCCTATCTATCGGGCTCCAGAGCCAGCAGACAATGTTGCTTCTTGGTTAAGAGGATCTGGAACTCCTTCCAACCAAGAGTGCCAGGTTCTTACCAGTCCTTGAAAAATGAATATGGGAGATGGAATTTTAGACAGTGAGATTCTCATAAGCAAAGTTTTGGACATCAGAAATACCATATACACTTCCAAAAAGGTCAATCCTCTATACTAAAGCAATCTTCCCTCCAATTATCAGTAAGTCAATGCACCTATCTCTTCAATTCTAATAAATTAATTTTATTGACTATTACTCTCTGCTAACCACTAGGTACTGAGAAGGCAAAAGATAAAACTGTGTTTTGGCTGTAAGGAGCCCACAGACTGATACGACAAAAAAAATATAATGAAAATGTTCACTGCTCCCTATATGTTAAAAATTGTGATAGCTAATTGACAAGGCTACATTAGAAGCACACAGAAAGATGTTATTGACACTCTTAAAGAGAATCTTCATAAAGGCATTGATCTTTGAGCTGGTCCTGAAAGACACACAGATTGTAAGAGGGGAGGAGGGGAGGGCTGACGGCACTCGAGGTTGACGGAATAGCAGGTGCAAAGATTGAAGGTGTAAAGCACCCAATGCTACTTTCAGGAATTGAGAGTGTTCCTCTCCATCACATCCCTTCCCTATTTGCCTCTTCCCCATTGAGTGAGTTGAGTGAGGCAGATTAAAAAAAAAAAAAAAAGGAATAGGTGAAGACTGGAAAAGTAGTTGGGGACTGTTGCGCTGTCCAACTCCAGCTCCAGCTCCAGCTCAGAAGGCGTTAGGAATCCACAGGGCAGAGCAGGCAGACACTGGTCTCCACTGAGTCTAGTCACTGTCCCATCCATGAGCACTTCTGAACTGTGTGTGTGATATCTGACACTGAAACGAAAGCACTCATCCCTCCTGCTGCTTATCCCTGTCTTTACAGAGCATCCTAGCTACTGCCTTGTTATCCTCTTTTCAGGTGAGGTGACTTGTAAGGAATGAGTTCACATCACAGAGCTGTCAAAACAAGGTGTTTTTATCCTAGAGGCTGCCACACAAACAGCATGCCATCTGACCTGCTTCGCTGAAGGGCAAAAGGTGCAGGCAGGCCACACAGGCAGGGAGGACACTTGGTAGCTGGTACAGGCTGCAGGAAGGGCTGAGCAAAGAAAATTTGGGAAGAAAACCGGGCAAGGGGAGGGAGAGGGATGAGGACAGTTTCTAAGCCGGATGCATCTTTTTCCTTCTGTTTCTGTGTACTTTCAAGTTCTTCCTCAAAAGCTTGTGATGGTTATTTCTAAATACCTGTTGTTTGGGGCTCCTTTTCTTTTAATTTAAAGGGACATCCACCCAGCTCCGTCTCAAATCCAGAGACCATGCTCAGCTGGAAGCCGCACTTCGGTGGCGACCATAATGTAGAACTAACACGGGTCGCATCATGAGGCTACGCACATACATTCTACATAATGTTATAGAGGCTTCTCCGTCATCAGATGCTACTTCGTTAAAAATAATTGGAATTTAAAATAAAATAAGGTATGTACTTCACGCTCATGAAATTCACAACTGAATGAGGAAGAACACCGCACAGTACACGGTAAAACGCTGCAAGCTCGGTGAGTGAAGTCCAGGGGACAAAAGGCAGCCAGAGGACAACACGGGCATCTTGGCCAAGACTTCTTAGAAGAAGTGCTGCCTATCTTTAATTTAAATATACATTAAAAAATAAGTGGGACGTATACTCAGTATCAATAACATTGCTGATCATGGTAATTATTCTCAAAAGATATGTCGTGTTTATGCTTAGTAACATGGCATCAAGGTAGGAATAACAACTGCTCTAATTCTAACATGAGGGGAAATTAATGGAACCAGAATCAAATCAGGAAACTAAACCAATTCTCTAAATCTTTAACAGATCAAATAGACAAAAATGAGTTTATGGGCAACTGAACAATATAGCAAATAAAGTGAATGCACTACATGGATATATTTTGTGCTCCACAATCTTTTGAAATGACAGCAGGATATTAAGAACAAAAATATTACAGGAAGACCCTTAATACAGTCTAAAAAGCTGAAACTACAGTAAAGTAAAACATAAATGTGCTTTTAAAATATAATTTAAATGAATATTGTTTCAATCTTTGTATCAGTAAAACACATGATATTCTGATACATTTATCAAAAGGTTAAAAAGAGAAAATATGTTAACACTAAAAATGAGAAAATGGGCCCAACTACAGATACAATTGACTAATACTTTAAGGATTTTTTGCATATAGGTTCATTCATGAGGCTATTGGTCTGTAGTTTTCTCTTTCAATAATACAAATATCTGGTTCAGGATGGAGGATAATATCGGCTTCATAAAATGTGAAGTCAACATCTCCTCTTCTTTCCTTTCTGTTAGAGTTGTGTAGGAATGTTTGTTAGAATTCATGGGCCTGGAATTTCTTTGATTCTCTACTAAGAGCATAGGGTTCAATTTTACTTTTCGTTCAGTCTGAGGAACTCTGACTTCTAGAGTCTTGGTACATTTACATACCATGTGGCCACTCTTGTGGTTGACTGAAGTTCACAATCTTGCTATTTATTTTCTACTCGTATCATCTGTTTTTGTCCTTCTGTTGTATTTTTCTTTTATTGGAGTAGGGGAGTCATCAAATATAACATTCTCTTTTATTTCTGCTATTAACTTTAGTAATATCTCTTTTTTTTTATTTTTTAGAAGTTGCTCTAGGGTTAAAAAGATGTATTTTTAACTTTCAATATCTAGTTAAATTAATATTATACCACTTCACACCTGACACTTTCCACTTCTGATGTTACAATTTTCCACTTCACTCTTCACACCTCCCACATACCAACTTTCAATGCAATAACTAAAAAAAGTATAATTTTATGCACACAAACCCCTTCTTTAGTGTTATTAATATTTTTGATATTATTTTTAATATCTATTTATATAATAAATCCCTCCTTATGATTGATTTTAAGTGTCAATATTTATGAAAGTTATAAGGAGAAAAAGATGCATTGTCTTTTATGTTCACCTGATTATTTTCAAATTCTGTTACCTTTCTTTATTCCTTAAATATCTGAGTTTCTAATATCATTGTCTTATGGATGTAGAATATTATATAGAATTTCTTCTATTGTAGATCAGCTGACAATAACACCTCTCAGCTTATATTTATGAGAAAATTTATTGGGATTTCATTTTTATAAGATGATTTTAGTTTAAACAGAATTCTGCTGGACTACCATACACCGGCACTTTGTGTGCCATTCCATTGTATTCTAGCCTTCTCCCTTCCTGATGAGAAGTCAGGAATCAATCTCACCTCTGACCCATGCACTCACAAGACATTTCTTCCACTGATGCTTTCAACATACCTTATTTTTGTATTTTTATTAGTTTGACTGATAAGCACTTATACCACTTATAGTTTGTTGAACTTCTATTATCTGTCAATGTGTTTCATTCCATTTTATAACTCTTCAGTTATTCTATTTCAAGTATTTCTTTTGTATTCTTCTTCTTCCTATTTACATATATTTAGACCATCAATGTTGATCTACATTTCCCTGAGGCTGTTTTTTTTATTTTCTGCCTGCTTCTGATTAGACGATTTCTTGGAATCTGTAATCAGCTTCACTGTTTTATACTCTGTCTCCAATCTGTTGACATGATTAGTCAATATATTTTTCCAGTCATTCCCAAAATTTGTATTTTTCTTTTTTTATAGTTTTCATTTCTCTATGGAGATTCCTAATCTCTTTATTCACTAAGATATTCAAAAATAATTGCACATATTTCCTTTTGTTCTTGGAACACTTTCATAGTGGGTACTTGAAAGTTTGAGTTGTTTTCTGTTAAATCTATATTAAGAGCAATTTTGTGTTAAGTCTCATTTTTTATCCTCATCCCTATGAGTCACATCTTTATAATTCTTTCAACAACAGTAGATTTGTGGTTTCTGGTAGCAGTTTGTTATTTTGTTTTTATTTTAATGGCTGGTCACAGGTGTGTTAAGTTACATGGACTTTGGATTCTGTGATCTTCCTCTGAAAAGTGTTAAGGCTTTTGCTCTAGTATGGAGCTGGATAACTGGATGCTCACCTTGAAGCTGAGTAGGCTTGGTTTACATTTCATTACAGATCTATTGAAAGCCAAGGTTGTTTCCACAGCCTCTCCTAACTTCATGGAACTCAACCACCAATCTCTGTCTTCTCAGAATCTTGTTTTCGTTCAGACTTTGTTAATGTCTAAAATGGGTCTTACGTGAGAGTGGACTCTTTCTGTTCGAAGAAGATTCTGTTAGCTGGATGCTTCCAACATTGCTGAGCACTACTTAACTCTAGTATTGGTTCTAGTCTCCACCGCACAGAAGCTACATCTTCTAAGTCTCTCCTTACAACTGCACAGTCTTAACTCTTCACGGGCCTTTATGGGAACCCTTGAGGAAGCTTCTCAGTGTCCTACCCTACAGAGTTCACCTCTCTATTATAGTACATTTAATTTTCTCACACCCTGATATAGTAGAAATGTTATCATCTCAGAATATTGGCACCTGCCAAATTCCTGGATCTTTGGCACATCCTGGTGCAGCAGTGGTTGGGCACACGCTGCATACATCCCAAGGTCCCAGGTTTGAGTGCCAGCATCAGGGGTACCAACCAGGGTGAACAAGTAAATAAAATAAAGTGTTTTTTCATCCCCTCTCTTCCTGCCTACATGTCTCTAGTTGTCTTCATTCCTGCCTGCTCCTTTCCTTTAAAAAGAATTCCTGATTTTCATTCTATTTATTTTTCAGCATGGAAAACTTTCTCCTTTTTTAGAATGCAGCTTAAGTATATAACCTTCTCAGAAGTCCTCCCTGACCACTTTTAAAAAATAGTAAAAATGCTTCCCCTAGCCCATTTTATCATGAGATCCTGTTTATTCTCTGTGGGTACTAATCACAGTACTAAATATTATATCGTTTTCTTACATAATATCTATTTCTCTTGCTACAAGAAGAGATAAGTAGAATCCTCACAGTGTAGAACCCATGAGGGAAGGAGCATATATTTCTCATTCACTCTTATGATACTGGATTAGAAATACACAGAAGCATCAATATTCACAAATGTATTGATATTATTAACCACATTTGTAGGTCAAAATATCCCAACAGATCCTGAGAAAGACTTTGATCAAATTAAACATTTCTCTTGAATAACTTAGAAATCTGAAACAAGGTAAGGTGATGCCTACAGCAGTCTCTTTGCCAATGTTATTAAATACCAATCTGGAAGTGCTGTTAAATGCAATCAGGGTCAAAATAAGATTTGCAAATTTGAGAAAGAAGAGAGCATACTAACTAAAATGACTCTGCTAGCTTCCTTTTTTAAAGGCAGAATAAGTTAATAGTTAAGATGCTATACTCATAAATTAATACACCTCGATTAGAATCCTGGTTTTCCACTCATCTACTTGCTAACTCCTTCCAAGTCTAAGTACAATGAGACATATAATTTACACACAGTACTTTGCTCAGGGCCTAACAACCAAGTAGGAACTTTACAAATGTGAGCTACTTGCTTTTAAAACAACATGTCTGGCACATCTTGGCCCAGTAGTGGTTTGGTATGCCGACTCCAGGAGACGCAATCCACCACATACATCCTGAGGACACAGTTCATGTCCAAGGGTCAGGGAAATATTGAAGATGAACTACCAAATAAAATAAAATGCTTCCTCCTCTCCTCTCTATCTGCCTGCCTCTGCTCACCTTCATTTCTGCCTACACCTTTCCTTGAAAATAAAATAGTATTTTTAAGATGAGCTTTTATTTTGTGACTATTTTATATATAAGAAATCCAACAAAAGCAAGTAATACCAAAAAGGAATGATAACTGAAGGGTCTTAAAATTTAGACTTTGTTATAATCCTGTCTGCTGAATCTATTCTCTCTTGCTCAGACTTATTTACATGGAGTTTTCATGCCTTTGATGTCCCTGAATCTGTAAGATAATAGTAACATAGGGGAGAGCATTGAGATGCAGCAAGAAGAAGATGGAGTATTCTGAAGTTAATGGGAGGATTCTGGTCTGAAGCTGAGTCCCTTCAATGCTGTCCCTCTGCCACCTGGTCTGGGAACCAGGTTTTCTCCAGCACCTAGTCTATGACCTGGTGCTCTTTAAGTTTTGTTTGGCGAATGAGGAAGGAAGAACAATAAATGGGAAGAAGGAAGGAGGGAATGAAGGCAAGTAGAAGTTTTCACTGATGAATATGGTCATGTTACTAGTGTTACTATACTAATGAATTCCTTGTCTTTTCTTCTTTGGCAGCAGTTCTTAAAATAACCTAAACTTATGATCCATTGAACTGAGAAAGAAATCAAATCAGAGGGAATCTGATTTTGCTCTGACTCTCTTTTCTATTGTCTCTGAAACGACTGGGAACAACTCACAGACTGCTCCATGTGGGGAAAATTAAGTGTGCACTGACAAATTTTATGTGTGTAGCTTGGGATAGACTTGTGTTTAAAGCAAAACTTGTAGAAATTTTTGGAAAGCACTTAGGTTCACATTTTCTCTCAGTCCTTCAACGTCAAGAGTCAAGTCTCAGTGTGTTAGTTTCTTTATTTTCTCTCATCTTGATCGTGCATACCTTATGTAGCTGAGTGCAACCCTTTCCATAAGAGGTAAGATCACTAAGCAGTTAACTAAAGTCTTTGAGTTGTCAGAAAATGACAAAATTAGCCTGAATTGTTTTGATAAATTAGGTCACAGGCAAAATCTGAGTTAACGGGAATAGAGATTCCCAAGAAACTGCTTAGAAAAAAACACTCACAAGGCTCAAGACTTTGCTGTAGTGAAATGAGTTCAGTTCTTCTCTCTATTTTGCTTGGAGGGGTGGTGGTGCGTGTGTGTGTGTGTGTGTGTGTCTGTGTGTGCGTGTGTGTCTGTGTGTGCATCTGTGTGTCTGTGTGTGCATGTGTGCCTCCGTGTGTCTGTGTGTGCGTGTGTGCGTCTGTGTGTCTTGTGTGTGCGTGTGTGTGTCTGTGTCTGTGTGTGTCTGTGTGTGTGCATGCGCATGCGTGTGCATGTGTGTGTGTACGTGTATGTCAGAGGTTAGCAAGAGCAATGAGAAGAATGTAACAGAAGATGCTAACCCTTTCCCCCTCCCTGTGAGAAGCACTGCTCCAGAATATTCTGATCTGGGACTGACAGAAGGCAAGAGACGCACAGAAATACTCTCCTGAACTAGGAAGCTGCATTCAGCCATACTATGCTCTTTGCTCAAGGGTCTTCCAGCCTCTCAGAGCTGCTGGAAGAGATCAAGCACTGTTTTGCGCTGTTCAGGCAGGTATCTTTGGGCACTGAACTGACCAAACTGGTATCTCTGAGCCTGGAAACAATGTGGACAAAACAGAACGTTATGGAAGGAAAGACTACCAGGAGACCAAACATAAACAACATGCTTGTGAGCAGGGAGTGAACAGAGTTAGGGGTGTGGAGACAAGTGGGCATCAGAAGAGCTCCTAGGAAGGCAGCAGCAGGAAGCAGGCAGGCGAGAAAAGGCTGGTGGAGAAGGAGACATGGAGTATAGGAGGATTTGCTCTGAATCCCCAATATTTCACATTTTAGATTTACTCTGCAAGTTGGAATATCTTTTTCATTAAACCTTTATGGCACTGTGACAGATGTTTCAGACATGTGCTTTAAATTAATTCTTTCCATGGCCCTGATGGCAGGTATTATTATTCCTATTTTAGAAATAAAGAGAAGTTTGAAAGATGTTAAGAAATTTGTCTATTACAAAACCTGTACTTTTTTTTTTTTTTCCCCTTCGATCACACCATCCTGTCCTGGCTAATTCCACCTATGGGTAATCTATTAGTCACTTAAACAGCTACTGTTGGTTTCCCATTCTATGAAGCATGGATACTGACTGAGGGTATCTGTGAAATCCTGTTTTACTCCAGGCATCTCTGACAGGGATGTGGGGAATATGTATCACAAAATGTATCACAAAAACTTAATAGAAGTGAAGCTCACTCTTGTATTCCACAAACCTGATCTGTAGTTTTTTCTAAGCTAGAGCATGCTCATTTGAACGTAGAAATTGGGTCATTTGGGTGTGTACTGTATGAGCCTGCAGATTCCTTAAGCTCTCTGAGTTTCGGTATTTTAATCAGGAAAAGGGAGTTAAGTGTACTGACGGAAAAAGTTGTATTAAAGATCAAGTGAAATGACCTTTCCATTCCTTTGTATAAGGAAGGCAGCAAGTCCCTTCCTTCCAATAGTTGATCTGCATTAATCTGTGTCAGTGTTACTAACAGAAAAAAGGGACCTCATTCTGTGGGCTCTGCTGGTCTAATTCTCTATAGTGGAAAGGAATTCACCAGGCCTGCCATCCTTGGAGTCTCTCAGAAAGAAAAGAGCAGTTCTTGAGACATAATCCCAGTGAGAGCTGGTGGTTGAGAGCATATTCAGAATAAAGAATCACCTCTGAGTTATTGAAAATGCCCATGGACTCTGGGGGTTGGTGCCTAGTGGAAGCATAGTAGACATGATGCAAAGCAGAAATGTTCAGAATGGCCAAATATTTACCTTTGATGCAAGACGCCAGGTTAAGGATGTCACAGGTTCTCATAAATCATTAAAAGTCCACCCCCATTGGCTGAATCACAAATGAATCCAGAACAATCATTCAGCATCACTAACAGATGGCAACCCCCACTGGCATTGTGCCTCAAGTTGGGAATACAGAGCTCTGTCCAGTGTCAAAGGAGAATGTTCTGGATTGAATGGTTGTAACACTCCAAAATGTGTATGTTGCTATCCTACCCCACAATGTAATGTTACTAGGCGGTGAGCCTTTGGGAGCTGATTAGGTCATGAGGGTAGAGCCCCAATGAATGGAATTAGTGCCCTTAAAAGAGAAACCACAGAAAATCTTTCCACCATATGAGGATGCAGTGAACCAAGAAGTGGGCCCTTACCAGATACTGAATCTGTTGTTGTCTTAATGTTGGACTCCCCCTCCAGGACTGTGAGAAATATATCTCTCTGGCTTATAAGCCTCCCATTCTATGGTAATTTGTTATAGGGACTGAGCAGACCGAGCGAGAGAACTTCATTGTCCTTGGAAAAGGCAAGAGAACATCTACTTCTAGACCCCGAAGAAGCCATCCTGTCAATACTCAGAACATCTGAGCTTACAGAAAACAGCTTTATGTGTGGAGAGGCTAAAGAAGGAAAGCCCTCCACCAGAAGTCTTCTCTTGGAGTGCTTCCACTGGGATAGGAGTAAAGAAGGAAAGATGCAGTAAGGTAGACTGGGGGCCAGAGGAAACAAAGTGACTCATGCAGAATATGGCAACCATTTGATCCAGAGGACTGTGCATATAACAGCAGTGAAAACAAGTCTTCATGAGAGCTGTTGGAATACCTCGCAAGAGTCCCACCAACACTTGTGCAAACTGCTCTCTTCACAAGAGTGCTGGAAATTAGCAGAACCCAACCTGAGGTAAAGGCGTATAATGATAACTACATACAGGAACTGAACTAACTTATCACACATATTATCTCACTAAATTCCACACTAATAGTAAGAAGAGGTGATGAGATTTCCAGGTCAGAGAATGACCTAGAATATGCATTCTGAAAGCACTGAATAAATAATATTCAAATAGATAAACAGGGTTGCTCTTGGCTGGCGTTATATCTTAGGCGGTTGGTCAGTTACAGCTTAATTATGGCCAGAATCTGTGTCAGGATTTAGTGAGCCTGTGGGCAAAGATTAAGATTAATGCTTGGTATGTACGTAAAATCAATGCTTAGTCTGGGATCTGGACTTCATTGAAAACTAAAGTCATCAAATTTATACTTTACTGGATCTTCCTTTCACTATTTGGAGTCTAACCCATAGACTCGGAGCTCATTTGTAGCCCTGTGCCTCTTCCTCACTCATCTATCAGTTGGCAATCAGTATCACTGTGCCTGACATCTCTCCCATGTGTCTCCTTCCTCCGTTGAAGATGCTGAGGTTCTCATACTTGAGGTAATCAGCACTATGTCTTGTCTCCTGTCCAATGCAGATAAGGCTATACATCAAAATGGCAATGCCAATGACACAGGACCTTGTGAGGTAATATGGGATGCTCTCTCCTGTAGAGTCCATCCCATTCTCACATCTTCCACAAGGTAGTAAGTCACAATACACATAACTCTGAACACGAGCAAAACATCTCCTTGGCCATGGGAAAGAACTCACAATGAAATCATGGGTGATTTCATTGCCATCAAATTTAACAACAATTAAATTGCTAGATAATAAAAGTTGGACTGAAAAGACAACTTTGGATTGGTTTTTCTACCGAGTCCTCTTCTGCCCAACTCTTCTCCTGGCCTACAGGTATGAAGGGTACAGCTAGACACATGGAGAGCTGGGCTTCCCACAGCACCAGTTCCTTCCTCTGTTGGCTTGTTTTTGTTTCCTTCCCTGAAGATACTCAAATAGAATCTAAAATTACCGTGACCCAAATGTGGAACATATGGAGCAATTAGTAAAAGTGCATTAAGAACCAAATTGGTCCTCCACTGCCACTTCTCTGATAATGAGAGGGAGGGAAGACTGAGAAAACAATTGCAAAGCAAGTAGCTGAGACACAGTGTGAACTTCCTCAGGAGGCAGACTCTGTGGATGGACTCTGTCACAAAATCTGGGGTCATATATTGAAAAGACACCTGTGAAATACTCTTAACATAAAACAACAATTTGATAATATGTAACCAAAGTCTTAAAAATGTATAAAATCATTATTCCAGTAGCTTTACTTCTGAGAATTTATTATATGGAAATCTAAACAAATTCAATAAGCCAACATTTATTTCAACACTGATCATAACAGTGAAAACTTGAAAATAGCTTGAAAGAACAGAAAATGGGAACAGGGAAGGAAATTATGATGGGATCAAATGATGGAAAATTATGCAGTCATCAAGAACAATATTTACAAAAAATACTTAATAACAGGGAAATTACGATGTAAAATGTAAATGTAAACATGCACTGTGATCTTAAACTGTTTAGCAATTGATGTCTTCAACTAGCTTAAAAACTCCTAGTAAATATATTAAAAAATATCAATAGTGGTTATAGCAAGATTTTTAACTCTGAATAATAGAATTCTTTTGATATTCAGGTATCTTGCAGGTGATTTATAAAAGGCATACACTAATAATAGGGGCAGGGGAGGAAGGCATGTATCTCTTCTCCTGCCTCATCCTTCTCCCATACCAAGTAAGGCTGTCTTTGAGATCAACTGGCCTGGCTTTTAACTCCACAATCAATGCCTCTTTGGTTCCCCAAAAGAGGGATTCTGATGCCCCACAATGCAGATTCTCTGAGGTTCTTAGTCATTGCTCTTTACTTTCACATGGCCAGCTCAGGAACCCATTCCAAGCAGTTGTTTTCAGCCTGTCAGAAGCAAGCTGAGGATCAGTTGGCAAAAACTCTCTTGGAAAGTGAAATGGTAGTTGTGGAGAACTTAATGAATGCTATACAGATGTAGATCTACAATGATGTACACCTTAAACCTATATAATATTATGAAGCAATATGCCTTCAAAATTAATTTTAAAAAAGAAGAAAAACTCCCAAATGGAAAAAGCAGGTTTTAATCTCAAAAGGGAACTGAAAAGATTGAAGTCACAACTCTAATCCTCTTAATGCCTTGCTACTCAAACTGTGGACCCAGGATCAGCAACATCAGCATCCCCAGGAGTTTGTTAGAAAAGCAAATTCATGGACCTCACCCCAGACTTAATGAATTAGGTTCTGAACATTTTCACAAGATCCCCTGGTAATTCTGTGTTCATTAAAATGTTCTATAAGACACACTTGCAGCAACCTGATATAGTAATAAAAAAAAAAATAGCACAAGATGGTGAGATCAGGGCAACTGATCTTTGGTACCAGCTACATAGAGAGAAAAGATATTTCCTGTATTCCCCACAGGCTCCTTGGTGAGAACCCTATAAATTAGACAGACAAAAGAAAGATTAACAAGAGAAAAACAAAGAGAAGTTATTGACTTGTGCACAGCCCATTCACATGGGAATACACAGTGATGAGTAACTCAGAGTGGTGGTTAGAACTTGGGCTTGCTTAGCATCTTAGCAGAAGAACAACATATTTTTAGAGAAGTGAAAGATAAGCTTCTAAGGGGGGCAAACTCTAGGAAAACTAATGGTAGGTAAAGGCTAGTCTGTTGTATAGATTCCTCTGAAACCGTTTCTGTGCTGGTAAGTGTGATTAACTTCTATCTTTCCTGGTAGGGGCTGTGGGAACTGAGAACCTTCATAAATATACATCCTGATCTTAGGTAAATAGGGGAATAGAGAGCTTTACTTATATCTATTTCTCAACTGCCTTTAGTTCAAAACAATCCTTATGCAAAAGTGGCATATTATGGGGTAGTATATTCTGCCACCCTCCATAGCTCTATAACCAAAACACAGCATGACCTTTGTTAAAGAACACAAATACAGCTGAGTTAATTTCAAAGGTCTAAAGAGTTTTATTAATGATTCATGAATCAGGCAGCCTCCCATCTAGCAAGTAGAAAGGTGCTCTGAAAAGCAGTACAAAATGAAAGGTTTTTATAGGCAGAAAGAGGGCAAAATAAAGGAAGAGGGGGTTATTTTAGGCTTAGGTAATTTTCCTGTGGGGAATGGGAAATTCTTGTAACTGATTATCTCATTTTCCTTTGGTAAATGGAAAAGATGACCTCATTGGAATTGATCAAAGAATTCCATACTGACCAGTTAGGACTGCATTCCTAGAAGAAGTTGAAACTGCAGTTTGAAAATGCATTTAGCTTAGTGGGTCAGTCTCAGTGGGCTTAGTGCAAGCACCCCCATTTCAGGACTGTCTTTTACTTTCTAAACTAGGTGCTGGGTGCCCTTGCCTGGAGGCTACAACATATTCAGATTTTAGTTCCCATATCTGAAAAATGGGGATAATAAAATATCTCCATTATAAGGTATTAGAAAATAGAATTAGGTAGCATAAAACCTCTAGGATACAGCCTGAAATAGATTAAGTAATTTTATCGTCATTATTATGATTATACATGACAGTTGTAAGGATCAAATGAGATAATGAATACTCAAGGCTGCTACAGATGTAAGAGATTCTTACACAGATGTGAAGAGAAATTATTTTACAGATGTTAGGAATCCTTCCTACCCAGAAAGCCAACTGTGAAATGACAGGGAAAAGACTGAAAATATAGGTTCATTAGAGAGTTTGGATTCCTGGGGCCTGATCCCATAGAGAAAATCAGCAAGGGCAAGTACTAAGGGTGTGGAATGAAGGTTCCATAGACTCATAGCTTCCTTCACTATTCTCAGCTTCTTCCCACTCAGGGAGGAGGAAATAGGATTCTCTTATTAGGAGAGTTAAAGGAAGTTTCAGTGAATCCACCTTCTTACATCCCTAGGTACCATTTCCAGAAAATGCACTCATCCCTGAGACTGCTGGTGAGTAATCTTTGCAAATTTTTTTCTATTTTCAAATGTTAAGAGGCTCTGCCTTGATGCCCTTGAACAAGGAGTAAGAAAATGTCTAACCATTACAAGGCCTCATCAGCTGTCAAGCAAAGTAACCAAATGCCTTGGATAAGGAAATTGACATGGGAAAAGCTTTCTGAAATGGTTCAAATCAACTCCGTCCTGAAGAAAGGCTGCAGGGAGATGTCCTAGAGAGAGGAGCTGAGCTTGAAAGGTAAAGAACAGATGGACTCGAGTTGGGAAACACGGACCTAGATACTCCTGCTCTCTGGGTAGATGTGAAGGCTGATATCTGAGGAGTAGGTAAGGGGAACAGAGGGAATCTTCCCAAACCCCTCTGGGCAAATAATCAATTAAGCATCAGACTGGCAATATTAAGCAAACCCTAAGGAAGTTTAATAATAAATGTATACCTCTTGCATTTCTGGAAGTAACCCAGTAAGATTGAGCTTAATAACTATGTGACTTAATTCTCAATTATAAACATATTTAAGGGTTGAGGGTTGAGCGTTATGAGGCCACCAGGAAAGACACGGTGAGCCAGGGCACGGTCTTTATGCAGATTTACGTTCTGCTTTCTCCATTGATAAATTCAAGAGATTAGTGCTTCCTGGTATCAGAGGGAGGTGCTTTTACAGAAAGAGATTTTTCCTTTCCAATGTATAAATCTCTCTTATAAAAAGGTAACTTCTACTCAGCTTTCCAAGCAGCTCCTATAAAATATCACTTCTGCTAAATATATTATAAGGTGGATTCTGCAGGTAGAGGGCCTGAATGTGGTGTGAAAGAATTCACCATGAGTGAGCAAGTAAAAGAAAGGTTTATTCAGCTCACCCTGGTGGAGCAGTGGTTGGGCACAGTCCACATGCATCCCAAGGTCCCAGATTCCTGTCCCAGGATCAGTGGGAACAAGCAATATGGACAATTAAATTAAATTAAATGCTTCTTCCTCCTCTCTCTTCCTGCCTACTTTTGTTCACTTTCATTCCTGCCAGTACTTTTCCTTTAAAAAATATTAAAAGCAAAAAAAAAAAGATTTGCTCCCTCTCTAAGGGAGCAGAGGGGCCAGACACAGGGCTGTGAATTGACATTGGCTTTTTAGGGATTTGGACTTATATAAGGCTGGGTGAGGGTGGCAGGTGGGTGGAGCAGAAAATACTGCTCAGTTTCTCGTGTAGCTTTTTCAGTTCCCCACACAACTTGGAAGGAGTCTTCCACTGTTGAGAGGCTTCCCAGACAATGTAGAGGGGATCTTAAATCCTCTGGAAAATAGGAGCTTTCCATGCTTTCAGACAGCTTAGGGGTCTTGCATCCAGAATATAGGTTCCAGCGGGCTGGGGCTGTTGCTGCCTCCATGTTGTCTTCGACATGGTGATTTTCCATTGACCTGGGGCTCAAGATAAACACTGGGTAGAAATGCTTCTTGCTCAGTCTCCCTTGCAGATATATTAGTGGGGGGGCACGTTTTACTCCCCTCCATAGAGAAGAAAACACATGGGAAAATAGGTAACAAACATTCTTTCTTTAGGCTTGCTTCTTGACAATTTAAATGAAATTTCAATTTCATTAATCAGGATCCTAATGCAGAAGTTGATAATGTGCCAAACTGACTCTGATTCACTTGATTCTTAAAATTCAGAATTCCTATTAACAGCACAGGACCCACATGCAATGGGTTTGGTTTTGCTCAATGCCACACCCAATGGAAGCTACAAATGTGCATCTTGCTTGATGTTCCTTTGACAACAGGCTTCTGTTCCCACTTTGCCCTGGTGTTAAGAGAACATGCTTTTTCTTGGCCTCCCTCATGTCCTTCTTCTTGATCTACTTCTGATCCTTTCATTTGAGTTTCCCCAAGCTAATCTGGTAGAGTTCCATTATCTATTTTCTGACAGAGGTTTCAAACATCATGAAGGTGAGAGAAGGAAGATGAATGGGTTACTGAATCAGAGATTAATAGGGAATGGTGTAGAGTATGAAAAACTGAAAATTACATGACCTTCTAAAAAGGTTTTGTTTTCTGAGACCTTTGTCCAGGTCATTTGTCCATGCCCAATGTCTAACTAGTCATTTTCTCTCCTAGATGCCCATTCCCAGGGTTTGAGTCAGTATTCAACCTCTCTGAATAAGGAAACAAAGGTCATTGCAGACAGTAGTGAAGTCTGGACAACAGCAGTTCAACCAAAGCTGGGTGCAGCCATTTATTTGCCTGATGCATTTTCTACTCTCTTTGGACCTTTGACTGGACTATTTAAGCCCCAGACTGGTTTGATCTTGATCTCAGTTAGACCTCTTGGGCTTCCTTGCAATGCCTGCAGATCCAGGAGATTCAAGTCCCAACCAAGTGTCTATAACAGAAGACCCAGGCTGCCTTTCACATCCTTCTCGCCTGGCTCTCATGTCGGCTGTAGCTGCAGTGGATGGCTGCATGCAAGCGCCATCTCACTTTGCAGGGACGGTGTTCCAATTCAGGCTGGAGCCAGGCATCTGTCAGCTTTGCTTCTCAGCCAGGACCTTGTCGGACACCATGGTTTTCTGCTCAGCCGTGTGTAAGCACAGCCAGAAGTACAAGGGAATTAGGTCGACCTTTCCATCTCCTTCTCAAGCATTGTTCCTCCACATCAGTCAGTCATGTCTGAGCTTCTCAATTTGTCCCTTTGAATATCACACTCTCAAAAGCCTGTGCTTTGTCTTTCACTTCTTCCCTATCTACCTGGCTGATTCCTATTCATTTTTCACAATTCTATTCATTTTTAACTCCTCTAGAAAACCTTTTATCATCTCCCTACCCACTTCTTTCATTCACAGTAGGTCACTTCTCTGTGTTTTGTTTGCAGTCTTCATTGAATCTTGCCAACACAGACGTATTTAGCATTTTTTTTCAATCAGTAATTTCTTCTTTCTCTCTCACTTACATTGCATGCTCTGTAAAGGACAGACGACTTGTCTATCACCTCTCTATTGGTATTCCTAATGCATGGCAAACAGCTGACTCTAAGCAAATATTTGTTAAATGAATGAATTAGCAGTTTGTAGTTATGCTCAGAATCCTATTGCCACCCAGTACACCATTTTACCTAAGACCAGTATCAAAATCAGTAAATACTTTGTAGTAATTTATTTGCCTCATAGAAATCATTCAATAAATGCTGAGCCCTTATTTGAGCTATTAAAAAAAAAATCACTCCAGAGAGTTAGGGAAATGAATATAAATGAAACAAAGCTGACTGCAAGCATTTTAATTATTTAATGAGTCAGAGGGTGGGTGAGTGTATGACTGACTGCTTCATAGAACCCATGGGGTATAAGAAAGGGCCAGAGTTAGCTAGAGACCAATAACATAAATTTAAAAAGGACTTAGGGGATGTCTAGTTTATGCCAAGTGAAGTGTCTAAACTACCTCTGTATTCAACACGCTATAATTACTTTTGAAGTTTAAGAATGATTTCTTGGTTTAAATAAATTTTATAACTTCTGATATCAGAAAGGTAATATTCAAAGGAATCCTAGCAATAAATGGTCCCCGTAACCCTTAAGATTTTGATTGACAATAGGCTCTTTGCACCTTGGTGTCTCTCTGTTCCAATTGGATCCTGAGTCTAACTATCAAAGAAAAACTGAAAAGTATTTGAACTAATTACCTTTTTTCTGATATACATGGATAATATATATAATATATATGATAACCTATATAAAAGAAGGAAGTGTCGAGTACTTAGGGATATTTTAGTCACAATGTTACCTGGTGTGAATCCTAAGGTAACAAAGTTTATAAAAGTAGAATTGCTGTCACCCTAGAGTTGACTTTGTAACTTCTCTTCATCATCTGCCTGCCTCTACAAATGTCTGGTGAGGTGGATTGCTGTAACAAAAGTGGCATCAACTTGGGAACCAAACTGAGTCTGCACCTTTCTGTGAATTGGTTTATCTTTTAAACTTCAGTATATTTGCCTGGAATATGGGGGGGGGGGGGCGCGTACAACTGTATTAGATCTGAATGAGAAAAGTCTAGGGGGCCTGGTCTGTTGGCAAAGAGTCTGTGCTGGACCAAACTTAGGGCAGGCTCCTGCACATTTCCCTAGACCCATCTGTGACTTCCTTATAAAATCCACTTTAGCCAGAACAGTGCTAAGTCATTTTAACAAAAATCCCTCACCCTTGGTATCTGATCAGGTTTTTTCTGCTTCACCTTTTATCCCCCAGGTGATGTTTTCATCCAGTGTTGGGCTGTTCCTCAGAATGGTTTATTTAAAACTAACATTTGGCTTACTTGTGCTTTTTTTTTTTTTTTTTTTTTTTTTGGGAAACTGCTGAATCACTAGAACTGCATTACTGACAGGTTGCAGAGGACAATGCATTTATAACCATTGATTAGAAAATAATGCCCTGAACTGTCTCAGTTGTGGAATGTGCAAGTGAGGAGCTATGGGAACTCATCAGACAATATGGAGGTGAAGAGGAGACAAAGGTCAGGAAGAAGGACACATTAAATCCCCACCTCTCAGGGTCATCACAGCTCAGGTCTAGACCAAATTCCAGTTGGAAGTAGGTGTGACCCCTTGGTCCTAGAGCACTATGCCTGTTCCTGAAGTCTGCAGCTATCAGAGACCTAGACATTACTTCTTTCCCTCTGGTTCCTCCGCAAATAACATGTAACTTTATGTCCAAGGACCCAGAGAGGGTAAGGTCTTTTGAAAAGGAACTCTTTTCTCTTCCTTTAGCCAAGGAATAAATTTATTTATAGGTTCTAAGATTTCTGTGGCCTGAGATTTTTCTTAGTCAGATTGGTGGGAAAAAAAGACAGTATTGATAAGAATGTCAGATCTCCATGACTTTCCTTCTGCAAGAATCCTGTTAGATTTCATTTAATCAGGATTCGTCTTACCCCTGATGTTTCTTTTTAGTAATTTTCCATCCTCTGGCCCTTCTCTGTTCCTTGCTTAGAAATTCCCTCTTGCCCATACTGCATTCAGAGTTGAGCCCAACCTCTCCTCTGCTGCAAACTTCCCTTTGTAGTGGTCCCACGGTGATGGTGCTAAATAAAGTCTTCCTAACAAGTGTCACTGAATATTTTTCTTCACCACCAGTTTTTCCAAGTGAGGGCCTGGTAAAGTCTCCTCCATTTCTTTCACCAGAATCAAGACCCCTGCTAATGGAACTCTTTACCCCAGCTTCTTGATTCTTGATAGTTTTGTTCCCTCCTTATTCCTCTTGTCAAAACTATAGTGATAAAAAGAACTAAGAGGCAAATGGTCTGGAATAAAGAATCTGCAGAGCAGAATTCCTTGTCTCGTTTTTTGCCGGTCTATGGGCTCCAGAGCAGCAGTTTTCTTGCCTGTACCAGGTAAGACTTAATTAAGAAGGACAAGAGACTTAGAGATTCTGAAACATTTTTTTACTTTCAGTTATATAAAATGAAAATATTTGAAATGCATGTGTAAACGTCCATTTGTTATTGCTATAATCTCATACTTTATCTTCATTTCTGATTGCTATTTAATCAGTAATGGTTTGGAACACTTCAGCTTTTAGTTTCTTCCTCTGTTAGGCAAGTAATGATCTGTAAACAAACACTTGAATAAGTGCTACTTAAAGGGACCTTTTCATCCTTTTGTAAGGTAAAGAATTCTTTTATCCTGCAAATGAAACCACCCTCTAATTTAGTTCTTGCAAATAGGATATTCCTGACTCCATTTACCATTTCTGTTTAGAATTTAATCATACACTAAAGGGGTATGTATTAGCTTTCCATCACTGCTATGATAAATTGCTACAGATGTAGCAGCATCAAAAATAACTTTTTTATTAGCTCACAAGTTAGAGGTCAAAAATCTTTGAGGGCTTATACTCTAGATTTCACAAAGTGAAAGCAAGAGGTAACTGAAATAGGGCCTTTTTTTTGAAGCTACTGGGAAAGAATTCCTTCCCAAGATTATTTAGGTTGCTGGCAGGATTCAGCTTCTTGTGATTACAGAACTGGGATTCTCACCTACCCTGTGGCTGTCAGTAGGTGTTGCTCTCTGCTCAGGGAAGATGCCTAGACTCCTTCTTGAAAGGTCCTCTCCATTTCATGGGAGCAACAGTGCACTGAGCCCTTCTCCTTCACAGCTCTCATACATTCCTTCTGCCTCCAGACAGAGCAGGTTTGTTGTTCTTTCAGGGCTCCTGTGATATTAGGCCTCCCCGAATAAGTTCCCTTTTCCGAAGTCCTGTTCTGTATAACATAAAACATCACAGGACTAAAACCCAGATACATCGCTAGGCTTATCTAGGGGATATACGTGGTCCATATCCTGAAAGACACATAACAAAATTCGCTTTTGTGCAGGATTTGGGGTTAGATGGTAGTTTGTACATAGAGATCTATCCTCATTAATTTAATTAGAAAGATCGATGAATAAAACAGAAAAATTAATTCTCATCAGACTTTGGTTGCAATCAAAAGGGAAAAACAGACTGAGGAATTTCTAGAGGAGAAGAAAAAGGTGTGCTTGAATTTCCAAAGAGGCAGTGAGTAGGACAGTAAAGGACAGTCAACAGAGCGCTGGTACAAACATCAGGAAATGTCAAGTCTTCTTGGCCGGGTGGGGTTTGCAGAAGCCAAATGACAGAGCGTGGATGAGAGGACAGTTCTGAAATACTATCTTGGACTTACCACAGGCAGGAGAAGAGTAAAGAAAGCCTCTCTCACCTAGAAAGAGAGCACCATGGTCCTCCTGAGACCAGAGTGTTTCCAGGAGGGAGATGAGAAAACCCTGAAGGAGTGTTATCCCACACACCACCAGAAGCAAGGGCCATGTGCCTGAGGCTGAACCAACCCCAACAGTCCTCCTCCACTCCTTTCTCACCAGAACAGGCAGCAGTGAGAACAACCGTACTGAGAGCTACTGAGCTTGTGAGCTTGGAGAAAGGCCAGGTACCACCGCCTAGGCTCTTCCCTGATACAGTGAACAGCAGCACAGCCAAAGGCGCTCCAACTTACCCAGCACACACACTACGTCAGCAATGAGAAAACTGAAACACCAGAAACCCACCTAGTCATCTAGTGTTAGTTTCAGAGCTAGGATTCTAAGTGAGGCAATCAGATTGCAGAGGTCAAGCTCTTTCTGTTGATGTCATGCTGTCTCTTTCAGGAAGAACACTGGACACCACTACAATGGGAAGCCAGGAAGCCAAGTTGAAGTGGAGGACATGACAAAACGGTGGCCTTGGTGTTACAACTACCAAGCAAAAGAGAGTCACAAGGATGATACAGAGATAACGGATCTGAGAAAGGCCATGGTTCCCTGTATACTCCACTTGGCTGGCAAAATTGCTGCATTTGTTTTATGAATTACTAGAAAGGACCATCTTTTCCCCTTTATGTAGACTGGGAGGATTTGGTCAGAGATCATCATATTTATCTAATGGAATACTATATCAGTTATTACACCAGCTTCACCAGAAGGCAATACTGGCTAACTGCAGGATTTGGGTAGGTGAGCAAATCTAGAGAAATCATACCTCTTAGAAAGATAACACTAGAGGGTCAGGACTAGAGTGAAACTCTATCTCTGACTTGTATTTTAAACAAGGAGGTAGCAATTCCTGGAGGGGAGAGGCGTGTTATCAGAAGGCTGTCCTCACTTGAGCAGAGCACATGTTCTCCAGTGATCGCTGTGGGATCTTGTAATGGGGCTGGCAGGTGGGGATGAATTCATCTCATTTCCATTGCTCAAGGAAGAAAAACGGCATGGCTAGAAAGGAGAATACAGCGGCAGTGGTCTTTCTGGGCTTTTAAAAACAAGGCAACCACAACCAGGAAGCTTAAAGAAGAGAATAGAGTGAGGCAGCCCTGGGTTCAGATTAACAACTCTGCCTGTCACTGCCTGAGCAAACTGGATCTGGTTTTTGACTTCTTTGAGTTGCAGACTTTTCTATCATTACTTATCTCTTGTGTTGGTGCAAGAATCAAACGTTCTGGGTAAGTTAACATGACAAAAGATCATTACTCATATAATGACCCATTCCTCCCTTGACCGCCCCGTTTGTACATCATGCGACAGCCCGGGAGGGAGAAGAATACAGAAAGGACATCCAAAGTAAACTTTCCAATCACAAACAGGATCACATGGTACCTACCTCAACCTTTCCATGGTTAGACATCACCCAGAGGAAGAAATCCACAGACCTTCCCACTGACTGCATGGTCTGCCCATGACTTCTGTCACAACTTATCTTTGTCTTCCTTCCCTGGGCACACTGGGCTCCTGCTCCACTGATGGAATCACTACCCTTCCACTCGCCCCCATTCAGGACCTTTACACTACTCCCTCTTCCTCGATGCTCTTCAGATATTTCTATGTCTCACCCCTTCAGCTCATCAAGGTTGTGCTCAAAGTCCACAAGTCAGAGCATTCTTCCTTAACCACTATCAGAAGTGACCACTTCTTTCTGCTTCATCTCTTCAACCAGCTTTAGCATCCTTCCTGGACATTACATAACATATGCATTTATTCACCTTTTGCCGGCTTTCTGTAACAGACCGTGGGATCCAGTCCTCTGAACTGGTACACAGGACATCAGGTACACAGGACGATCAATAATGTGAGAGTCCTTTGCCCTCCATTTTCCATTCCCCACTCTCTACACAACTCAAGAATCTCATTTCAGAAGATGAGAGAATCAGAGTTGTGTTTTTCTAACAGAAGTCAAAACCCCATCTATTACTGGCACCACAGACCTTACCTGTTAGATCCGCTTGAAGATTCCATGATCCGTCCACTTCCCGCTCCATGTCCTGACCGCACAGAACATCCTAAGCTGCATCCTTCCCAGTGCAGGAGGAAGCCGGGAGTAGCGGACTGCTTCCAGAACTGTCTGCTCACCTTTGGGCCTTACCTCTACAGTAAGAATTCCAGTGAGGCTGCAAGCTCCATAGCCTGTGGCTGGTACTGTTATAGGCACCTGGTAAGCTTGATGAGCCTTATGGCATCCAATATATAATAAATAATAATATACTGCCAGATGATTACCGTATGACTGCTGCTATGATGAACCATTCAGGAGGAAGTAATAACCATGAGCAAATAGAAAAGCAAACAAAGAAATGATCTGTTGTGCCGCACCTAAAAATAAATCTAGGAACACAGAAAGATTCATCAGGGGTTGAAATATTCTGTTGACAAAGCCACGGGGATAATAGGTGTGTTTAAATGTGCATATTTTCTAAACAGCTTCACGGTGCCATGGAAGCACACCTTTCTCCAGCCTTCACAGTCACGTGAAGGCAGAGGGGGCAACTTTGGGGTTACGGAGAACGCAGACACTGACCCTTTGTCATAGTTTGTGACATGAGGTGATGACACATATGGATCATGTTTTGGGATGCTGGGTTCATTCTGACCCCCATGCTAGTGATGGGGTGCTTGGACAAGGCCCATAGTGGAGTGATTGGTCCTTTAGCAGACCCTGGTCATTACATATCTATCCTCTATAAATTACATCTCCTAAAACTCTGGTACATGTTAGCAAGAGGGCAGGATTTTACAGTTTTTGTCTCAGTAAAGGAATATTGCTAGATGTCTAAATGTTTAACAGCAACAAAATGCATAGCACTAAAGACTGATCCTGTTAAAAACTGCTCTACTGTGTGATTCTATTTATAGAATAACCTTGAAGTGACAAAATTATAGTGGTGGAGGACATGTCAGTGGCTGCCTGGGGTTAGGAGGGTGAGGGCGTGACTACTGAGAGGCAGCAAGCAGTTTCTTTGTAGTGATGGAAGAGCTCCGTATTTTGATTGTGGTGGTGTTAACAAAAATGTATACATGTGGTGAAATTTCATTCCCTCTACACCATCACCACCAACCATAACAAGAAACTGATTAAAGCCAAATAAAGCCTGTCATTTAATCAACAGAATTATGCCACTGCCAATTTCCTCGATTTGAAAAAGTACTATGATATGTAAGATGCTATCAACTGGGGAAAGCTGGCTGAAGCACATACAGAAGCTTTCTATATTCCTTTTGCAATTTCTCTAAGTCTAAAGTTAGTGTAAAAATAAAAACTAAAAAATAACTGTAAAAATGTTTATATACAATCTGCTGACAGAGTTTCCAGTTCTGTTATGTGGAGGAATCACACTTCCTGCGTTTCTCCCACTGTTGTGACTACAATACCTGGAGACGGTAATCCCCAAAGGAGATATTTTAGGACTCTGAAAGTAAACAGGAGAAAATGGGTTGGGAAAGAAGACCAGAATTCGAAATACCATCGGTATAGTGGTACGTTTACATGTTTTCTCCTCCAATATCCTTTGGCCAGTACATTTCACTGTAAATCCAGAGGCAGCCACTAACACTGAGAGACTTCCCGGAGGAGCCCTCCCGTTCTCATTCCAGAAACTAAAGAGTGAAGTCTAAAATCTCAATCAGAACGTAGAAAGTTCTCAGGGTTTAGTATTTGGTCATTTTTTCCTTTTCTCTGGCCTCTCATGCTCAGCTCCAGGCCGTAGCGTGGCAGCAGCAGAAGCAAACTGCCCCCCAGTCAGCAGAGCCGGAATCCCAGGAGGGTGAACTGAGTCGCTCTGGCTCCTTTCTCCTATGTCCTCCTTCCACTTGACCCCAGACCTAGGTGAAATCTAAGAAGCGCAGGAAACATACTTTATCACAGCATCTTTTTTTTTTTTTTAAAGAGGAATACCAGGGACCTTTAGAATCAGTTAAAAAGTGATGGATAGCCTGTCCCTAGGACACTATAAAGAGGGAAGTACCAAGAAAGCAGCTCTCGGGTTAAGAATTCTTAGACTCACCTTCAAGCTGCATTTGCAGATCTGATTCTACTGAACCTAGTAAAGATTTAAAGACATCATTATCCAGGTCTCAGAAAGGCAACACAGAGGGGGCACATATCTGGGACAAATCTAAATACCTGGGACAAATGTAAGTATTATAGCAAGACATTGAACTGAGATTGGATTCATACCACACAGAAGGCAAGTTGAAGCTTGTTAAGTCTGAACCTAGTTAGGTCAATTGACTAATAAAAAAGAAATACCAATATTTTCCAAAGAATTTTTTTAAAAAGACCTAAAAGTACATAATATTCCAAATATAAGGACTATACAAAATAATTTGCCTTACAAAAAAAACAGGAAATCTCAATTTATATGGGAGAAGACATTTAACACATACAAATGTCCAAGACACTGATGTTGGAATTAACTGGTAAAGACTATCAGGCAGCTATTATGCAAATGATCCAATAAGCAATACACACTCAAAAAATAAAAACATAAAATTAACAATGAATGGAATATATAAATAAAAGCACAAATATAAACTTTAGACCAAAGAATACAGAAATAAAAATTTTAAATTCTCTGGATGGGCTTAATAGCAACAACAGAGAAAAAAGGATTGAAAAAAATGAAAGAAACAAAATAGATCTCTAGAGACCTGTGTGAACACAACAAAAGATTTAAATTCAGTTCACTGGAATTGTAGAAGTTGAGAAGAAAAAAGCACAGGGTTGGAAAAAACTTTTGAAGAAGAAATAGTTAAAATGTTTCCAATTTTGATAAGGGATATAAACTTAGCTCAGGCATAAATTCAAGGTCTGTAATACCTTAGCAGGGCAAGCCCAAATAAGTCCCTTCCCAAACACTTCGTAATCAAATCGTTGAAAATTAAAAAAATGTAAGCAACATAGAAAAATAGTATGTTATCTATAGAGACATTTCAAATAATTGCAGATATCTGACTAGAAATCAAAAAGGTCAGAAAGCAGTGACGTGACATTTTCAAACTGCTGAAAGAAAAGAATTGTTGACTAAAAATTCTACATTCAATGAAAATATCCTCTGGAATCAGTGTGAAATAAAAACACCCAGCATGAAAGAAAATGAAAACAATTTGTTGTTATCAGATGTGCTCAGAATTGATGATGAAAGATCCTCAGAGAGAAGGGTACTGATCCCAGAAGGAAATCTGAAACATCAGAACATAGGAAGAATAAAGAAATTGTAAATATGTTGGCAAATATGATAGAATATTCTCCTCTAGTTTTTAAATATAGTCAATGATTGATAACAAAAATTATAACATATTCTGATGAGCTTTTTAATACAAATTGTAACGTATAAGAGGGAGACTAAAGGTATCTATCTAATAATACATTTTCTAAATTCCACTTGATCTGATTAAATTCTTAGGAGTCAATAAAAAAGTATGTATATTGCAATTGTGAGAGAAGTCATTAAAAATCTATATAGACAGATAAAATCAAAATCACAATAAAGATTAAACAAAAGAAACATAAAATTCACTCACTCCATGATAGCAAAAAAAAAAGGCAAAACAGAGGAGTAAAAAGTAAGCAGTCAGAAGAGAGCCAATAAAATAGCAGACCTAAATCTAAACCTATCAATAATCAGATCAAATGCAATTTGTCTAACTCAGCAATTAAATAAGAGAAGTTTTCAGAATGGATTTTTGTAAATTACTCAACTATGTGAACTCTACAACAGACTCACTTAAATATAATATAATAGGCAAAAATAAAAGGATTAACATTTACATCCCATGCAAACATTAATTTGGAGAGAGCTGGAGTAGCTATAGTAAGATAAAACAAAGGCTTCTGGGCAGAGAAAATTATCAGGGATTAAGAAGGCCATTGCATATGGGTCTAAATGCACATGGGGCACTCCCTGGTGACCTAGCAGGTAAGGACACAAGACATAGTCCACATCCATCCCAACAACTCATGCTCAAGACCCAGGGCCTGGGGTAACAGCTAAAACAAACAGCTAAATAAAATAAATATTTCTTCCTCCTCTCTTTTTCTGCCTGCCTACTGACCTTCATTCCTGCCTGCACCCTTCCTTTAAATTATTTTTAAAGGGTATATAGAAAGGCAGAGGATCTTGAATAGAAAATTTTGATAAAGAATGAACTTGGATAGATCAGACTACCCAATATTAAGAATTGCTATGGTGTTGTTAGAGGAGTAATCACATTGATAAAAAAAAAAAAAATACAAGTACCCTAACTATATGAAAAGAGCAACTGATATTTGAAGAAGCTGTAAAAGCAATTCAATGGAGAACAGACGGTTTTTTTCAACAATGGTGTTAGAACAATTCAACTTATATAGACAAAAAATAAATCAATCTATTTCACAGCACATATGAAAATTAATTCAGAATCGATCATACATCTAAGTGTATAATATAAAACTATAAATATTTAAGGGAAAATCTTCATGACCTAGGGCTATGGAAAGAATTTACTTCTTAGACATGACATTAAAGCCTGAGGTATTAAATTTTGTTTGATAAGTTCAACCATCAAATGTTTGCTATGCAGCAGGCAACATCAGTATAAAAAACAAGCTACAGATTGGGAGAAAATGGTTGTTCAATACATGTATGATAAAGTGCTAGTATCCAACTATATGAATAACTCTTTAAAAAATAGGAAAGCAAACAACTCAATTAAAATGGGCAAAAGACCTGGACAACTCATGAACAAAGATAAATAGATGGCAAATAACCATAAGTAAAGATGCTCCACATCATGTCACCAGGTAATGACAAATGAAAGTAACAGTGACTAACTGTGACACACTGATTAAAATATCTAACATCCATAACACTGAGGATCAAATGGTAATAGGACTCGGAGCAATAGAACACTCATTCACTGCTTGTGGGAATAGAAAGTGGTGCAGTCACATTAGCATACAGCCTGGCTGTAATCACATACAGCTAAGCATAGATTTATCCTACAGTCAGCAATAACTCTCCTTGTTATGAATTAGAAACTTGAAACTCTGAAAACAAATTTCATAAGTGCCAAGTCTTAGAAGTATCAAATATATCCTTCAACAGGTGAATGGATAAATAAACTTCAGTATAGCCAGGTAATGGAATATTTTTCAGCAATGAAAAGAAAAGAGCTCTCAAGCCACAAAAAGATATCAAGCCACATAGAGATATCTTAAATTCATATTATTAAGTGGAAGAAATCAGTCTGAAAGGGCCATACACTCTATGATCCAACTAGATAACACTCTGAATTAACAAAGCAAAAAATTCGGCAAGAGAAACAATATAAAGAACAATGGTCACTAGGGATCGCGAGGAAGAAGTAGGGGTGAACAGGGAAACACAGGAAACTTAGGACAGCAAGCTACTCTGTGTGATACCTGACATTTGCACTGCCCAGACACTGTGCAGCACAGAGCGCATTTTAATGCCAACGATGGAAGTTAGTAATTGTGTATCAAAACTGCTTCATCAATCATAACCAGTGTATCACACCAATACATGATGACAATGACTGTGTATGAGATATGGGACAGAAAGGTATTATACAGGAACTCTGTGCACTGTCTTGTCAATTTCTCAGTAAACCTAACATTTTAAACACAAAATCAGTCCATTCATTTTAAAATTAGAGAACTGCACACTAAAAGAAAAAAAGAAATATTTGATTGTATCAGTTTTTAAAAATGGAAAATAAAATCAACCTTGGTGCAAAACAGCAGGGTGAAGTTTATAAGTGTCCACAGGCAAATCCATGTACTCACCATTCGATAAATACTTAGAGTCCTATGAATCACTTATGAAATATAAGGTAAAACAAACATCCACTAAGAGTATATCATTTATTCTTCCTCTTCTTTTACTCAATTAATTAGTGTCATTTAAAACAATCTCCCTTGGAACTTTTTTTCTTTCTTTCCTAGTCAGCTTAGATTTTTCCAACTGATCGTTTTCTCTACTTGCCTTCCATTATCCTGTGTCTCTTGTCCTTCTGCCAGCCAACTTGGCAAGCGTACAACCATTCAACCATCTTCCTTCTGTGCCTCTGCACACAAGACACTGCATACTGCTGGGGAAAGTCTCATCCCTTTCAGATGGTGGCCTTTCTGGTAGCTCTGATTTTTAGGAGGTACTTGGAAATACTCAGATTCCTGTTATATTTTTCTGAGCAGATTTTATTTCCCAATGGAAATTTTTAAAGTTAGCCAATTTTCCTACATATCTGAAACAGTTTTTCCTCAGCAGTTGGCATTTTATCACAAATAAAATAGGAGCCATCCTACGATATCTACTGGAAATTGCCACTACTACATCAACAAACGCAGCCTTCTCTGGAATCACTGTCCCTTGTTTAGGCCAGTTAAAATAGAAGGTTTATTCCCCCAGGTTTGCTCATGTCTTCTCATGACCTTATTCTTTCAATTACTTCTCTCTATTATTATTCTATTATATTTGAAGTATCTCTCTTCACAAGATTTGTCCCAAAAGCATTTCTACTTTAGCAAATACTTTCCAGTTAAAAACATTCCTCTTCAAATAAACATTAGAGTTGCTATCCTATTCTCTCATTTTCTTATTAACAGTCACTACTGCTATTACCTCTGATTGCTCACTGTGCTTCTCAGTCTAAGTCATCTGACTCATTCCATAAATCATACTCAAAAAGACACTAATAAACTGCTAGATGACAAACTTAATGGGTACTTTTTCATCTTTATTTCCTTGACCTCTTCTTGCATCACTAAAAATTTTCTTCCCTTGATTTATGTGACTTAGTACTTCCATTGTTTGTTTTTTATTTCTTTTGCTCCTTCATAGCCTACCTTGGCAACTTTTATTCCTTTATCCTTTTCTTAATGTTGATCTTCACGCTCTACACATAGTCTCTGGACAACTTGTTTTACTGCTATAGAGTCAACTCTGAATCTGAATTCCAGTGTAAGTATACCCTGAATTTCAGTTTTATAATCAACCTTCGACCAGTCTCCTCTACTTATATTTCCAAAAGTAACTAAAAGAAGTGTCCTCAAAATTAAAATGAAAATCTTAATTAATTATCCTCTTTTTCTCCAATAGTTCTTGTCTTTATTGGCTATCTATCCAAATATCCAAGCTAGAGTCTTGGGTATCATTCCTATTTCTTCTAACTCCTTATAAATCCAATCAATTCCCAAATCCTGTTGGTTCCACCACCTAAATGTCTTGAATACTGTATGTTGCTCTCCACTGTCAGTCACAACCCATGTCAGTCTATTAACATATCACATATGATTTATGAATCTAGTCCCTTAACCACTATCTTGCTGTCATCTTTGTCCGTCGCTGAATCGCTGCTTTTCACACAGCAACCGGGATTGTCCTTGTTAAGCAAGGTTCTCATTTCACTTTTCTGCTTAAAATGTTTCAAGGACTCCTCTGTGTTTACACTAACACTTCATACCCTCAACAGCACTGACAATCTTTCACAATTTCACCCCATCAGACTCTCCTGACTCAGCCCTTAACACTTTCATTCACACTCTACTTTTCAATCAATCAGAACTACATGCAGAGCCCAGAACTGGCCATGGTATCTCATATCTCCAGGCCTTTGAGAATGGTGCCCCATTTCATAGAATGCTCTTGAACTCTCATTTTGAAGCACACTAGCTTCTATTCATCTTTTATTGTTTAGTTCATATACCACCTTCTCTAGGCATCTTTTTTCTGAGACAGGTACTTCCTTATATCACAGCTCGTGTCATGCTGTATTGTAATGGTTGGAAACTTGCCTGCTGTCACACTAGTGGAGCTTCTTGAGGGCAAATGTAAACACTACGTCTTTACTATTCTCTGTGCTCTTGGTGTCTAGCCCCATAGAAAATCAAGAAATGTTTAAGGAGGAAGTCAGAAAACCAAGAAGGAGTGAAGCAGGAAGGGAGGGAGGAAGGACTTCTCAAAACCAGGTCCTCTAAGATTACAGATATGTAAAGTTACACAAACCCTAATAGATATTTTATCCCTGGGGTAGAATTATGATTCTCCATAGTTTGGGAACAATTTTTTTAATGTCGTTACATTGCTTCTATAATTAAAGCAAAACAAATTTGTGTTCTACAGAAGTCTGACAGGTGCCCCTGGCATGGCAGAGATTCTCTGCTTTCTCCAACAGGTGTTACCTCTTTTTCATGGCTTATACCTGGACTGCATTTCTTAGCCTTGCTCACCGTCAGTGTGCCATGAGATCAAGTTACTACAAACATAAAGTGAATGGTAGTGATATGCACAACTTAAAAAATTAATCCAAAAAAACTTCTCCACAGAGAACTCTGTTCTCTCTTCCTGCTTGGAAGGTGGCCCGGGAGAACTTCAAGACACTCAAGAAGGAAAGAACAAGTAAATGGAAGGAATCCGTGTTCTTGAAAAATAACTTGAAAAGCCACCAAACCAGAAACCCTTGATTTAACTTTATTTGGGTGAGAAAAAAGTTTTTATTGTAGTAAATTATTGAGGTTTAAGAATATTAGGTACATGGCAATTAAGCTAATGCATATACTTGTTAAAACAATTTGGTATGGTCCTACCTCCAACCGATCACCTTGATTTATAAATGACTTACTCTAAGATACAAGAGAAACTGCTATCAAACCTGATTTCTGTACCTCTGGAATGATGAAATTTATAAAATGATTTTAAAAAATTCTATCATGTACTGTTTGAGTTAAAGGAGGTAACAGGGATTTTATTGTCTATTTTCTCCATAATGCACATGAGAAGCTTGAGGTGCAGAAAAAGAAAGACTGAGTTCAGTGTGACTAAGTCTTGCTTCCAAGTTTCCTAACTCACATAAGAATCTCAGACAACTAAGACTCCAATTATCCAGAACAATACACGCACTCTAGCTGTCTAGATGCAGGCTCTTCCTCAAAGCCCCAGAGACATTCCTCCTTAAACAGTTCCTGTGGATTAGCAGAATCACTTTCTTAGAGAAAAATCATTCTTTGGCCAAGAGCATTTGAGAGCTGCACTGGCCTGAGAGAACCTTTAGGATAGCCAGTCCCAGCTGAGAATGTTTTGATTACCTTGGGATGGCAAAGAACTTTACGAATTAGATGCAAAAAAGCAAGTAGCACCAGGTAAAAATGAAGCAATGTTGCTGCATCACATTTAAGAATTCCTGTTTAGCAAAGGATGCTGCAGATTTTGTTAACTGATGACAGAATGAAAGAACATGGTGGAAAAGAGAATCTCTCATCCACTTTTGGTAGAAATGTAAAATGAGATGCCATTTGGAGTTATCTGATTTAGAACTATCTGGGAGTAGCAAGTGAAATTACATATGTTTACATTTTATAACCCTATAATACACAAGAAAACTGATGCAAAGTTCTAAAGGAGGAAAGAAAAAATGCATTTGTCCATGGTTATAAGAATGAGAGTATAATGGAAGGATGGATACTGGAATGCAATGCAGAACTCAGAGGTACTAAAGAAAATCTCCAAAGACTAATACAGTTGACATTAGAGAAAGAAAAACACATCCTGAGAGAATAAAGCAGAAAACAAAGCAATATATATGTGTGTGTTTAAGATATCTCCACAAATATATATAAAATATACATGTATATATAGATGCATATATATATATGTACACATGCATACCTATACTTATATAACACGAGTTTAAATAAACAGGGAACAGCATAGACGTTTTTCTTTACAATGTTTTGGGGCATGCAAATGTATATATAACAAAATCCATATACTTGCCACTCTGCGTAAGGAATAAAACATTACTGATAAAACTCAACCCCATATGTAACTGAAAATTAAATTACCAAGAACAAGTCCCTCTCTTTCCTGGACAGAGTTTAAAGCTAGTTGACCCTGCAGAGCATTTACATTAATGCTTTTATACTTTTACTACTTATACATTTGCACAGAAATGTTAGTATTATTTTACATGTTTAAAGCTTTATAACAAAAGACATCCTATTGTATATATCCCTGTGAAACTACTTGATTTATTCTAAATTATGTCTGATACGTATTTCTGCTGTAACCTGTACATCTTGCATATTCATCTTGACGGTATTTTATTGTATGAATATACCATATGCTATTTTTCCTTCTTTGTTGATGGACAAATTGTTTCAATACTTTTAACTTTACAAATAATGTTAAAATAAGTATTTTTTGGTCTAAATATCCTTGTTCACATGTGATCTAAATTAGAATCCTGCAGCATTGGTATTTGCATTTTGTTAAGTATCGTCAATGATTTTTCAATGTGGTAATATCAGTTCACAGCCTCATCAGTATTAGATGAATATACTTCCTCCTCCACATCCTGGACAACAGGTGGCAAATTCAGGGTTTGTTGTGAGTTGTCTTTAAACCTTATTTATCTGAAGAATATGAGAAGTCTTCTCAGGTTGTAAATCTTGTTTTTATTGACTCTTTTGGATTTGCCTGTTTGTATTTTTTGTCTATTTTTTTTTATTTTCCTCTGTCTTCTTATTGATTTATAGTAACTTTCATATATACTGCATGTTAATCCTTTTTCAGTTTCTATATATTTCAAATATATCTCCTGATCTGTGGCTAATCTTTCCAATTTGTTTATGGCTTTGATACAAAAACTTTTTTAATAGTCAAACTAACCCATTTTTCCTTTATTATTCATACTTTTTAGGTTCTGTTTTTAAAAAACTGCACTATGCTATGCCACAAACATAAACATTTTGCTCTACTGTCTGCTAAACATTTTTTTAGTTTTACCTTTCACATTTAGATCTTTAATTGACTAGAACTGATTTGCTTTTACAGCGTGAGCATGGGATTCAATATTTTTTCATATGAATAAGTCATTGCTCCAGTAACCTTTACTGAATAAGCCCTTCTTTCCCAACTGACTTGTAATGTCAACTCAGTCACATATCAGTTTTCCATTTACTTAGTATGTTTTTATTATCAACCATATATTCAAAACTGTTCTAAGCAGGTTTGCTTATTTATGTATTCATGATAAAATAATCTGTGTTTGAGTCTCACTCTGGGTTTCCTTTTTGTTCCCTTAATATAAGTTGATATCTCTATGTCTAAAAATCTCACTCGTTTAATGACTATAATATTGACTTAGTCATGAACTTAAAAGCTATATATGTATGACCCCAAGTACATGACACTCTGGAATGGTAAAACTACGGAGAAAGTTAAAAAAAAATAGCAATGGTTACCAGAGGATAGGGGAGAGGAAGGCTAAATAGGCAGAGAA
The DNA here is from genome assembly GCA_004363575.1 of Solenodon paradoxus. Classification (NCBI taxonomy): domain Eukaryota; kingdom Metazoa; phylum Chordata; class Mammalia; order Eulipotyphla; family Solenodontidae; genus Solenodon; species Solenodon paradoxus. Next base: position 248,317 of record RJWH01000971.1, read on the forward strand.
GACAGGATTTATAGGGCACAAAAATACTCTGTATGATACCATAATGGTGGATGTATGTCATTTTACACTAGCCAAAATCCATAGGATGTGTAATACCAAAAGTGAACCCTAATCTCTGCTATGGATTTGGAGTGATTATGATGTGTCATGTAAGTTCATCAGTTGCTACAAATGCATCTTTCTTCTGGGAGATGTTGATGATAGATGCTTGCTGAGGGCAGGGGCAATACAGGATATCTCTGTACCTTCCTCTCAATTTTTCTGTGAACCTAAAACTGCTCTAAAATAATAAAGTCTATAAAACAGATCATGCACTGATGACTGAATGGAGGAGTTCTAGTAACGCACATCTGAATCTAACGATAAAAGAATATTAAATACACAGTAAGCAATGATACACAATCTCTTCCCCAAGCATACTTGCCCTTTAACAGCATTGATTCTCCAGAATTGAGGAGGTCTTGTGAAAAGCCAAGGTCTATAATTTAGGTGGTTTTGTTGAGATTTTGTAACTCTCTACTAATGAGTCTGTGTTCAACCACTGTTCAGTTGTAGCTTTTAATTGCAAACTTTAGGACACTCTAAATTAAGGGTGAGTGAAGCCAAATTCACTAAAACCCAACACATGTAAAATGAGCTTAATTTTTTTTCCCAGTGTGGACTTATTTAAATCTCCAGTGTCACATATATTTGCATTATGAACAAGCATAATTCTTGCGTTCTAATTTATTTATGCTTAGGCTCACAGACATATTTTCTGCTAACACTTGTTCGACATCCAAGAGGCCACAGGAGGGGTATTTTTCTATGTTGACTATCTTACAAACAGAATAAAATCTATGTTACATGATTCATCTATTTTGTCTTGTTTCCAGATCATCCAGATGACATTTTTACCTTGGTATAATATCCCTGCTAATATTGGTACCCTACTGTCTTGCTTGAGACATGCAAATAAATCAGACTCCAGTCTAACTTTTATTATTGTAGTGGAAGCCTAGATCAGAAGTCTGACAATATGATTAGTGAGAAGACATTTCTATTCCCCATGAAGTAACTATGCCAAGGTTTAAAAGAAAAGGAAACTAAAAATAATGTGCAAAATTAAGTAGGATAATAAGCCCTGCAGATATCACTGCAGAAGTCTGGGGTAATAGCACGAGATCAAGGTCTTAGAGGGAAGAGCTCACATCTAGTGCTGTCTTAGAACAGAACACCTGGCTTTGCGTGTAAACGAAGATGGAGGGCAAGCTAAGACCTGACTCAGACCAGAGTTATGGACGGGCACTCGTGAGTGACAGGAAGAAGAAAATACCGACACTCCCTCCCTTGCCCCTGAGAAATGACAAGTGAACATACTTCTTTCTCCTGGGGTTTTGGCTGGAGAAAAAATATCTTCTATGTCTTATATGGAAATAAAACTCATATGCCTATTTCATATGTGGGACTGAAGTAAAATTTTCTCTACTCATACAGCATAGTAATTCACAAATAAAAAGCAAAATCTAGTTTCAAACTTCTGAGACTCCAGGCCAACTCCCTAGCAAAACTAAATACCTAACACCTATACTGACTATTATACAAATCAGACCATATAAGATGTCTATGGACAAAATTGTCTCTGCTGAAGATATGCTTACAGAAAATGAGCGAAGGATCCACCATGAAAGAGACTCAGAAGACAACAGAAAACGATGAAAAGGAAGCTTGAAGAAAATATATAAAGTCAATACAATAGCAAAAAAAATCAATTGAATAGAAAAAAATATGTATAACAGGATAAAAACAAAAACTAGTTCTTCTGTGTTCTTTTTAAAGAGGAAGGAACTTAGCAAAAATGAAGTCAAGCAGGCAGGCAGGAAGAAAGAGGAAGAAAAATTTATTTAAGTAGTTGTTCATTTTGGTTGTACTCCTTGCTCCCCCCACACAGACGACACACACATCCTTGGGCTTTATGTGGACTACGCTGGAGCCACAGACATAACACCTCAGCCACCAGAGGGCGCCAAAAATTGATTCCTTAATCAAACAAATAAGGAAAAACTTAAAATTTTTAATACTAATGAAAAGAAGAATGGGCCAGTTCAGGACTGGCCTGCAGTTAAGTCAGGACTAAAGAGGAAAATATCACATTTAAAAACAGAAGGCATTATGATCAATTGTTTGACAATAAATTTCAAAATTTAGGTAAAAAATGAACAAATTCTTAAAAAGTCATAACTTAACTAAAATGGACACAAGAACAAAGATAAAGCAAGGATAATCTAAGGAAACTGTGTACTTAAAAACTCCCAAAGAAAATACAGACTCACAGACTATATAGTGAAAGTCTGAAAATATTTTATGGGAAGAAAAACACTGAGCTCATAGAAATCTTTTCAGAGAAGGGAAAAGGAGCATGAACTCACTATTTTATTTCATAAAAGCACAATTAACTTAGTTTTAAAGCATAACAAAAGCATGGTAAAAAGAAAAAAGTCTTGACAGATATACACATTAATGAAAATATCTTAATATAATTTTTAAAAGAAAAGATAATATGGTATGTACAGCTTAGGTTTCTAATATTAAATCAAAATATATGACCTATTAACATAATAAAGAAGGAGAACCAGTATGTCAATAGATGCCTGAATCTCATTTGATAAAATTCAATATGTATAATGACAAAAAATTAAAACTACTGGCAAAATCAGAATATAAAGACTTGCTTTAATCTGAAATCTATATATATTATAATCTACATTATTTATTATATATTATATGTATTGTAATTATATACTACCATATATTAAAATGTAATTTATTATATATAACAATTACAATATATTATAATATATATGATAGATAATGTCATATACAGTATATACATATAAAATAAAAGACCCTGGGATATTTAGTTCACTCTTATCACTTCTATTAAACATTGCACTGGTGATCCTATGTAATAAAGAAAGGGAAGAAAAAGAAAACAAATGAGGATCAGAAAGTAAAAATTAGGTGTGTCCTGAGAGTAGTGGTTAGGTGCGCCGCATCCGACTGACATCCTCCACATACATTCAAGCACTAGGATCATGAGCCAGAGCCAAGAAAACAACCAAGATGGACAACTAAATGAAAAAACAAATAAAGTGCTTCTTCCTCTTCTCTCTTCCTGCCTGCCTACTTGCCTTCATTCTTGCCTGTACCTTTTCTTAAAACAAAATGAAAGTAAGAATCACTTTTTTGTGGATTATATGGAATTTAAAAATATGATTTCCAATAGAAAATATCAATGAAGAATAGGATATCAAAATTAATTTCCTGATATTCATATAATGGAATATTGTTCATTTTTAAAATGAAATAAGGCCTAATATTAAAATATTTTGACCTGTACCAATAAATTTTGAGTAAAGCAGACACAAAAGTGTCCATATGATTTCAACAAAGATGTCTATGACTTCAACTACAAAATTTCAAAGGCTGGCAGGGCTGATCAGTGACAGTAAAAGCCTCCATAGGGTTGCATTTGAGGAGAAAAAAGAGTGTAATTATTGAGAAGGGACACAAGGGAGGTTCGTGGATTTCTATCAGCATTTTATTTCTTGGAAAAAGTGATCACACAAATGTGTTTATAATTTTTCATGAAGCTATATTAGCAGTTTTATAATCTTTATGTTGTAGTCAACTTGAATGTATTTTTTAAGTCTATAATCCAACAGAGCAGTGAGCATTTTTTAGAATGCTATCATTGTGTAAGGAAAGACAGAAAATTCTTACCTATCTAGATTATGCCCCTATATACACACATACACACATACACACACATTTAAATTTTAAAAAAAAAAAACCCAGCAAATAACAAGACATCATTTTCAAAAGGAGAAAATAATTCAAATAAAAATACTCACATTATATTTTATATACTTGTGATTTTGCATCAAGTAAATGTTTTACATAGCTCAACATAGATTTAAAACATAATCTCTAAAATGAAAAATTAACTGAAAGAGACTTTCTCTCCCTGTTAGTATTTTGAAAGCTGCAGAGAACAATTGTTCCTGTATCATCAACCAAAACAATCAAGCCAGCAACTAGATTACAGTTTCATAGGACACTTATCAGAAAACCGAGAATGCACGTGTACTAAATCCCAGGAAAGGATAAACGCATTTTCGCATTTCAGGATAAAAGAAACTGATGACTCATGGAGCTGTATGAAGAAGAAACACCCATTACAGATGAGGTTGAGGAGGAAGTACAGAAACTTTAAACAGCCTGTATGGCTGTGAGTGGGCTCGCAAGAGTTTGAAATCCGGAGCCACCTCAGTCACAGAGCACACAGAGTTAAGTCTTCCCCACACACTAACTCTTTCTCGGACATGCTCAAAGTGCTCAGGGTCAGGCTGGATGTGGGGCAAGAGCTGACAGAGACCCCAGTGCAGTACATGACCTCCCCTAGGTGCCAGGCTAATAGCCTCTAAACCAGAGACAGGAAGGAAAGTGAGGAAAATTGGTGAATCACAGCAAGCCAGACTTCAGCACCTGAAAGTCTCAGCAGAGCAGGAGAGTTGAGAAAAACTACAGACACTGCTTTTTGGGGTTTTTTGCTCACCACCCTACCTTCCCAGCTATGGGTCTGGAACCCATATCTACAGCTTTCATGGCCAGTGCTTTAGTCAGCTGAGCCACAGGAGAGGGTCTCTTTGGGTATTTTTACACCCTTCTTTGAGTAACTGATAGAGTAAATATACACAAATCAGTAAAAAAAAAAAAAAAAAAAGACTTGGAAAATGCTACCCTGCAACTGGTATCTTTATAGACATCTCCCCTCCAAACTGCAGAAGACCTATTATTTTCAATTTTCTGTGGAGCAGTCACCAGGACAGGTTAATATTCTAAGTCATAAAACAAGCTTCAACCAATATAAAAAAGTGGAATCATACAGAATATATTCTCTGACCAAAACCCTTTAAAATTAAAAAATAAACAGCATTAAAATATCTAGAAAATCCCCTAAAATGTTGGCAATTTAATAACCACTTTAAATAACCCAGGAGTCAGAAAATAAATCAGAAAGAAAAGTAAGTGGTATTTCAAACGAAATGATAATGAAAATACAACATATCCTAAATGTGTGGGTTATAGATAAAAAGTTGCTTAGAGAGAATAAAATAGTTTTAAATGATTATGTCAGAAAGGAAGGAAAGACAGAACCTAATTACTTTAGTTTCCACTGTAAGAAGCCAGCAAAAGAGCAAGTTACACCAAAAATAAGTAGAGAAAAGCAGTAAGTATGGAAAGTCAATAAAATAGAAAAATAACCAATAGAAAAAAAAATGATAATACAGTACTTTGAAAATAGTGATAAACATAGTCCAAATTTAGCAAGACGGGTTAAGATAAAGAAAAAACATAAATTACCAATGTCAGGAATAAAAGACAGGACATTATTGTAAGGCTGTAAACATTAAAATGATTATAATGGAATAGTATGGAGAATCATATGAGAGTAAATTATTTAACATAGCTTGAACAAACTCTTAACAAGTAAAATATGAAGGTTAGCAAAAGGAAAAATAGAAAATCTAAATGTCCCAATGTTTTAAAAATGAATCACAATAATAAAAAAAGAATCTTTCCACAAAGAAAATTCCAGGACTACAATTCCTAACAACTCAATGAAACAATCACCAGATAATGCAAATTATACACAAAAAATTTCAGAATATAAAGGAAAAAGAAAGAATTCCTAAGACATCTTATGAAATTGATATGATATTGATACCAATACCTGACAAAGACTTTAAAAGGAAAACAATTACAAATCAATATTTCTAGTGAACATGGACATAAAATAGTAATAAAATAAGTTTTAAATCTTTTCCAGCAGATTATTTAAAGGATAGTAAATCAGGACCAAGTGCTATTTATCTCAGAAGTACAAGGTTGTTCCAACATTTGAAAATTAAGTAATGCAAATCAGCAGCTCAACAAAATATTTTAAAAATGTGAAAAAATCACCTCAGTAAATGAAGAAAACCTTTGATTAAATTTACCACTGCTTCATGATAACTCTCAGGAAACGAAGAACAAAATAGAAATTCCTTATTCTGATAAAGCACATTTACACCATGAAAACAAGATCCAAAAACTGACTATTGTGAACATCATACTTAATTGTGAAATACTGAATGACTTTTCATTATTTTTTTTTTTAAAAGTAAGGTACAAGCAGAAATGAAGACAAGTAGGCAGGAAGGCAGGAAGAGAGAGGAGGAAGAAGTATTTTCATTTTATTTCCATTTAGTTGTTTACATTGGCTGCTTCCCTAGCCCCCTACAATGCACTTCTGGAACACAGGAGTATGAGGCTTGCATCCTTTAGAGGCAACTGACTTAACTGCTGAAATATTGAATGCTTTCTCCTACAATTAGAAAGAAGACGAAAATATTTACTCTCCTAATTTGTATTCAACATTGTCCTGAAAGTATAAAACTAGTGAAAAACAGAAAGGAAGGAGGACTGTTAAGGAGGGAGGAGTAGAAATAAAGATTGGTTAGGAAATTTCAGATAAATTGTTGACTGTTATTATTTGTAGATGATAGCATATGTAGAAACCCTTATGGAATCTTCTAAAAAACTACTAAAAATTAAATTAGCATTGTTACAAAAGGCAATGTCGATATTAAAAAAAAGAAACAAATGTAACTCTAATACTGGTACCTAAGAATTAGCAAATAAATTTATTAAGCAATAATATTAACAACAAAATCATTAATATATTTAGGAAAAACTAACAAATAATGTACAACTTCTCTAAAGACTACAAAAGAAAAAGAAAAATTAGGAGATCAGATGGGTAGATAGATACCAAGTTGTACCATGTTCATGTATTAGAAAACTCAACTTGATTAACAAGTCAGTTCGTTCTGAATGATCTGGATTTAATGCAATTCCAATAAAAATCACATTACGCTTTTTTTTTTCTCATTTTAAATATTGGTAATATGATTCTAAAATCAACATGGAAACAAAGAATCTAGATTAACTATAAACCAGTCTTGAGAAAGAACAATTGGAGGACTTGCAATAAATAACCTGAAAACTACAGAAATAAGGAGAGTATCTTTTTGGGTTAGAGACAAATAGGTCAATGGATTAGAGAATGCAGAAAGGAAGCCAATAAATCAATTGATTTTCTACAAAGCCACTGTAGTTTATCTATTGTTCTGTAGCAAATTCCCACAAAACTTAACTTCTCCAAGCGGCAAATATTTATTATCTCATAAATATTGTGTGTGAGGAATCTGGGCACATCTAAGCTAGGTCTTTTGACTCAAGATCTCTCCGTAGACTGCAATCAAGGTGTGACTGGGGTCAGAGTCATCTTAAAGTGCTCTGAGAAAGAATCTAGTTCAAGCTTACTCATGTCATTACTCATGTGAGAAAAATTCTGTTCCTAGCAGCTTAGAATAAGGGCCCCAGTTCATTATTAGCTATTGGATTTTCATTCCTTAATACTTGGGCCTCTCCAAAAGGGAGCTCGCAACTTTGATTTTGCTTCTTCAAAATCAGTCAAGAGAGTCCAAGAAAGAAGGTGGAGAGAACGGGAAAAATGGGACTAATGACATTCTACCTTTTGCATGGGTTTACTTATCATTTTGATAGTTTTGGGATGTGTCTATTTAATTTTTTGAGCATTTTTATTAAGTAGTGAATGCACTCTCTATATACTCAATATGCCTTTTGTCATCTGTATGTACTACACATATATTTTCTCCTGATTTCTGACCTACACATTTTATTAAGAATGTCATTTGATTGACAGAATTTTAATGACATAAACTTATCCTTTTTTTGATGGATCTTAATTTTAGTCTTAATACATTTTTGTCTACTTCCAGGTTACACATATCCTTTCTATGTTTTCTTTTTTTATTAAATGCTTTTTATTTTTGGCTTTTACAGGTAGAGTGCTGATTCTTTTTGAACTACATTTTATGAAGTAGGAGTTGACATACATTTGGCTTTTCACTTATGTTGGTTATTAGCAAGCTGGATTTAGGCATATTTTTTGTTTTCAATTCATTCTGTTTTTTTCATCTTCTTTTGTTTTTTTTCCTATGTTTAAATATATTTTATTTTTATTTTAATGTTTGTTAGCTTTTCAGTTACATTCTTATTTTTAATTTAGCAGTTGTTCTAGAAATTACAGGAAGAAATATTAACTTAAAAGCTAATGTATCATTTACTGTAAGAGCCATGTTACAGCAGTTTTGCTTTCCTGGACTTTATTGCCTTTGTGTACTAAATACATGTATCCATAGTTAACATGTGTGCTGCACGTGTACATATACACACTGCAGCATGTATAGTGCTATAAATACTTGTACACTCTTTGTAACCAGCATGTAACTTGGCAGTGACATTTGCAACTGCAAAGGAATTTCTTTTTTCCAAAACACATTTCATCATTTTTGTATTCATTGCAGATATTTTCCTTGAATAAATTTTTGTATCAGGCACATTTTTTATTTTCAAATTATTCATTGATTAGCTGTCATTTATGTCCTCCTAGAATCATCTTCTCTACAGAAATTGAAAACTAATGAATAATCAGAAAATTTTCATTTCAAAGATCGGCATCTGTAGCATTTCATTATTTGTTCCTTTTAAGAAGTTCTGCATGATGCTGAAGTGCTGGTGTGAAGACCACTCGGATTGGAGGCTTCCTTCACCAAAAAGAATGGCAGCTTCAGGCTTCCATGAAGTTCCAAGAGCCGTTCCCAGAGGTACCCCATGGAGCTGGCTCCGGAAAGGGCCTCTCGTTCTTCATTCAATTATAAACCATTAATTTCCCAATGGAGACCTGTGGGCTTCTTTTGGGTTTCAGTGAATTAAGGAATGTGACTCTCCACCTGATTGAATGCTTACCAACCAGCTTCAGTCAAAACAGATTTCATCTTCTCTCTTATAGTTTGATTTTCATCTTTCAAACCAAAAAGAAATAATCCCTGACAAGCACTCTTGGGCATGATTCCAATAGACCCTATTTCATTTGATCTCTGCCTTATTTACTTAAAATGACTAAACCTCTCCTTAACAGGCATTCAAAGGAGTGGTTATTTTGTTTCTTAAAAATGAAAAAAAAAAAAAGGAGTGCCCCGTTGGCCTAGCAACTGCCCAGCTGGTACAGTTCACATATATCCCAGGACCTGGGTGTGAGACCCAGGGCAGGGCGGATGGGTAGAAAAGACTAAGGTGAACACTAAATAAAATCCTTCTTCCTCCTCTCTCTTCTTGCCTGCCTGTCTGCCTACTCACCTTCATTCCTACCTACACCTTCTCTTTAAAAAAAAAAAAAAAAAAAATTCAACATTTTAGGTCAAAAGGGTTAGCTCTTTTGAGAACCATCCAGCAGCTCAGTAGTTCAGATACTTCAGCAGAGTAATGTCATCTGCAGCCAGTCTTCTCAGTAAAAAAGGACTCCGTAGCAGGAGGCATTCAACCCCCAACTTCTCACAACCCCAATGACAAGGAAATTCTTTCAACTATTTTTAATGCCTTTTCCCTACTATTGAGTTATTAAATGTAACTTCACTACTTTCCAGTCACATAACTTGGGATAAGTGACTTAGCGCCTTGTTAATTCATTTTTTTCTTAACTATAAAAAAGGAAACTAATAAAAATATTACAAGGGAGTAATAAGGGAGATGTTGTAATGCCAGCATGAGCTCAGAGAATGCGTCATGATTTAAGCTTCTTGTCCCTTTTCCCCCAGTACTCATTACATTCCTGGCCTCATAGTAACCACAAGAAAAAGGTCTCCCCCTCTCTTTCTTCTCTATTTCAGGGGACTGAGGCTGAAAAAGATAACTGATTACAGTGACAAGCACTTGGCTGCTCTACTGGTGTCTTTATTTTCCTGAATTTCTCATACAATCAGCATTGATAACTCATTCCCAATTTATTCCAGACTAAGTGATTTCCAAGAAGTCGGGCTTCCAGTGAAAAATCAAGGCAATGCTAATTAATCAAAGTGATGGTAGAATGCTCTAAATCTCCACTCCTGGACTTAACTACCCATTCTGGTTGGTTTTTGTTGCTGGTGGTGTTCTGTTTTGTTTTCTGCTAAGGGGAATCCTCATTGACTCTACCATTTAACCCAGAATCTCTGGAAATATCATGCACTAAATTTTGATAGTGTCCCCATGTCTTCCTTGTTCTCAACTATCTTTGCAGTTCATTTCAGGTTTTTTAAGCCAAACAGAAATAAATGGTTGCCACCTCTGACGTGTGGCAATCTCCTATTAGATTCAAAATGACTGACCTTGATCTATGATCTTCCTAAAACTTTACCAGGTGATTTTCAATGACCTTTCTAGGTTACTATTAGACTTAGTAATTCTCATCATCAGCTCCCCAACAGACCTTGAGATCCTAGATACCCAATGACCTGCTCTGACATTCCAGAATCTCATCTTGGTCCCAGAGGTTCCCTACTTAGGCAGTACTTTTTATACAAATATAAAATTTTATGCAATTTGCTCAAATTTCCTAGTAAGCTCTGAAAATATAGGGGGGTAGAGAAGTAGACACAATCACAAAGTAGTCTGCTAGGCATATGGGCCTTAGATTCCATTACAGCTGAATTTCTATGTCAATTTCACACCTTTGCATGGTCTTGGATAAGGCATTTACTTCTTTCTGTCATGTTCTTCTTGCAGTAAAAGAGGGTAATACTTAATTTTCTATTAGTAATGCAGTTGGAACAGTACATGATACACAGGAGACACCAACTCCCGGCTTCCTTCTCTTAAGAATCATAACCTACATTCCCCAAGTCTTGCAGGCTGTGTGGGGCTTTAAACAAGACCTGTGGGCTTTAACGTGTGATCTGCAGCACCGTAGAGGTCCTCCAGGTGCTGACCTGCAGGTTGGTTTCTGCAGAGGCAACTGGAATGTTCTCTTGAAGGGGCCGGAGTCTCTCTATATTCTATGCAGGACACACAATGACCAAACACTCCTGGGAAGTACCCAGAGTCACTCCAGGCCCACCTGAGTATTCACTGACTACACAGTGCTGAATCACACGTGGCATTAATTGAATAAAACTCTCAGAATCAATATGGCTTGACTCCAAGGAAGCTGACTATTTAAATAAGCAAAAGGAAATGCTACAGACTGGCCTCTGCTGTTTGTCTCCTAATTACAAGCATATTTGGTTGACTCAGAACCAATTTATGTGCAGAAACTAAACAATTAAAAAGGTCTTATTACTAAAACCTGGGCATCCTTTTATGTAAATGAATCACTGTGATATACAGGGAATGACACCGAGCAAACAAAGCTGAACTTGGTGGCACATATACTTCCAGGGGCAAGGAGGTCCCAGCTGCAACTCTGCCGATGCCTTTTGTGGAGTAGAACAGACAAGCACACCATCTCTGCCGGTAAGGATGTCAGTAAAGGACACAAAGCAAGCATACTGTTAGCCAACCAAACAGCCATATGAATTCCCTTTTCTATAGTCTGGTCTCTAAACTCCTCCTCCCCAAACAGCAACAGCTCTGCACATCTTTAGCCACTCACAGTCACAGTCACAGCCACACCCTGAGGTCATATCATCAACACAAAGTAAGACATGAATATCCAAGCACTCCTAGAATGCTTGTCATGCTCTCTATAGCGTTGTGTCTCACATGCACTATCACATTTAGTTCTCACGACAAGCTTTGACATCGGAACTAGTACGCTATGTTGTAAATTAAGCAAACTGAGTTCCACGTTCACACATCTAATAACTAAAAGAGACAAGACTCGTACACAGGTGAGTCTAACATCAATGTATGTATTTGAATTTGGTTCCACATTATTGCTTGTTTTCTACAATCTCTAATTTAATCTCTCAATGTTTGGCTGAAGTTTTTTTCTTAACCAGTCCCTGTAAAATTTGCCACAGTTAAGCCTCATGGAGAACAGTTTTATAGTCCTGCTTTATCTGTCCAGCCCATCGACCTCAGCCTGGCTTCAGTCAACCTGGTTGCTGTTGTCAATCATTTCAACTGCATGTTTACCAACTCCCTCCATTCCTCTTCTCTTTCTGTGCACAGACTGATGGTGCCCAGGTCTGGATTAGCGCAGCAGCATGCTTTACCCTTTGCTGCCTCTGGGATGCAGATTGCTACTGGATAAGACCACTACACATGCTTGAATTCAGCTGTCATTGAACTTTCAGTCTCACTCAGAAATCCTTTACCCTGCTCAGGTTGGCTATTCTCTACAATGATGACGCTGTCTTGTCTCTATCTTCAGGCACCCCACCAGGCTCCTGCCCTCATTCTCTCAGCCCGTGAATAAGTGGTCTGTGTCACTGAGCAACCTAAAGCATTAAACATGAACTCCTTCAACTTTCCTCTGCAATCCCTTTAATTTCCCTAGTTCTGTCTCCACCTGCCCAACAGATCTCAAATATCTTGGTCTTTAGTAGGACTGTACTCTGTCAAAAAGCTCCCGGATCCTGTCTGGCCATTAAGTATCCACTATGTCCTCCTGTTTATCATCAATTAGACCATTAACTTCTGAGTCTCCTGCCTTTTCTCCACATCCCTTCTGAAAAACCAAGTACACAGTCCCCACACTATTTCGCCTCTTAATTAAAATTTATCAGAACTTTTTTTTGAAACACCCTCTTTCTATGACTTCTGTGATAATATATTTTGAATCTTATGGTTTTAATCATATGGCTACTCAGGGTCCTATCTTTGAATCTCTTTTCATTTCACTCTCTTCCACTGAAAATATTTTGTTTACATTTATGATGGATAATACCATCTATAAACTGAGTCCAAAACTAATTTCCCACACTCCAAAGTCAACTTAACTCAAAGAACCTGTGCTTAGATAGGAAAAAATTATATTTCAAAATATAAACCACACCTCTGCCTACTAAAATAGTTTTTTGTGGTCCCTGTTTTAGTTAATACTATTAACATGCATCAGACTGCACAAGGTCAACATTTTAAATGATGTACTACTTCCTCTTATCAATGACTTATAGATAGATAGATATGCTCAATCAATATTAAGTTCCATTGATTTAATTGCATTTATCTATCACAAAATATTTATGTGACATAGTTAACTCCAGAAATGTCATGCATTTTATATAATATAAATGACTCTGTAAGGTATTGCACTACACATAGGGATTATAAGGACAACCTTACCACATGCCCTCATGGCTCTTAAAATGTAATGGAGTGGCATGGGCATTAGAAAGGTAAGTATCAAGTAAGTTAAATGCTGAAAAATACATCAGAAATGATGACTGAACTAGGAACTGAAGGATGAGAGAAAATAAAGGGTTGAATAGTGGAGGATAAATGGGCTCATGCAGAGTCATGTAGGTAAATGCAGACAGAAGTATCAGGGAGCAAACTTGTTAGTGAAAGGCAAATGTGGCTGTAACAATGATGGGGGATTGCGCAAAATGAGTTGATATTAGGGAAGAAGCTGGTTACACAGAGCTTTAGACTTCATGAGTGAGTTATATCTATTCTAAGATATTTAACAATTGGAGATACACACAGATTTGTCAGCATATGAGTGAGTGTGAGAGACAGAAGAGAGCACACACACACGAGAGAGAGAGAGAGAGAGAGAGAGAGAGAGAGAGAGAGAGAGAGAGAGAGAATCAGAATTTAATTTTGAAAAATGTCGATAAACAGCAAGGATAGACATAAGGGAATGGTTAGGCCGTTCTGGCAAAAGCAGTGGCAGAGAAAGGTGATGCTCTCCTTGGGTCACTGAGAGGGCAGTGAGACAGTAAGTAATAGGTTTATGAGTTAGTTGGAAGGTAAAATCAACAGGACACAGTGATATATTGAATATGGGAGATAAAGGATAAGAGGGTATCATATCTAATTTCGATATAGGTTCCTGGTTTTTATAATTGGATGGATGGTGGTGTCATAAATTGACTCAAAGAACAAGTGAAGATAATTTCAAGATAGGGGTAGATGGTAAAGACTTCTAGGGAGATCATCACTTCAATTCAATACTTCTGGGTTGCAGGAACTTTCAGTCTTCTAAGGGGAGATGGATTATATATTATAAGTATAAAACTTAAGAGGAGAAATGAAATTGGATATAAATATGTGAGCTATCTGCATTCAGATGATAAATGAAGTTATTGTTCAGATGAAAATGTCTAGGAAGAAAAACACTAATAATAGGATATGAGAGCTGTGACAAAATTATAAGAACTACATCATTTATGGGTAAGATAAAAGAAAATGAATTCAGAAAAATAGAAAGTGACAATAAATGAGGTAAATTGGAAGAATGCTGTCTCATAGAAACCATGGGCAAAGAGTATTTCAGAAAGGAGGGAATAGTCACAGAGTTCAAAGGTACTAAGAGTTCAAGAAAGATGGGATACAGAAAAAAAATGTATATATGTATATATGTATCTACATATATATATTCAGTAGAGCAACCTGTAGAATTATGGGAAACAAAGTAACACTGGAATAGTTGATCATTAGATGGGTTATAATAAAAAATAAGAAAATTTTCCTTGGAGAAATTCAATGAAGGTAGAGAGGAATGAAAGCAATAGTTGGAGGAAATATGAGACCAAGATCTGATATGTATTTAATGGAAAGAGCTTGAGCACAATTAAAAGCTAACAGAAAAACTTTGTTAACAGGAAAAATCTAGGATCAAGGGTAAGGAAAGATAATACACCTATGGTTTGATACTTCTAGGGAAGTAGGAACAAAAGAGATGCATGTTCAATAGGAGATTGGGTAGAAAGTCTCCTTTTTATAACAAGAAATAAAAGGGTATAGATTTCAGTGGGTAAATGTAGGTCTTCATAGTTTCCAGTTGGGAAGACAAGGGAATTCTTGTCGGGTAGCTTCTATTTTGTTTTGCTATAAAGTAGATATGGAATTCTAGAAAGATGAAATACACATACTTTTCTCTATTATTCCCTTGAACTACATTAGATATAAAATATATTTTAACATTATATCTAAAACAAATATAAGAAAACTCTGAAAGATGAAGAGAAGGTAGCAGATTGGCTGTATTTTGGGATGAGAAGGAACAACACACCAGTGAGTTTCCTGAGTTTTCTTTTTCTCTATATAGCCCATCCATGTTGCTGAAGAAACAGGCAAATTGGGGAGACTAGTAGGGATAGACTTAAAAAGCCTCAGCAAAAGACAACTCTCTACAGCCAAAGGACAAGGAAATAGGTGGCATAGAAAAATAGAAAACTATAGATAATAACCATTCTACTGTAATAAAATATTACAGGGAAAAAAAATACCATGGCCCCATCTCTACCCACATGAACAAATGCCAAAAGGTTGTCTATATTTTTGGATATCTCACATTCTAGCAAAGAACCTCTCTCCTAACTGGGTTCTAATGGAGAAGGTTATATAGGGAACTGCAAGAAAAATATTAACTTTCTCCTTAATAAATGGGGTAGTATCCATAGACACCTGGTAGAGAGTCAGGACTTTCGCACGTTTCCAACTATAATGAATCACTCCAACTATGGTGACAATGAAGCCTAATGAGGAGTGGAAACACTACCTCCATCCAGAAGTAACAAAGAGTCCCCCATCTTGAACAATGGAGTCTGAGTGGCCAACCTGAAAGTAATTAGACAGCAACTAGACCTCCTACCAGAGCTGCATTGGTGAAAGGAAGCAGCTATAACAGAAGGATTTAATAAAATTCAGAGCTTCATAGACTAATACTCCAAATGTCCAGATTTTCATCGAAAATAATTTATTACAGCACTAACCAGGAATATCTTAAATAATTTGTGATATCATGATCAACAAATCCCAACAATATATGACTGAGATGTTAGAATTATCTAACAAAGATTATAAAACAGTCATCTTTAAACAAAGCAAGATTTCAATGGATGGATTAAATGGCACCAAGAAAGAAAATGAAAGAATCAGTAAACATAAAGACAGAACACTAAAAATTACCCAATTTAAAGAAAAGAGAGACAACAAACTAAAAGAAAAATTAACAGAGTAAAGTGTTAGGGACCAATAGGACATTATAAAAATATTGGACATTCCTGTCATTGAAGTTCCACAAGAGAGGAGAAGGATAGGATTGAAAAGTACTCTAGGGAATAAGTACTTCATCAACAGAAAACATCCAAATAAATCAAAACAAATACACAACATAGTAAAATTATGAAAACTAAAGCCAAAGAAAAATCCTGAAAGCAACAAGAGCTTTTTCCTTAGCTATAAAAGATAAACAATTTGAATAACGATGAGTTTCTTAACAGAAACCACTGAGGTCTAAAGGAGATGACATAACGTTTTCCAAATGCTGAAAGGAAAATAGTGTCAATTCAGAATTTATATCAACCAAACAATACACAGATTCACTCTAAAAGAATAACTAAAAGGAGTTCTCTTAACAGAAAGAAAATTATGAAAGAGTGAATCTTGAAATATCAGGAAGAGAGAGAACAAACTCGTAAGCAAAAATATTGGTCAAAGTAATAGACATTCCTTCTTGTATTTACTAAGTTTTATTTGATGGATGAAGCAAAAATCATAACAAATTCTAATGTGGTTCTAAATGTATATAAAGTAAATATTTAAGGCAATTATTCTATAAAGGAAAAAGATGAAGAAATGGAAGGGCCCATAAGATTACAGCATTTCACTCTAACTGGTAAAAGAACATCAGCAATTGAGAGTGATAAGTAGTGTGCATATAATGTACTACCAAGAGCAGTCATTAAAAAAAAGCTATGCAAAGAGATTCAATTAAAAACTTTATATACAATTTTTAAAGAAATTACTTCACACAGCCTAGAGGAAAAAGGAAAGAGTGGGAAAAAATAAAGTAAAACAAAGACAAAAATAGAGGCCTAGGAGATTAACAATCATAATAAAGGATAGATACTTGCAAAGTGGATTTAAAATTATGACCCAACAACATGCTATTTATTTTTCAAAACTTTAATACATCAATATAGGCAAGTTTAAATGGAAGAGATGAAAAGGTACATGATCAAAGGAAAGCAGGAGTGCCTATATTAATATTATCAGACAAATTAGAATTCAGACTATAGCAAATTTTTATCAGAGACAGATGAACATCATTTTTAAAAGGGATCAATCCAACATGAAAACACAGAAATCCTAAATGCATATTATATCCACAAACAACAGTGCTGAAAGATATGCAAAGTAAAATCTGATAGAAACTAGGGGAACAGATAAGCCCACAATTATAGTTATAGACTCCAGTATATATTTTTCAACAATCAATAAAATTATACAATAGCAGAATACACATTTTCTCAAGTTGTTGCAAAAATGGATGCCAAGATAGATTATATCTCCATCAGGCTATAATATAATTCTTAATGTATTCAAAAGAATTGAAATCATACCAAGTGTGTCTTTTGATCATAGTGGAATTAAACTAGACATCAATAACATGAATATAATGGGAAAATCTCCAAATACTTAGAAATCAAACAATATTCTTCTAAATGGCCCAAATATCAAAGAAAATTTCTCTAGGGAGATTAAAAAAATACATTCAATTGGAAAACAAAAATTTTGAGACACAGTGAAAGCAGTATTAAGAAGAAAATTTATTGCATTAAATATATATATTAGAAAAGAGTAAAAAGTATTTTAAAAGTAATATAAACCTCATATCAAGAAGCTGAGGAAGTAGGATAAATCCAAGTCAATCAATAGGAAGGGAATTATGAAAATAAGAACAGAAACCAATTAAAAATCACATTAAAAACAATGAAAAATATCAATAAAGCAAATATCCAATTTCTTTGTGAAGACCGGTCATGTAGACAAACTTCTAGCAACACTGACAAGGAAAAGGAGAAAAGACATAGATATCAATATGAGGAATAAAACAGAAAATAACACCATAGAAGTTGGAGACATTGCAAGAAAACTAATGGAATACAATTAACGCGAGTAAAATTACATACTTGACGACTTGGATGAAATGAACAATTTCTAAAAACAATATAAATTATCACAATTCATCCAGTTGAAATAATTTTAATAGTCTTGTGACTATTACTGAAATTGAATTTATTGTATACTCATTCCTTCCCAAATACATACCCAGAAAATTGCACTGATGAATTCTACCAATAATACAGTGATACCAACTATACCAGTACCCCAAAGTTACATACTTTTTGATTCTACAATAATGCTATTGAAATGATAAAATTATAAATATGGAGAACATATTAGCATTGCTAGGCATTAAGGAGAAACAAAAGTAGTACGTATGGCTATACAAGGATAATAGGAAGGTACCTAATATGATGGAAAATTCTCTATATTGACTATGTCAATGTTAATATTGTGGTTGTGATATTGTACTATAGTTTTATAAAATATTGTCATTGTATGAAATTGACAAAAAGACACATTGGGTATCTGCAAAACTTCTCTTTTTTGCAATAATTTTTATATATTTTCCAATTAAACCTTACTGATGAACACTGCATAGTAGTATTATATAAGTTTAAGTTATACATCATAATAAGTCAACAAATCAGTATCTGTAAAAGATACATTGTTAACCATCAATAGTCTTATTCTTCACCATATAATTGACCCGTTTTATACTTGCCCTCCTTTCTTTTTGGTTACCATGAACTTGGTCCTTTAGACTAAAAGTGTATTTCTGTTTGATTTGGTTCATTTGTTTCTTTGGTTTCTCTATATACCACATATGAGTAAATTCATTTTCACTTTCTTCTTCAGACTTATTTCACTAAGCATAATTCCCTCTAAGTTCATCCATCTTGTTCCAAATGTCAGTATTTCATCTTTTTCTAAAACCTGTGTATTATTCACTTGCATATATATTTCACATCTTCTTTATCTATTCATCTGCCATTGGCCACTTAGGTTGTTTCCAGTTCTTTGTTATTGTAAATAACAAAC
Organism: Solenodon paradoxus; assembly: GCA_004363575.1. Lineage (NCBI taxonomy): Eukaryota > Metazoa > Chordata > Mammalia > Eulipotyphla > Solenodontidae > Solenodon > Solenodon paradoxus. Next base: position 267,307 of record RJWH01000971.1, read on the forward strand.
ATAAAAGTGCTTATATCTCTTCAAATTAGTGCTACTGTTTTTTCAGGTAAATATCCAGAAGTGGATAACTGGGTCTTACGGAATTTTCATTTTTAATCTTTTGAGGAATCTCCAGATTACTTTTCGTAGTGGTTGCACCAATTCATACTCCCACCAACTGTTTGTAAAGTTTCCACTTCTCTGCATCAACATCACTTATTGTTTACCTAGTCTCTTGGATAGCAGATATTCTCACAGGTGTGAGATGATACTGTTTCGTTTATAACCTATTTTAAAATGAAAGTAATTTGAAGTTCATTCTAAGAGTCCACATATTAATACCTCCCATTTTATATTTTGATGTATTGCTGCTTCTAAGTGGTTTTCATCTATTTTACAGACTTCCTTTTAGTATTATTAGCAAGGCTGATTTTGTCATGATGAATTCCTTTAAGTTTTTTTTTTTCTTTTCTGGAAAGCCATTTATTGCTCTTTCAATTATAAGTTATATTGTAAGCTTTGTAGGGCAGAATATTCTTGGTTGGAAGTCCTTTTCTTGCAGTACTTTGAATATATCATTTTATTTCTTTTTTTTACTGTAAAGTTTTTGCTGAGAAATCTACAGAAAATTTTATAGGAATTACCTTGCATGTGACTTGCTTTTCTCTAGCTGCTTTCAAGATTCTCTGTTTTGAAATTCTGTCATTTTAATGACATTGTGACAAATGTCTGGGTTTATTTTTTTTAATTTCTCTGAACTTCCTGGATATGGATGTCTATTTCCTTCTTCAAGTTAGGGAAATTTTCAGCTATTGAATCTTCTGCCAACGTTTGAGCTGCCTCTCCCCCTCCCCTTTTGTTTTTATACTGTCTTCTCTTTCTGGAGCCTCTATGATGGCAATGTTACTTCTCTTGATGTTATCCCATAATTCTCTTATCTTCATTTCTTATAATCCATTTTTTTTTCCTCTATGGATGGCCTGCTTGGGTGTTTTCCACTGCCCTATCTTCTAGCTCACTGATTTGATTAGAAATTTCTCTAGTCTGTTGGACCCTCTATTGCACTTTTCAGTTTAACTATTGTGTTCTTTAGTTCACCTATTGTTCTTGTTTTTTTTTTTAATATATGAATTGTTTGGAATTTTCTCATATTTCTCTTTGTTGTAGATTTATTTTTCATTCATTGTTTACTTAATTTCAGTAATAATCATCAAGACCATTGCTTTGAAATCTTCTTAATACTGCTAGAGTAGGATTTTTCTCTGGGGTTTTGTTTTGCTCCATCATTTGGGGTAAATTTCTGCTTCTTCCTCTTCTTCTTGTCCTCCTCCTCTTCTTCCTTTTTTGGTGCCTTATGTCTATATCTATGGATTAGGCTAGAGGATTTTCTTTGCCTCCCTTGATATCTTGTGTTAGGACTTCAGGTTGGAGAATATAGGCCTGGAGCAGGATCCCCAGATGCCAGGTCCTGGGGCTTCAGCTTGCAAGCAAACAGGCAGGTTAGTAGCAGCCCTAGGCAGAGGAGGAACAGCTATTTCTCAGACTACTTTAGTCTCTACTGTGATCCTCTCTGAGAGAGTCATCACAAACTGAATTTTGAAGGAAAGCATTCAGCTCGCTTGTGCTGGGGTTGCAGGCTCTAGCTGCTTGCTGCTGTCTCAGGCAATTGTCACTCTGATATCCATGATAGGACTACCACAACCAGGAGAACAAACTGTATCACCCACCCTGCCTCCTTCCCAATCCCCTATGCAGCAAGCACTGATGGTGATGGAGAGGCGGGTATTTTGATTTCTGACCCTGTTCCAACATGACCTCTTACAGTGCCAACACTAACTCCAATATAGTATCTGCTGATACCAGTGCTGCACAGACAAAACAGTCTGAGAGGAGATGTAGTAGCATCTCTGTACACTGAAAAGGAGTCCTACTGTTTTCCAAAGGAAAGTCTCTTTGTTTTCCACACCAGGATGTATGCAGTACCCTCTAGGTTAGAGTTCCTGTATTCTGGGGCACCAGACATAGAGTAAGCCCATTAGTCCCTGAAGAGAGGCTCCATGTCACTGATGTCCCTCCTGGCTCATGACGAAGCCTGGTAACACTGTATCAGCATTTCCTACCTTTTCAGATGTTTTCTACCTGTGGTCCCCCAATCCTCAGTTCTTTTTCAAGGCTGTAGTTGTTATCTATTTTGTTGCTATTTTGTTGTGTCTGTGTAGTGGAGGTAAGCTCAGGCTCTTCCTAGCCTGCCATCTTGGGTGTTTTCTCTCCGTATAACTTCTTAGAACTACATATGAATCTGCAATTATCTTAAAATTCTTTAAAAGTTTAATTAAAAACTTTCGAGCGAGGATTGAGGAGGCATGCTCATGCATTTAAAAAGTGTGAACAGTTTCTTGGGAAAGTGATGATTGAATCAACCAGAAAAGCCTAGTAGAATTTCCAAGTCTCTTTGAGACCAGTGATCACGAATTTATAGTGACAGCAATCTGCTCTGTTGTGTAGCTTTCATCACCTGTACCTCACTTTCTGGGTTTGGGAATAGAGAAAGCAGGTGGTTGGGTTATTTAGGATACAGGTGTTACCAAACAGGTGAAACAATAAGAAATGAAGAACAACTTTTCTCAAATCTGTCTCTGCCCTTTCCATTCTCCCTGCTGCTGCCTTGACTCTGAGTCTTATTCTCAGTCTCTCATTTATGTCAGCACTTTCTCACTGTTATTCCTACTATCAACCCTTTGCCCATCCTACCACTTCAGCCACTAGAAAAAGCCTTAATAAAAAAAGCAACCAACATAGGTTTTTCCCTGCATAAAACACCTGTTGCTTCATACTGCCTGGGATCATTTTGTCAGAAGTACAAAGTACTCGGGCCCTTCACAGTCTCCATATCTCCCTTCCTCTTTCAGGCTTTGTCCACTGCTCTCCCCACTGCACAGATATCTTCAACATCCCAGAGTCCTTTCTTCAGCTACGCCCTCACCAATTTTGTCATTTAGCCAATTTGTCCCTGACATTGGTCCCAGAAAGCACACATTCCCTTGCAACTATATCTTAGTCCCAAATACTTATATCTTTTGTATTAGGTCCATTCTCCAGATAAACAGCACCAATGGTATTTATATTTTATACATCTATAGCTTTATCTAATCTGTCTGTCTCTCAGAGAGGAAGATGGAAGAGGACAGGGAGAGGAAGAAAAGAGATTCTAAGGAAATGGCTTTTGTAATTGCGGAGGCTAACAATTCTGAAACTTGCATTACCAACAAGCAGACTGAGGATCCTGGAAAGTGTTGAGTCTGAAGGCAGATTGTAAGGCAAATTTTCTCTTCCCTCGGGGGCCTTTTTTTTTTTTTCAGACCTTCAGTTGATTGAATAAATCCACAAAATGGAGGGGAATCTATTTTATTCAAAGTCTATTGATTTAGATGTTAATTTTATCTAAAAACATATTTTCACAGTGACATCTAGACTAGTATTTGACCAAATATCTGGTGCTGTGACCCTATTGAAGTTGGCACATAAAATTACCCATCACATTTGTGATAGCTAGAGGATATAATTTATCCTTCTAACTGAAACTATTAATAGCCTCTGGAACAGTAATCACAAACTGTCTCTGGCAAGCCAGGATATAAGGTCAACCTCAGTATAGTCTCACACAGTGTACTTGGAGACTTCCATGGGAGTTTCTGGGCATCTGTGAACTCTAGAAGAAGCTAGTACCCAACATATTGCTTTATTTGATGAATATTGACCATCCTGCCTGGCCTGTCCTAGTTTTCATTTATCTCTGTGGTCTATTGTCACCATGCAGTCCATTTCTCTCCACCCATCTGAGATCACCCAAACTTATCCAACAAAGGATGGATTCTGTTAAAAGCTCTGCTAAGACATGTCTGAAATGCGGCCAAAGGAACATTACTCAAAAAGAAAGAAGGAAGAAATTATCCCAACCTAAGCATAAACTATCATTTTCCCAGGTTCAAGGAGCTGCCATTGGACTGATGACCTCTGTAGACAAGCCCCTGCTCTATCTGGTTTGAGTATCTCACTAGTCCCTTGGACCCTTATTTTGAGGTACCTGTGTCCTGCATTGGTCTTGCTGCTAGGCCTGCTCAGTCATTAAAATATTCCAGGTGCCCCACACCCAGCTTTCAGGTCTTTTCAGGGGGGCTTCTCCAAAGCTAACAATAGCTGGATTTCCTGCATAATTCCCAAATCACTGGGAAGAATCATTATCTTGACATCCTGATTACTAATTTTATTATGATCAAGTTGTTCCTTCCTGGAAATAGGAGTTCTGGATCATGCCCATGTACCAGACTGGAAAAAAAAAGAAAATCTAACTAGCACTTGCTTTTTTTTTTTTTTTTTTAAATACTGCGAGTAACTCTTGATAATCAACTCACTATGAATGTAGGTTGTTGCTCCTAAGCCCATGGGAAGGTTCCTACTGACTGCTGGCATGCACACCTCCCATACTGTCTGCTGTAGACGACCATGGCACTCTGCTTTGTCCAGCAGTTAAAGAGTGTTCTAAGACCAGCTACAGCCTCCCAAATTTCTGGGACTTGCCCTTCTGCTTATTAGGTCAATGCAGAGCTTACCTCAGGTCTGTGGCTCCATGTGGTGCTTAATTTCAGCACCCTTATGGTCTTTGCCACATCACACTGTCTGCTCTAGTAACTGCACACTCACCTATACTTCCAGTCTAGAACCTGCCCATCCATTTATTTTCTGTTACCCCAGGGAGGATGCTTTAGTGTAGTAATTAAGAAAAAGGGTGTAGGGGTCAAAGAGACAGTGCTTCTGTGTGATCTTATGGAAGACATCCTGGCCTGCGTGAAATGCACACATTGAGGTATTAGTTCAATATCCCGAAATCACATAGCAATGTAAACAAAATAAATGAAACAAGAAAATATGCTTTTTCAAACAAAATTACCTGGTCTCCATGATTTGATACCAGAGCGATGTTGTGAGAATTAAGTAATGAGATGCATGCAGAGTTTAGCGCAGTGCCTAGAACTGAGTCAGCCCTCAATTAATGATGTCTACAGGGCTTGCATTACATCCAGCTGCTCCTTAGTAAGCCATGCAAACAAGAAGAGAGTGGAGTGAAATATTTAAAGTGAAGAGGACAAACTCACCGACCTAGAATTCTGTATACTACAAAGTGAAAAACAAATAAGGACTTAACAGAAGAAAAGTTGAGAGAATTTGCTGCCGGTAGACCTGCCTTGCAATCAATCTTAAAAGAAGTACTTTGGAGAAAAGGAAAATGATATAGGTCAAAACTCAGTTCCACATAAAGAAAGGAAAAGTACAGGAGAAGAAACAAGTGAAGGTAAAATAAAATCTTTTATTTTTCTTACTTGTAACTGAGCTAACATAACAACATGTTCAAAATAGTAATAGCAGCAATGTTCTCAATGATTATAGCTTATTATAAGTGCTATGAATGACAGCAATGATGCAAAGAACTAGAAAGAAGAATAAGGAATATCTTGTTTATTATAAGTACTTGCATAACTGTTACTTGAAAGTAAACTTTGATTCGCTATAAATGTATATCTCAAATTCTAGAGCAATCGCTAAAGAAAGAAAAATAATGATATGCTAAGAAGGAGAAAATATTATATAAAGTGTTATATTAAGAGGCAGAAAAGCTAGGGAAAAAGGAAGACAAAAATAAAAACAAAGGTTACACATAGCAATAACAAATACAGCAGATAGCAATCCAACCATTTAATAACCAATTTAATGTCTGAGCTTTAAATATACTAATTAAAAGTGAGAAACTGTCAGAATGAATGAAAAATAAGACCCAACTATATGCTACCTACAGGAAACTCACTTTAAAAATAAAGGCAGATGTAAATTAAAAATAAAGGAATAGGGGAAATATACTGTGGTAACACTAAGTGGAAGAAAAAGGGAAAAGTAATTTTAATTATAATCAGATGCTTGATACTTACAGTCTTCAAAATTTATTTCAAAGCTATTGTGTTACTGACAAGACTAGACAAAGAGATCACTGGAGCATAATAGAGAACCCATAAATATATCCACATAAATCCAGTGAACTGAACTTGATGTAGGAGAAAAAGTAATACAATGGAGAAGTCTTTTCTACTAATAGTGCTGTAACAACTGGATATCACATGAAAAATTTAAAAAAGAATATAAACACAGACTGTGCAGCTTTCCCAAAAATTAACTCAAAATGGATGATAGAACTAAATATTTAATGCCTAACTATAAAATTTCTAGAAGATAATATTGAAGAATATCTACATAACTTTGGGTATGGTGATGCCCATTTTTAGATGCAACAGAAGTACAATCCATGAAAGAAAAAAATGGGAGTTGAACTTTATAAAAATTTAAAAATTTCTACTCTGCAAAAGAAATTGCCAAGGATGTGAGAAGATAAGCAACAGATTCAGGTAATATATTTGCAAAATATGTATTGGATAAAAGATTGTTTTACCCAATAAACAAAGGACTCTTTAACTCAACACTAAGAAAACTAAAAAACTCAATTTTCAAATGAACAAAAGACCTTAACAGGTATCTCACCAAAGGAGACAAATGGAAAATAAGCACCTGAAAAACGCCCCACATCAGATGTTATCAGGAACTGAAAATTAAAACAAGACATACTGCACACCTTTTAGAATGGCCAAAATCTAAAATACTGACAACAACAAATGTAATTTCTTCTAAAACTAAGCATATCCTGACCCAGCAACTGAGTTCTTTGGCAGAAGTAACAAATCATCATATATATTTCAAGGAAAAAAACTGAAAATCGATGTCCATACCTGGATGTTTGCAACTGCTTTATTCATATAATTGCCAAAACTTGGGAGCATCAAGATATCATTCAGTAGTTAAATGGCAAAACTATAGCCATATTCTGTGCTAAAAATAAATGATCAAGACACACACACACACACACACACACACGGGGGAAACTTAACTGCATATTACTGAGTAAAAGAAGTCAACTGAAAAGGTACAGACAGTACAGTTCCAACTACATGGCATTCTAAAACAGACAGACTTGTGGAGACAAAATGATCAGTGGATATGAACAGTTAGGAAGGAAGAGACGTAAATAACAAAGGCACAGAGGTTCTTCAGGGCCATATAACTATACTCCATGATACTTTAGGGTGTGATACATGTTGTTACACATTTGTTGAACCATAAAATGTCTGACACCAAGAGTCGACACCTTTGTAAACAATGGATTTAGGTTCATTCACTGTAACTAATAAGCCACTCTGGTGGGTGGTGGTGGTGATAGCGGAGGAAGGTGTACACATGTGGAGGGTAGTGGAGATGTGGAAACTCTACTTTGCACTCAATTTTATGGTAAATCTATAAGTACTCTAAAATACATAACCTATTGAAATAACTGTTATTGTTAAAAGGATACACACACACACACACACACACACACACATATATGATGTGGAAAAAAGATCACAGAATAAATAACAAATTAAAAATATAAATAATAGAAATATATAAACAATAATCAGAACCACATGTGATGCATGATTTGGACAATGTGATCAGTATAAAAATCTGCTAAACTGAAGAAGGTAGTTAAAAAGAAAGAAGGTGGGAAATACAGGGAAGAGTCTAAGGACCCTATATACCATATTTTTTTTTAATGGTTAAATGCACAGAGAGATAGAAAAGGGAAAGAAAGACTTGACTGGTTAAAGTTTTCTAAAACTGAAAATGACAATTATCAAAGGATACAAAAAAACTCTAAAAGCCCAAGCATGAAAAATTCAAAGAAAACCACACCTAAGTACATCATAGTGACATGGTTGAGAAAACAAAGACAAAGAGAAATCCGAAAAGCAGCCAGGAAAAATAAAAATTTTAAAAATAAGTATAATCGAAAAGTGACTTCAGCAGAAACCCTGGAAGGTGGAAGGCAAAGGGATAGTATTTTTCACTGTTGAAAGAAAGTAAGTGCTGACCTAGAATTCTGTATGCATTTAAATATCCTCTGAAGAAAACTGGATCGATGGCGGTGATAACTTAAACCTACATGCAAGGTGATCTTTTTTCAATAAAAAAGTAAAAAAAAAAAAAAAGGAATATTCTTTGAAATGTTTAGCATTATCCTCTAAAATGATAGTGATATCTGTTATCAACAGACCAATGATTAAAGAAATTCTTTTAGAAAATTCTTGCGGCAGAAGAAGATTATCTCAGAAAGAAACAAAAACATGGAAGAAAAAAGAAGACACACAAAGAAAAATATGCTGAAAACCCAAATTTCTGACTGTTGTAATAAAGATAATGTCTTATTGAAAACCTATGTTGAACTAAATAAAAGGAAGAAAATAGGATAATAAAAGGATTGAAAGTATTTTTAATGGTCTTGAACTTGTATTGGATATGGATATATACACACATACATGTATTTGAATATATGTATATATAGAGAGATTTCTTTAAGAATTTAGATAATATAAGACTATATAAGCAAGAGATACCGAATATTAAAACATTAAGGCATTATTTGAACTATAAAGATGACAAAAAAAGGAGATAATTAACATAGAACAATAGGGACGAGTAGAAAAAATATTATAAATCTAACCCAAATACATCAGCAACTACATTTAATGTGAATGGATTAATTATTACAATTAAAGATTGAGTAAGATTATACTGTACTAGACACACACACACTCTTAGAAACTTAGAAACAGAATTTTAATCCACTTACAAATTCTATGCCTAAATATAAGCACACAGAAAAGTTGAGAGTAAAGAATACAAAGGTGTCAATTTTCCCCAAATTTATTTATGGATTCAATGCCATTTAAATAAGCGCAAAAATCAGAAAGATTTTGTGTGTGTGTGAAAAACAGAATGGTGATTCTAAAATGTAAGTGGAAATGCGAAGCACAGACTGACATTACCAGATATCAAACCTGATTACAAAGTTACATAATTAAGACAGTGTATTAAAGCAAAATGGACAGAAATGTCAACAAAGGGAATAGGAAAAGAAGGTGAACAAATACAAGATCATGTGTTTTATGCTGTCTGACACTGCAAAGTGATGACAAAGGGACTTTTACTGTATGCATGATGCTGGAACAAACAAATATCTGTATTTTTTAAATTGAATATCCATATTTTTAACATGTATTTTCAGCCTCTATCTCACATCTATTCAAAAATCAATTCCAGGAGTGCTATAAATGTAAATGTAAAAAGCAAAAAAACAATAAGAAAACATAAAAGAATACCTATGAGTTAGGTAAAGCTTTCAGACATAGGACACATTGGGCATTGAGGATAAGGGGAAAGCTGATATAGGAATCTATAATGAATTAAAAACCTCTCTTCATTAACAGATATCAGAAAGAAAGTAAGAAGGCAAGTCATGGTATGGAAGAGAGATATTTCACAAAAGTAGATATTAAGATAAACATATGTAAAAGGCTTAATCTCATAATTAGGAAAAGGCAAAGCATAAAACATTCCCAACAGAATGACTAAAATTAAAACATCGGACAGCACAAGTGAGGATGTGGAACAAGTGTAACTCAAACATCACAGGCAAAGGGCATAAATCAGCACAACTATTTCTGAAAACTTTATAGCAGTAGCTACATGAAGTTAAACAGATGCACACCGATGATTTAGCAATCCAATAGAAAGGCATACATAAATATCCCCAAAAGCATGTACAAAAAATGTCTGTAGGGACACTATTTGTAATAATGCAAAATGAAAACAAAAACTATCAACAGTAGACTGAATCCATTGTGACATTCATAGAGCAAAATCTTTAACAGCAATGAGTATGAACCTCACACAGAAATAAATCTCCAAAACTCATTTTGAATTAAAAAAAAAAAATCCAGGCAAAAATAGGATCTTTGATTTGATATATATATATATATATATATATATATATATATATTTCCAAAATACTGAAATGAACCAGTGGTTATAGACCTGATAATCACGGTTGACCCTGGAGGCACCAGAGCTGTCAAGAGGGAAGGGAATATTGTAGTCTTATTTTGGCTGCTGGACTCCAAACATTTAACTGGAGAGTGTGCGGCTTCTTAAAATGAATCAAGTTGTACATTTACGATCTGTGTACATTTTGCATGTATTTTAAATAATGTATTTTAAAACTGTGGCCTAGAGTTGAACTCACTGCAACTGCACTTCTGACACTAATGATGGTCCTCACTGAGCCGTGGCTCCGCATCAGCCACTAATGCTCTAGATGCTTTATTCCATGTTTCATTTTTCCTTTGAGATGGGACTGATGCTCTCGCTATACAAATTTCTTAGATGAGGACACTGATGCTCAGAGAGGGTGAGCGAGTTCCTCACGATTATACAGCTAGACAATAGCAGAACCTCACTTCAAAAGCACACCTTTCTGATTCCAACACAATCTCATATAGTTCTTCACCTCTGTATTCTTTGGGGATCCAATCAGAAGAGTAACTTCCGACAACCAAATTAGAATTTTACAAGGTAGTATCATCTGTACCTAGACTGCAGAAAGTCACACGAGTGTTTTCTCCCCCAAATGTCAGGTACTTCACTCTCCTACCTTCACCCATGGACTTGCAATCCCTGGTGACTGTGCCTCCGATCTGGGGAAGTGATCCTCAGTGTCTCCGGGCTACATCCTCTGGACACGTGGGGCTATCACAGGTGGAAAGAGCACAGGGTTTATGTAGACATACTCTAACTGGGCCACTTGGAACAAACTACTTTATTACTACTCTGAGTCTCATTTTCCTCATTTGTCAAAAAGAGATTTTCCAGAGTGAGAAACAGTTTATTCTCCCAGGATATGAGAAGCATCAACTACATGTGAATCTTTTTCTCTCAACCGCCTCTAAACCCTATTATATTAAGTATGTTTATTTCCCATCCTCATCATACCCCCAAACTTATGGACCATTGTCTTCCACCCTTGTCTGTACTCCAGGAGACAGGTCAGTGTGAACTCTCTTTGCAAGCTGCCTGCCCTCTGCAATTGGGATAGCAGGACATTAGAGGAGGGGACCTGTGTACTGTGTGGGCTCCCACTGGAGGACTCAGGCAGCCCTTTCTAACCTCCTTTCACCGGCCAGAAAACACCCTTTCTAGCTATATGGGGATATGGATATGCCACTGCTTCTGTGCTCTGACATCTCCATTATTCTTATGGCTTTCTGTGACCTGTACACGTCTTTCTTCATAGTCCCTCTCCTCAAATACCTGTTTCAATGTACCCTCTCTTTTTTGTAAATTGATATAACAACCTGCTCTGACATTTTCTCTGGAATTTAAGATGCATCTTGAAATAAATGAGTTTACCCAGACCATACATTCATCACTGAGGAAGACACAGGCACTGTGAGCTTCAGACCTGAGTTACTTAAGAACAAGCAGGCAGAGTAAATGTTTAGTTATCTCAGCATATATGCTCATTGCTACGCCAACTTAATGCACTTATAAGGAATGTGAGTCCTCAGAAGCAAAGGCACATCACCCCAGGAAGCCCCTGAAGGTCTGGGGTCGTACAAACTATGAAGCTGGCCAAACAGTGCAAATTTCCTTAATCCTGGAAAGCAGTGTGTTCCTGTGAAAACTTTCATAAGCTGAAATGGCATAAAAAACTAAGCAATTACTATTAATGTATATGGAAAAGTTTTTGAGTTTCCTCCGATAAAGAAAAAAGTCAAATCGTCCCAAATAACAACACTCACATATAATGAAAGCAGGAAGGATACGCACAGCCTGGGAAAAGCACTTTCCCCCTCAGGAGCATCGTGGGGCCACTGGGCAGGCGCGCCGCCTCCCTTAGGGCTGCTGCAAAACAGACGCTGACACGGCTCGCTTTTCAGCTTTTGTCATAAAAGCCAAAATCCTCTTTGGATGGTGAAAACCCTCAATATTGTAGGTTTTCTATAAAGGCGAAGTGGCCGAACCTGAACTTTTAAAAGCAGGAATGCCTGTGTTCCCAGGACGCTGCCAGCTTTGGAAGCAACCCTGGCCAGAGCCAGCTTCTTCCAGGTGCGCTTCATTAGGAGCACACCTGAAACTCAGGTGCTGAGCTGAATCAGCTCACAATCAATTCATGCCCCTCCAGGTAAGCCAAGCTGCTGCCATTGGCTTTCTGAGAACAGAATTATCACCTGAGTGGGTTTCAAGACTAGGGGTGTGGGCTGCTGGCACTGTCACTCCTTGCAGGACAGGGATGGGGTGCAGACAAGCGTCCCAGTGTAAGGCATGGACACGGAAATGCTACTGTTCCCTGCCCTGGCAGGCACCTCTGCCTCCTGCCTGGGTTAGAATTAAGTGTTCTGTCTGTGAACACTGCAGATGACTGGTTGGCTGAGCGATGTGGCAGCCCGTGGAAAAGTGGGTGTTAGACATGCAAATCACTCCAGGACTGCCATTTATGAGCATAAACTTGTGAGGGCGTCTTACCTGCATTATCTTCACATTAGTTCAGGACTCAGGACCCACTGAACAGATGGGGCTCAGAGGTAGGATTACCAATGATACCCAAAAACCAGCTTTGAAGTTAGATTTGGCTGATCCTGATTTGTATCTATGGAATGATCTCTAGACCAAACATTTGGTTCCACCTGAATGCAGGAAACAATAATAGTAACTTTCCCTCCATCGGGCAAAGGCAAGCCTACCCTTGCATATAAGGAGTCAGTCTTGGCCTTACATGTCAGATGAAGGGAGCTTGTGAACTAGGAGAATTCTTTCCAATGATCAAGGACATAGGCATTATTGTCACCAATATATGAATTAAGCGGTGATATTTACAAAAACAATGTTCTCAGGATGTCACAACAAATACATCCTATAGGTAGGACTTGGCCAGGTTCAGTATCCTTTCCTTTGCTTCTTTTGACCATCTCCTGCTCTAGGTCATCATGATTGCCTGGTGGCCCTGCTTCTCGTGGGTCCCAATATGCCCTGTCGGTGTGATTTCCCTGCCTCTGCCCTCAAATCCTCAAAGGCCCTACTTGCAATATTTCCCACATTCCCCTTTCTGGCTGCCATCTTATAAGCACCACCTCCGTCCCATCAGATAGTACTGAAATGGGACCACATCTAAATACTAGCATTGGGAGAATGGGACACAGGGGCTTGCCTGTCTCCCATTTCTTAAGGGCAATGGCTTGGAGCTTTTATAAGAGAATTTTGAGACTACTCCATTCCTGAAGAAAATGCACATACACAGTATCTCAGGAATTTGGCCAACAGTTTTAGAATGTTCTTAGGCACCTCTGAGATCTCTTCAGGAACTTCGGGGGAGGAATTCCTGCTCAGGGAAAAAAATCCTAAAATGTTTTAGAACTAGTAAGCCATAGAGCTTATCTTTGACCGATATCTAATTTGCCTTCTGCAGAAAGAGAGGTTCTTAGGGAGACAGGGAAGAGTGACCGTGGAAAAGCAGCCAAATTCTGAGTAAACCTGGCAGACCCTGATGCCCTGCTGGGCTCAGAGCAACTTCAGGGGAGCAGGACTTCAGGGGACCTGGCCCAGGCTGTGGTGAGGAATAACCCCATTACCAGGCTGGTCACAGCCACTGCAATGTTGCACAAGCAGATACTCACCAGCGTATCAGGAGGCCACTGGAGAGGAGGCTGCAGATATGGAGACTGACCTGCAGATATGGAGGCTGCCACCGCACCTCAGAACAGAGAAGGTCAGTGGGGGCCCAGCGACTGAGGGACAGCAGGCTTGCTCCTACAGAGGAACAGCCAACTGTGTCAAGAGGAACCTGCATTGTGGAGTCAGACAGACCAGGAAGTATGAATCTCTGCACTGTTACCTACTAGTTTTGGGATCATGCCTTTTTTAATCTCATTTCTTTTTTTTAAAATAAATTTTGAAGAAGAATAATCTACCTTGCAGGGTTGATCTAAGAATAAGAGAGCATTTGTATATAAAAAGCAGTGCAGACTCTGGAGCAGTCTATCTTATCAGTAAACAGTCGCTGATATGGATAGGATAATGTGTATTCTTATTTGAAATCATTTGGGTGCTTTAGAGAATGCTTGGGACGTCTTTGCACATATCAGAGTTCTAGCTGAAAATCAGAATTTCAGAGTGAGGATTTGCTGAAAAAGGATGGTTTGCTGCACATAATAGCCCACTGTCTGACCCGAGAGAGGCCACTTTGCAGGAGATGTGTCTCCCTTCAGGGTGACTGATTGCCAGGTCCCCTTGGCTGATTGTTGCATTAAGACTGCATGGGAAAGGAAGCCCTCAAAAGCAGCATCTTTCCTCCCCTGGACTCTTGTTCCCCAGATTTTATAAGCAAGACTTCGTCTGCTTGCATTACTCAAGTGCAGTGCTGTATGCTTTTAAACTACATGTGTGTGCCTGAAACAGTGTGTGCATGAAACTCAGTATCTGTGTGTGAGCATGTGCCTATATGTCTGCGTGCCTGTGTTTACTTATTTCATGTGCTAGCATGTCTCAGCGTGTTGTTGAATATTTTTTCCTCCAAGCTGGGACACCTGGTTGCCCCTGGCAACTATATACTTGAATCTGCCAGCAACTGAGTTCTCCCCAGGACACTTTTCGTCACTCACCCTGGCGCCCCCATTTCCAAATCCCAGCCATGAACCATTGCAAATTTCTGTAGCAGGAGTTTATCTTGCTGGAGAGAACATCTTCTCTCTGGAGCTCAATACCGAATACCAGCTCTAGAGGTAAGAGAATGAAAGGTGCATGGAATCAAGTATCATTGAAAAATGTCCCTCCTTTGTAGATGACTGTTAGTACATACACCTTATCTGGAATTTGTTCATCTATCTCATAAACAATCTCTCTGCTTACATGCCACAGAGGGGGGAAAGCAATCATTAAATTTATTGGCACAGGAAATTGTGACCTATCTGGAGTTTCCTTGTATGAAGGATGAGAATAATAAGAATCACACATAATTTCATTTATTAAAGCAACTAATATGAAGTAAAATAATGCTTTAGATATAAGAAATGTTATATTAGGACCAGAAACATGGTATCTTTATTGTGCTCCTAGTAAGGAAGGGTTATTTAAAATTTCATTGAGATGTTATCTAATCTTGTGTTGCCAAAGCTAGGAGCACAAAACCAGGCTTTTGCTGGAAGGAGGCACCCATTCATAATCATGTGCCCATGGGCCTGCAGGCCGGATCAAGCTAGGTAAAAGGAGTCAATTACGTGCTAAGAAATAGAACTGGACTGTGGACTGTTAATAGTGAACTTAATGTAGTGTATTCGGGTGTGGGTTTATAATGATGCACACCTAAACCTGGATAATGTTATAATGCAATGTTCCTTCAATCACATGTTAAAGATTAAGGTAAGCTATAAAAAACTCTTTGAAGAGGTGAATTCCCAAAGAAAGTTTACTAGAAATGAAGGCAGAAACCCCTGAGTAAGCCATTCTTTAGTCTTAGAAGTCTAAGGTCATCTAGAGACCCAAGCTATCCATTGACCTTGACTGTCTCTCTGCTCAGTAAGAAACCTCAGATCAGGGGACCCAAATGCTCTTTTCATGCTATCATGGCCTCTTCGATGTTGTTTGGGCAAATGCTCTCTCAGGAGTTTTCCAGTGACTAGCATTTTCAAAGAAATCTTTAGTTTAGCAAAATACTAGCTTTTTTCCCCCAACTTGTAGTTTACATTGTCCCCTGGTTGACATGGGGGTGACTCTGGATAAACACAGGTAAAGAGGGCACGCCTCCACCCCCAGGAATATCTGAGTCCCACTTAGAAGTTTCACTCACTGTCCCTGTCACAGGGACAGAATGGAGCTCATGGCGCAGGAACAAGCAGGCAGTGTTTCTTCACCCCAGAGCAGAAGAGGGTAGAGAGCAAAATCAAGTTTTATTATTAAACAACTTTCATCCAAATGTGGATTATTATTTGCAGTGTCTGAAGGTACAAAATATACCTAAAATGTATGGAATAGTCTAAACAGTTATAAAGCCAAAGAGCAAAGCATGAAAAAAAAAAAAAAAAAAAAGATACATTCTGAGCACAGAAATCTGCGTTGGGAAGTTTGTTGTTTCTGTTTTTGTCCTAGAGAACTTGCTTGAATATCAATCATTTTCCCTCATGCCAAGGGTAGGGAATTTAAAAAATAACAAAAACTTAGTGAAGAATAACACCATGAGATGTTAAGGATTTTTATAAATTGAATAGCAGAGTACTTTTCCCTCAATGTGTGTCTCTCTCTCTCTTTCTGTCTCCCCCTCCCCCTCCCCCTCCCCCCCCCATTACTCTAATACACACACACTCACACACACAAACACAAGTCTCTCCTCCTGATACCCATTCTAAGCAAAGCTTTTCAAGCAGTCATCCACAGTGGACCCCAGCAGACAGGTCATCTAAGGGAAAATATAGACTTGGGTGTGTGATAAGGAGTGAGACCAGAATATCATTTAAATCATGGAGAGACAGATATGAACAACTGGCCATCTAGGGCAGGGTTCCCGAAGTGCTGATGAAAGGAACGTGAAACCCGCTCTTCCTCGGGGTGACCATTGCCTACGCCTTCACTGCACATGTGCTCAGCTCCTGGCCCTACAAGCTCTGGTTGGAGAAATGGCAGTGAATGGCCTTGGTTGCACTAATATCATATCAAATAACAGAATTATAAACACTCTCCTCCCCAGGGCGCTTTTAGCTGACTATGGGATGCAGGCGTTCCTTACTGTTCAATCATGTCACTCGGGACTTAAGGAAAGAAATCAATCCCAGGCTAGTTATCATCCTCATAAGAGGAGTTCTATGAGGCAACAGGCGAGGCAATCAATAGGCCCGTGGACGTGAGCTCCCAGCTGGCTGATTACTGCAGGGGGGCAGCCCCGCCCAGCTCGTGCTGCCTGTGGGCTCTGCAGGAGCTATGCTGGCTGGTAAAGACAGCGGAATCACCCTTGTCCTTACAAGGGGGTATAGCCCAGATTACTGGAATACTCTACTCCTGGTAGGTTTTTTCCTCTGATTCTGTCATCTAATTGTCCAGAACAGGTCTGTGGAGAAAGGTGGGGATGCCAGATAGTTGGAGCTGTCAGAGAGAGTTTAGCAGCAGGCTTGCCAGTTCCTGGGACTCAGAGTCTACAGGAAGCGCTCACTGGGGAGGGCCCTGCTATGGTCTGGATCGCTGCCTGAGGGCTTCTGATTTGGCGAATGTTCTGAAGTGGGAAGTGAGGAATTGTGCTGGGTTCTGTCCCCATTTGCAAGACTGCCCACAAGGTGGAAGATCCAGAGACAGTCTCTTCCCTTGGGGTTACTTTCCTGGGGAGTGGGAGTTGCTTGTCTTCACATCAGCCAAGATCAGCTTGTTCCTTCTCTCAGAGCCAAGGCCCCTTTCTACCTGAATAAACATGGTTCTGTTCGACTCCCAGCACCCTCCATTGCCTAGAGTCTGATCACTGGGTGAGATCTCCCTCCACTCCCCCAACAGAATGCTGACTGAAACCACAGTGCTTCTACTCTTTGTGTTTGGTACCACAGTTTCCTCTCTCACTTGGCACCACAGCTCCCAATCCCGAAGGAATATTCTCCCTCTGACCTCTCGTCCGACGGCCTCTCCTGGTCCACACCTCTACCTTGCACCTGCTGATCATTCACCAGGCCATGCTCACCTGTGCTCAACCTCCCTGAGGCAATGTTGGGCCCTGCCTTCCTTCTCTCATTCTATCACTTTTTGAGTTTCCAAATTAGGAAAAACAAAACAAAACAAAAAAATGTAAAACACAAAGCCTATAGTTGACCCTACAGCATGTCAGCATCAGAACCCTCAGATAGTCACCTTAGCGTGGTGGCTTCTCATGGGCCCACAGCATGCTGTGACACACAGCAGGGCAGCCAATGGGATGGGCCTGTGTCCTAGAGACTCCTCAGCCCCAGGCTGATGGAACAGTTCATCAGCCTACAACACAGTGACACAGGGGCCAGAGGTTCACACTGTATGGTTATGTTTTAGAGAAATAAAGCAGGAACCAGGGACCAGGAGAAAACTGGTGGGAAACCATGGAACAGGCACCAGCAACATTTCGGGGCTCCTCTGTAGGGTCTAGCGCCTCCTCTTCCCCTCTCCCCAAGCAGGAAGGGGTCCTCCCCTGCTCACCCCTCCTGCCCTCAGAAAGGCCCAGGAGTCGGGGGCTTCTTTGGCACTTCAGAATGATCACAAGTAATTTGCCTTTTTATTCATATAGAACAAAATTTACAAAGTCATTCATACAGTTTTTGTGGGTTTTTTTTACTGACTTCGAAAATTGGGAATATTCAAAATACACTTTTACCCCACTCCATTCTGTCATTATTTACACATATATACAAGAAACATGAAAGAGTCCCTGTGTGTGTGCGTGTGAGTGTGGGCTGTGTTGGTGTTTCCTTGTATTAAAAAGCTCTGCTGGTCGGGTGGGTGGATGGGCGGGCGGGAGGGCAGGCGGCGGTCAGATGGAGGTGCCGTGGGAGGTGTCCAAGGCCTCTGGAAGGATGCCTCCAGGCACGGGCTGGAAGGACATGGGGATGGGGGTCTTCACCGGGCTCTGGCGGAACAGTCCCCCATTGGGGGACCTATGTTTGCACTGCATGGAGGGCATGGTGGCTGAGCTGCTCAGTGGCAGCGGCAGGTTGCTGCTGGGCCCTGACGAGAGTGTCCGGCTGGTGCTGTGGCTGCTTTGCTCTGGCAGGAAGGTGCTGACCGAGAGCTGGGTGTTCTGATACTCCCGTGTGGGCTCCAAGGCCTGGCTGGGCGCCAGGCCCCCCATCTCCAGGGCTGAGAGCTCAATGGACGCTGGGGAAATCTGTTTGTGAGCAATGTCTTCATCCATTAGACTGTTCATCCGCCGATGGACTTGCTCCAGATTCACTTCTTTGTCCTGGAGGGAGAGCATAGAAGGTCAGGCCCTGCCCTAGTAGGAGTCAAGGTTGGGTTTTGGCCAACTCTGCAGGCCTGGAGACCCCTGGCCTGTTCAGCCTGGGGGACAGTGGGTGAGCATGCCCCGCTGCCTCCCGCCTCCCCTCAGTTATCTGGGGAGCCAGTTGTCTAGAACTCTGCCCCTTTGGGAGCGAAGGCCCCTCAAGCAGGACTTAGAAGCAGGTGTCTCCCTTCTGTACTCTGTTGAGAATCACTGTCACAGTCAGAGGCAACCCTTGGGAGAAGATGCTTTGTTGAAGAGCTGGCAGAGACAGGAGGAGAAGAAAGGGTTCCCTGGGAATGAGAGGGAATGATTCTTGAGCCCTTGATGTCCCCATGCATTTGGCAGTTAGAGCTGACACTCTCAAAGACTGGTGTGATCACGCCCCACCTACAGAAAGGAGCCTCAGCTTCTAGAAGGTCCAATGGCCTCCACAGAGTCACAAGCCCAGCAGGTGGCCGAGGCAGCACAGGAGGCCTGCAGGAGGGCATGAATCCTGCTTCACCCCGCGGCCCATGTTCTCCCCATGAGAAATCTTGAGGGCTTCCAGGGAGAGTACATGATCCTGTCTGGGAGGCGCTATGTCCTGGTTTCTGGATGTGGGGGTCGGGAGGTGGGCAGCGAGCAGAGGGGATTTTCAGGGGTCAGCTGACCAGAGGCCTTGAGACTAATGAGACGGGAGACCCTCATACCTGACTCATTCTCTACATGGTGGATGGCATTTAAAAAAGGTTGTTTATTTGTTTAAGAAAGAAAATGAAGCAGAATATCATTCCTTGCAAATATCTTGGTGATTTGTCTACAATGTCAGAGTAACTCAAGGAGGTCAAACTACTAGAAAGCTCCACAGGACAAGCATGTGATCTACTTGCTCAGTTTTTCCCCGATGAGGTGGGCAAAGACCAGGTGCCCACTGGGCGCCGTGCTGGCTCGTCAGCGCGATGCTAGAAGATGTAGGCCTGTTTTCAGGCAGAATGAGCGCCAATGTGCCAAGCGAGGGAATGCCGACTGCCCCGAAGTGAAACTCCCGTGAAACACGAGTCACAGCCCTGCTCTAAGACAGAATACTGCAGGCGCTCTGCTGTGGTCCACACGGCGGTGGGCAGAGCAGTACTCTGCACATTTTCAAGGGTGATAAGAAAAAATAAATAAAACAAGAAATGGAAAAAGCCCTGAATATACTTTCAAAAGAAAAAAAAAGGAAGCACACCAATCTAAGGGCCATTCCCATGGCTGCTTTGAACTGCGGTGTTGGCAGGAGATGACCTTCTCCGGGAAGTGGGAAACCTCAGTGGTGGGGCACCTCCTCCTCACTGTGTGCACAACTACAGGGCTGATATCCACGAAGGCTCAGCCCACTCTTCCTCGGGCAAGGAAGCTGCCTCTGCAGTTCATGCCTTGCTCCCACCAGTCCCTGGAATAGAAAAAGCAAGGCTACTATGGTCTCCATACCCTTACTGAGTTCATGATTGACACACAGAGTCTGGCATCCAGCTGGACACCCAGAACTGTCCCTCCCAGAGCCTTTCCCAGAACAGAACAACTGACAACATCCAGAAGACAGCAGAGAATTCATTCTAGGCCAGAAAAAAACTGGAGAATAGGAATGCCACCTGGTTTGGGAGTGGAGGACACCGTGGTTTGGTGTCAGAGATGGAAACAACTATCAGAAATCACTGGCACAGCCCCTTGGGTGGAGGCAAGATTCCGGTGATCTGAAGGCGCACATATAAGATATCAAATCCTTGAGGCTGTAAGAGCATCTGTGAGTTGAGGACACTTCTGGATGACAAATGTCATGGTTAAATTGGAGAGAGTGGCTGGAGGGTACCAGGCCTCTACTCTGCCCAACTGAATATGCTGCATACAATGTCTTTCACTGATTCCTCAAGAATTTGTAAAATAGATAATCCAAATTCTAGTTCTCTTAATACTTTGCAGCATGGTTGATCCAGTTCTATGGAAGGTTGCCCTTTCCTGTGTTTTATTTGGTTTTGTTTTTCTTCTTGCAAGTGGAACTATTTTAATAGTATGTTAATTGTTACACTGGGCATTGGCCAGCTTAGGGCCACAGAACATCCATTCTCTCTTCCTAAGAAGACCATGATATTTGCTTTGGGGATATTACTTCTCTATTGGATAGCAGTTTGGCAAGTGCCCTGCCCACCTGTAGCCAAGAGTGGGGGTGGGGCAGGCCCCAGCAAGGACAGTAGGCCTGAATCTGAATCCTGAACAAAGAGATAAAGAGACAGAATGGTTGACATTCCATCCTTTAGAGTTGTCTTGCTTCATCAGACTTTCCACTCCATGACCACCCTCTGGGATCCTGCCTCCCAGCCCTCTGGACAGGTGGACTCCTGCCCACCACTCAGTCTGCTTCTCCAACCTTCTCATGACTTCTCTGAGCTTCTGATAAGCTGTGAGTCAGTTCCTTCATCTGCATTAGCCAAAGACAGTGCCAAGCTATGTTAGCAAATATTTGTATCTAAAGGCTATTTTCATTTCAAAATGCAGAAAGGGTACACAATTTGTTCCAGAGAGGCAGAAAGAAGGAGGAATTGAGAGAGAATTTCAGACATTTGGGGAATTTAATAATATAGCCTTCAGTTCTCTCTGTCACCAGCAGAGCTTGAAGAAGGCTGGATGAGCTGGGTGCCTTTGCTGACTGAGCCTTTAATTTCCATCGAAAGGAAACAGATGATCAAGTGGTTCTGAGAGATCCTTGGAAGAGCCAGGTAGCTGCATAATCTTGCCTTTTCCTCCTTCCTATTTTCTTCTCATAGCTTTAAGGATCCCAATGGAGAAGGGGAGAAGCATAAGAGAGGACTAATTTGTGGTGGAAGGCGAGTCTTGGCGGCAACTGTGTTCACACTGGATTCTGGCTGCAAGAAGAGAGGACCTGCCTCTTTTTTCAGATTCAATTGAACACTGGGCCTGAAAAGGTGCTCAGGATACTCCCTGTTTTTCTGGGATCTGGTTGTAGAAAAAGAAGAATGTCTTGTCCCAAAAAGGCCACAGGAATGCAGGCAGTGGAAGTGGGAGCAAACTGAAAGGCATTCTCTCTACTTCACTCCAGGGGAACAGACATAAGGAAGCTTTTGGTAAAGACCAATCAAAAGCATCTGAAGAAAAATGTTGGCCAAGTTGGTCTCTGAGATAATATCGTTCACCAGTGGAATACAGGGAAGAAGAGGTTTGGGATGAGCTGTCTTCATTACAGTTGGAAGGCACAGGCACCAATCTAGCATGATCATGGCAGCTGGAAGGAGATGATCAGGTCCTATCGATGCATCTAGAATAAAGACCAGCCTATGGTGTGGGTGTGGAGATGGCCCAATCAGTCAGTATTTCTGCAGGGAAGAGGCTGGATATGTGGTTTTTAAAGTCCACATTTTTTGTGTGCCTCAAATTAAGGACAAATGAAGCAGTTCCAAGGATGACAATGCTGTAGAGTGGGTATCAACTCCCAATTGAGATTATTCATTAGCCTGTCACCTCTCCAAGTCAAGGCAAAGAGAAAATGTCCACCTCAATTGAACAAATTTATCAGGAAGACCTTCCCCCGCCCCAATGCAGTGCATCTTCTCAGCACACGTGGGACCTCATTCTATTTAAATTGTATCACTGTTAGTAGCTCCAGTACAAAATCGAACCCTGAGAGGAAAGGGTGTCATTATGAGCTTCCTATATTGGGTGTTCAACTGGACAAGAAAATGAGTAGAACTAGAGCCAATGCCTCCTATCCTCTCTGCAGGCACCTCAGCCAGTTCCTGAGTCTCACAAGCAAGCTGCCTGCTGCTGCCTCTGAGGTACCGAGAGCAGGAGAAAACCGCCTTGTGCTGATGTCCTGGAGGCTTGGTCTTGTTGAATCTCCCAAGGCTACTGACTGAGCCCCTACGAAGTCATGTCTGCTGGCCCCCTGGCTAAGGAGAGAGCCGGCAGAAATAATCTGCCTGCTCAAGAAAAAAGGCAGTAGTGATTTGAATAATTATCTATATTTTAGACAAAATGGGCATTCTATTATGTTATGCAAATTCAAATAATGGACTTTTTTAATGTGAACTACATCAGTTTACATCCTCATTATCTCAAGGTTTCAGTGTTCAACCAGGTAATGACAGCTGTGGAAAGAACTTGGAAGCTTGTGGCTGCCTTCATTAATTTACCATTGGTAACTGACCCATCAAACATCCCTAAATATGATATAAAATTCACTGGCTGCATTTATCCATGAATGTGGCCAAATTCCAGCACTGCGTTTCTCACCCATATTAAACATGGTGACAGCTGCAGCGACAGAGGTTACTGGGGACCCTCTCCCAAACAATGATGCAAAGTTCTGTAATGAAGCCTCTGTTCACCAATGTGGAAATAATACCGTGTATTGGAAAATGGTAATTAACCAAACTATCATCTATGTAACAGCCGGTCACACGGGGGACTCATTAGAACTGACTTTGCTTAGAGTCCAGCAGGTTTTACTCGAGGCTGGGCAAGAATGAAATGGGATCAGGGACACCCCACCTGACTGGACGGCTGTGGGAGGCTTTGTCCTGTTACCACGGGAACCAGCCAGGTGGTAAGAGAGACCCTGAGGCCTGAAGAAGTGCATCTGGATGGTCTGAGTGTTGCTCTGAAGACAGTCCCAACCCCCAAGGGCTAGGCGGGGGGGTCTGAGAGTCACAGTTGGGTAAGAGCCAAACACTAAGCAGTACATCAGTGCAGTGTCTCCAGGAGATTATGATAGCTTTTCAGAGCATCATGAGAAAGATTGAGACTGATGGGCTCAATGGCAGATTTTCTGGGGGAGGGCCATGAGATTACAGAGTTAACATCCACCTCCGATGAGAAGAGGTAGCAGCAGTTGGTACACACGGGGTGAACTCAGGCTAGGGATGAAGAGACTTGCTCAAGGTCGCATAATTTCAAGGTAAGTGGAGTGTCAGGATCAGACCCCACATCCACCCAGCTCTACACCAGACTGCATGTTCCCAATTTCCCTCTGGAAAGATAATATGGACCAGTGGTTTTCATCCTTGGCAGGCTCTCAGAAGCACATGTGGAAATTCCAGAAATTACAGTTGTCCAGATTTACCATCAAAGCATCTGTATTTCTAAAAAAGCTCCAGGATTAATCACCTCTGATGTGCAGCCAGAATTGAGAGCCATTGATCTAGCTTCAGTGATTACACAACAATTTTAACATTAATAACGCTTTCTTTATAGGAGCCCGGGCTGGTTCATTCATTCAATAAACACTTGTGAGCTCCTACTACCAGATGAGCTAATGTTCTTGGTAAAGCATCCATCTTGGTCCCTGGCACACAGAAAGTGCTCAATACTTCAGATATATTCATCACCTTTTAACGAGAGATCCCACTGTTCCAGAAATTGGGCAAAGTGATGGGAACACAGTGGTAGGAAGCACAGCCGATTCAAAGCAAAGGCAGACAGGTACACCGTGAGTGGCGATTTGGAATTACACCCAGCATGAGTGTATACACAGAGAGGTAACCTGTGGAGGTGGGCAGGGGAGGTTTTACAGAGGGAAGTGATGTCTGAACTGAGATCTACGCTAGTGTATGATAAGTGTTCAGTGCCTTCTAACTGGAAGGCCCTGGGCCAAATACTAAAACACACTCACTATCCTTACCCTCATGCCATGCTGATGGATCACAGTCTCAGGCTGTTTTCAGCAGAACAGAGAAACTAGGGCTCAAAGAATATAAATGTCTAGCTAGGAGCAAGGAGACTAGCTCAGGCAAGAAATCTCAGGCACAGCTTTCATTCCTCAAATCCTCTATAAAATGTTGGGTAGGTACCCTTATTCCGGCACACACCCCGTGGAAGACCCAGAGGCAGAAATGTATTCATCTCTGCCCCTGCCACTTCTGAGTCTCTCTTTCTCTAGGGTAAGCTTCCTAGAACGAAGCTGAAGACAGTTGAGGTGAGCCAAAAATAAACAAATAAATAACATGTACTTTCCTGGCACAGAGAAGACAGGCTGAACTGGACTCATCTTCCCCACATCCCCACTGCCCATCACCTGGGCTTTGTGGGAATAGCCCCTCAACGACCACTCACTGAGCATATCTCATGGGGCTGGTGCTGCCTGAGGCCTTGCCTTGTTGAGTGCTATGAGGCTGGCACTCATGAAAGGGGAAAGGGGAAACGTTCAGGACAGTGGTGTGGAGGAGGCATCAGAGGAATGGAGCAGGGAAGGGTGTAGTGTCAAAGGAGTGTCACCAGCAACAAATCTTCCACAGGAGTGTGTTGGGGTGGGGGCAGGTATGCAGACAGCAACTGGCCACTTGACCAGAAGAGAGGGGCCTGGCTGTAATCAGTCCTGCTTCCTGGCCACCTGATCCAGGACTCAATAGAAGCAGGGACACGGGGAGGGCAGACAAGGCAGAAACAGCAAGAATTCCAAGCTCACAGCCCAGTGGCAGCTGATTCATCCTTCATTCTCATGTCATCTCCCATTTGTGCGGTTCTCATCTTTATTTCATGAATATTTTATTCTCGGAGCAATGGTTCCCTTTCCCCCATAAATCTAGAGTGGGGCTCTTTACTGCCTCTGTGGTGCTTGGTGCACTCACCTGCCCTGGGTAACTACATAATCGTTGGATTCCTGTGAAAAAATATGAGCTGAAATCCACATGAATATTAAGGGGTTGAACGCACATTACTACTCTTTCTCAAATAGGTGTCTATACTCTGGGACATCTCAGCACAAACCATTAAACACAACTGAGACGCCACCCAAAGACAGGCTTCTGGCTCTTAAGAAATATGGCCAATGTCCCAAAATGAAGCACTCCCGGATTAACCAGACACTCTCACCTAATTGCAAATGCTCCCCCATAAACCATGGGCAACCGGCAACACAAAGTAGTTCAACATTAAACACCATCATTATTTGCCAAAGGTTTTAAAAACAAGCTTCTAAAATCCTGTTGTTTCAACTCCTGTCCTGGGCCCTGTTCCCTGTGAGAGGAGGTCCGAACCCTGTGGCCTGGCATCTAACTCCTTCAGAGCAAGTACCTGTTTCCTGTTCCAGCTTCCCACACCCCTCTCCTGATGCCGATGCTCAGCTGCCAGAGCTCCTGGCGTGTGATGACTATTTATCCCACATTCTTCACCATGATGAAAAGCAACTTCCATCTCATCTCTAGCTCTAGTATTTGTGCCAGTCCTTCAAACTCAGTTCTAACAATCCCAAGCCCCAGGAACTCTCCATTTACCAACACCCTTGCCCCCGGGACCCCACCATGCCCTGGCTGGGCTCGGTCACCTTAGCTCCTTCGTGGTACCCTCTGCTCACTTTAGGACAGTCCTGACAACAGGATGGAGATGCCCTGGTTGGCCTCTCTGCTACCTCTGTTCATGGAGTGGTGAGCCCTTGAAGACAGGAGTTATGTCCATATAGACATTCTTATCAAAGGAAGAAGAAGAGGTAGGGAGAAAATTTGATTTGAAAATCAAACAAAAACAAGATAGAACCTCTCCTCCTTTTACTCTGCAATGCATTTTAACGACACCAGAAGGAGCTAGAAGAAAGACAGCTACTATGCTTTTCCAGCCTGCATCCTCATCAGTCCTCATTACTATCCAAAAGCAGGTAGTGGCTCAGGCAGAAAGTTCCATATTCTCTAGCAGGACCAATGTATGCTATCCTCTCCTCTGGTGCCTGAGATCCTTGGTTTATGCCGAAGCAGAAAGAAAGGTGGGGAGTTTTACTGTCAAGAAGGAAGCTATTCCTCAGTTACAGAGTTGAGTCATCCTGTGGTCTTCCAGCCTTTCTCTTTCTCTCTCTCTTTTTGCCTCTGCCTTCTATGTCTCTTCTTTCCAACAAATAATCTGTCTCCTGACATTCCTCCCCGCCACACCATGACAGTCCATCCTGGATGTCCAGGTTGGGCCTGTCACTAAACACTAAACATGGGATGTGAAGGGACATGACTGGAAGCAGACAACGACTTCCATTAGAAGGAAGGATGGCCTCTCCCTCTACCTGGATCATGAAGCCTGACCTCTGAACCCACTCTACCTAAATGATCCCAGGACAATGCTCTATGGCAATGAAATAGCTCACCCATCTGAAGAACCGCTCCTGCTCCCCTGACCCAAGGGGTATTTGTACAGAGTAAACCATGCTGTGGGCTCAGGGAAAAAGTTACCAAACACCACAGAGTGAGTACAGGTGATCTGTCCCTCCTCGGGCCTACTGGGGGCGGCCTGCAGGTCACTCTACCCTGGTTACCCACTGATGCCTCTGTATCTAGGGAAGGTTGGGCATTGAAAAGCAGGTAGAGGGTGCCCTGGCTGTGGCATGGAGGGGAAGCTGGCATGAGGAGCAGGCTAAAGAGGGGAGATACTTATAGTCCTTCCTTAAGAATGACTTAACAGGACAGGTTTTTCCACCTCTTTCAGTGACTTCCCAGAAAATTTTCTAGTAGCAAAAGCTGCTTGAGACGGAACCATTAACTGTTCCAGTCAGCGGTTTTCCTTAAATTTCTTCCCTGCTTCTCTCCTGTGGTCTAGGGGTGACAGGAGAACCATCAGGGCTGGGGAGATACAGGCCTTGCATTTCCTTATATGCAGGTAGACAGAAGACACAAAGGGGAGAAGGATGTCCCCAGAACATTTCATATAAGCAAGATCCTTCCAGTAAAACCTAGTTGTGATGCCAGAGCACTCACTACCTGATATGGATGGAGAGGCTGTCCCCTGCTCCCACCTCTGCCAGGGCTCCATTACAGACTGATGTGTGGCTGTGAATGGCCAGTTTCCAGGCTGCAGAGATGGTGGCCATGGCAATGCCACCTATTTGGATTTGGTGCTGGCTACTTTCCTGCTTGTTTGAAATGTGCACCTGTTTATATCATCCTGATCTACAAGTGGACATGCGAGTCTCAAAGTAGCTGAGGTACACGTAGCTGACTTGTGCTATAATGCCTGCGTGTAGGTTTCTGCCAATGAAACATGACCCCAAAATGACATTCTCTGCCACCCTCCCTTAGAGGAATTGTCTCTGGGGACCCTGGTGAAGGCCTCATATCAAAGACAAATGAGTTTGAAAAAGAGCAAAACGCCAGTGAGAAGGCAGTGTCCTGGTGGCCGAGACAGCTTGTGGTTGGCACACACAGTGAGGGCAGTCTGGACAGAGCCACAGTGTCCCCTGCCTGGGCGGGCCCTGGAAGAGTGTAGACAAGGCTGGGCCCTGCAAGGAGGAGGGGAAGAGGGAGGAAAGGAGGATGGGAGGGGCAGAGGCCATCCCCACTTGCACACTGGGAGAGCAGGGCCCCGTGGCCCTTGGTGAGAAGCAAAGAGAACCAGGAAGGAATGCGGTCTCCTCTCTTACCCTACAGTTGGTCTCTCCAGGTCAAGGTGGAGGCACATGGGCGGGGCAGGGTGGGGAAGGGCTCTCTGGCGCTGCTCATGCTGTATCTGCTCTATAGATAAATACAGGACTTTAGTGGCCATGGCTGGTGCCTTGGAACTTTGTTCAAGCATGAAAACATCCCCTACATTTGTTCTCTGGCTTTAAAAATCAACATCCATGATACCATCCCCCAATATAAAACACAGCTGGCACCAGAAAGGTAACTCAGGCCAACAGTAACAGGAAGAAAACCACCCTCCGAAAGGCCCGATGTGACTCTCCTGCCTCTAGGCTGTGCGAGGGAGAAGAGGAACCCAGGGCACAGACCTCTTTGGGGGTCTCCTGGTGGCACCGGTTGCTGTTCCACCACAACTCCAGGGCGGCCACCAGGCAGGCGAGGAGGAGGCCAATGGCCAGGATGCAGAAGACTCCAGCGAAACTGTGCAGCTTGAGGGATTTGCCATCCGTCTGAGCACTGGAGTGGCTGGTGAGGTCGCAGCGGCCTGTGTGTGGCCACCACTTCTGCTTCAGCACATCCAGGTCCCCGGTGTCCTGCAGCTCCAGGATCCTGCAAGACACCATCCAGGTGAGACCCAGCCACCAACATCATGGACAGAGCCATGAGCACCCTGGCCCTCCTCTGCCACAGACAACTGAACCCCTGGAGCAGCTCTCGGCCTCAGCTCTTCCCTTTCAGCTCCACTCTCCACTCAGGCCAGGGTCTCTTCCCAAAACTCATGTGGGCTCTGCACACTGTCACTACCCTCGAAAGCCTCATGCCCGCTCCCATCCAGTCTTACTGCCCACAGATCAAGTCTAATAGCGACGTACATAAGGGCTCTTCAGAGGGAATCCTGGAGAAGTGCTGAGGATAAACACAGGCAACACAGACATGTAGAGGCTAACACTCAGACTGCATCCATGAAATGCTTTCTTTCAAACATCAATAACAACGCCCTGACCTGAATCTCTCCAACCCAGAATTACCAAAGTGTTCAGCCATTCATTCCGTCGGAGGCACATCTGCGTTATGCCAAGTGCAATGCTCAACAGCACAGAGACAGAGACATGGAAAGTGAAGCAATCAGCGCAAGCAATGTGGAGGCAGAGGCTGATCGGTGCAATGAATCAGAGGTGCCAGGAAGCGGTGTGTTGAAAGGTGGCATATGCTGGAGGACCGGACACGATGTCATCAAGGAGGTAAGCAGCAAGCAGAAACCGGAGGATGACTTTTACAAAATTGACACTCATCTAGCATATTCTATGGGGCAGGAACTATCCAAGTGCTTGACAAATAATGTTGAAGTCCTATACCCACCTTTGAGAGGGTTATTTCCACTGTTACATTTTTATTGAAAAGAAGGTTGAGGTACAGAGAGGTGAAATATCTTGGCAAAATCACTCTGTGGTTGGATTAACAATCAGTGAAGGTAAGGAAGAAACTTCCTGGGACTAGGCCCTTGTTTTTGGAAATCTTATTTGGGTAAGTGCTCTCCACGTCCGAGGAGCTTCAGTAAGACTGAAGAGCAGAGGGCAAGGAGGATGCTGTGTGATCAGACAGTTGGCTTCTGAGAGAATGGGAGAAGAAAACTGTATTTTATCCAGGTAGGACAACCCCCATTATCCCATATTCCCCTCCAAGGTGCTGGTGGGTGATTTTCTTTGTTGTGGTAATTAGGGTCTGAGCAATGAGCTAGCAATAGCTGTTATTCCCCCAGGCTCTTTATAAGCTTTTCCATTTGGGGAGGGGATTCTTTAAGCCTAATTCATGGTGCTATTCAGCTGACCTCTCTCAGCCTTCTGGTGTACACAGTTCAAGGGCAGTGTTTCTTTATGACTAAGAGAAGCTCACTGCCATCTGGTCAGTTGAGCAGTCTGTCCTGGACTTGCATGACAGGCCAGCAGTGACCCCAGGCTGAGGCTGAGCTCAGTTCCCATGCATATCAGTGATCAGTGGAAAGGGAGGCTGACTGCCTGGAGGGAGTCCCCTGACCCACCAGCATTATAGGTAAAAGTATGGCCCTTCATTGGCCAGAAACAGCTTTCGTGGTGCAAAAATCAGGCTTTAGAGGCACCAGATCTCAGCTGGGCATCCCAGGACTTGCCCCTGCTTACCTCAGTTTCCTCATATTTGCAACACAGACCCATACTCAGGCTGATCTGGTGGATCACGGTGATCTGCTGGATAAGCAGGTCTTTAAGGAAAGGTTGAGTGTTACTCTCTCTGTTTACCCATGAAGCAGCAGACGTCTGGCATAAGTTGGGCTATCAGTGGATGTTTGTTGCATCAATAAAAGCATGACTGTATGAAGTGAATAATGAAAACAAATCTAAACCAAAATGGCCATGGGACAAAAATGAAATCATGTCCATTAAGTGCCCAGGAAACAGATAAACACAGAAAACTTAGAATATGGCTGTACATGTAGGGACTTAGTCCTGAGATAAATGTATGATTTGTGTGGCTTGGGCCCCACTGAGTATGCAGCTGAATGACACACATCTCTCGCGTGGCGTCCCCCGCGATGGACTGGGCAGCTGCAGTGTCTCACTAGCTCTGCAGATTCCAGAGACATCAGGGAAGCTGCCTGTCCCCTGGGTCAGGTCGACCAGTTGTTAATTAAGCCTCCACTGGAGACAGGAACCCCAGAGCTGGATGTGCGGGCGCTCAGGGCTTTTGAGACGACTCGTGATTGAACTACTGGCTCATCACGGAGAGACAGCAGAGTTTTGTGTTTATTGGCACAGATTCTGCTCTGATGGACATCAGTGCAAACCCAGACTCTCTGCCAACACACTAGCCTTGTTATGAAGCTTCTCCACATTAGCTCTCTCATCACTAATATCTGAGATCATAATAAATGCACCTATCTCAAACAATTACAGTGAAAAACTGCAAAGACGGAACACAGACCACACAGCTCAAGACCTGGGAAGCAGTCACGGCTCCATAAAAGCTGGTTTGTAGTTGTCCAGTCTGATGGCCATCTTGACCAGCAGCTCTGTCAGTCCCGCACGCACATGAGCTGCCTTTCATTGAGAGTATCATCGTGAGCGATTATTTTACTTTGTTTTAATCTTCCTAACAGCCTGCAAAGTAGTCTTATTATGTCTGTTTTATGTATTGCAGACCTGAGGCTCAGACTCAAGATGACTTGTCTATAGTTGCAATTAAGAAGTGGCAAAGCTCTTCAGAGCTGGGTTATGCTGACCTGGGAGGCTGTGCTCTTTCCCTACACCAGGCCACCAAGTGCCACCGGCTTGCTCTCTGAGGTTCACGATCTGGTCTAGGGGACATAGTCTCTGGCCCCCACAGCTCTGCTCATTGACTACAAGTCAGGGAGGCTGCTTCATTTTGCTAATGCTTCTTTTCTCCCTGTTCCTTATAATTGTTTGCATTTTATGCCCATAATTCTAGGAATAATGTCAAGCAATTTATAGGAAAACAGAGAATTAAACAAAACAAAACAAAAAACCAAAAGAAGATGTAAATATGTCAGCGACTGAGGAAAGATAAAACAAGTTACAGGCACAAATGACTCCTAGAAGGATGCCAGGCTCTTGCACACTATCATAATCTATATGCCTGCGAATGAGTAAGTCAGAGCAGTAACAGCCACTTCCAGAAGCCAGTTGTTCTACTTTCCAGACAGATCTAATTGCAGGTGCTTTCCTTTAGTCGATAGTTGTGGAGCCTGCTACACAGTAGGTGCTCTATAAATGGCTATTAAGTTGCTGAACATTTATTGAATGCCCACTCTGCATGCCGTGGTCCCCAAAGGGGCTACAGCTTTCAACCCCCGCCATACACATACATCGCTGGCAGCCTACAGGCTCTGTCTTCTGCTAAAGCAGGGGAGACAAACCACAGTCAAGGAAAGAGCTTAGATTCCAGGACAAAGGAAAGAAGGTCACAGCAATTCTAGATAAGACTGGGGTCTGTTGAGTATGCAAGATGCTTTTCCTGTGAATGGCAGGGAACATTGCTTCTTGGAAGTACTGCCTCCCTCCTCTCAGGTGTGCCCAGAGCCCAGACAGCAGCTGACAGTCTTGAAGCACCGAACAACAGACTCTCTTAAAGAAACACTGACAGCCGTGAGTTAGAAACCTGAGGTCTGAGTGACTGCCCCCGCACCGACCCCCACATGTCGATGCCCATTTGCCCAAGCTGGAAAGTGGGCGGTGTTTCCCATCCTGGAGGGTCTGCCACACAGACACAGATGACAGTCCTACCAGAGGCCAGCACAGTCCACTGGGGATGTTTAGTTAGAGTCACAGAGCGCAAGACCTTCTGATGAAAGCAAAGAGCAATAAATCACTTTTTGCCAGGCTAACAAGGAAACTGGGCTAGCCACTTTCATTTATCGTGACCCCAAGGATTCGGAGAGCTTCCCACAGGGTCTCCGGTGAAAGACATTTTAAATAGAGCCAGTGAGTGGATAGCTAAAGCCCTGTTCCAGGGCAGAGTGCTTCTCTAGGTCCTCGCATCCCCACACCGGTCCCAGTCCATTGTTCTCTGGAGCCACACGAAGGATATCAAATTTATTCGGCGCCCAGCACTTCTCAGGGTACTGGAGGGGAGCAACCACCTTTTCCGAGTCAGCACTTCCTGGGAGTGAGCATTCCAAGGTCCCCCCTCTAACCTAGTTCAAGATCCCTGCTACCCTGAGGCTGCAGAAAAGTCTCACCAGGAACCAAATTCTTTCCTGTCTTCAGTGCATCCACTTCCACCAACTTTCAAGGGGCTTTCAGAGCAATTCCAGTGCCTGGGGACCCTCAGCTGTCCTCACTCCTGTGTGTTCCCATAGCTCTGTCTTGGGGCACATTCGCTGTCTTGGTGCTGTTGCTGTGTTGGCCCCACAAGTTCCCTTACCATCTGCTCCACAGGGGTGCTCACAGCTTGACAGTCTGTGGGGTGTCCTGAGTCTCCTGTCTCAGAAAACCAACTGGTGTAAACCTCAAGAACGCCGAAGTGTTATACATCCTGAAGAGAAGCCATTCTTTCTTCGTGCATTAACCTGAGTCATGATAAGTCATTCCTCCTCCTTCTCTCTTGTCATCACTCTCTGCTCCAGGGAGTAAAGGGAGGCATGGAATGTATACTTGACTAAGTATAGAAAAAAATCCCAAAGTCTTGTTGAACTTAACTAGTTCTACTCCCTTGTCCAGTTTTGCAAACCAGCCTCTAACGGACTGGCCAGAGAACCTCCTGGTCAGCATTTCCCTCATGGGGCATAGATGGAGGTGTTTATAGTCACAAGAGTCCATTTGACACCTAGGAGGTAGGAAAAGGGAGGTGGCAGGACTCAGAGATTTGACAGAGCAGGGCACAGCCTGGGCTCAGGGGACCCACGGTCTCCTCCAATTCTGCCAGCAGCTGGCTGAGCGACTCCTGTGTCATTACCCTCCTGAACTTCAGCATGTAAAACGGATGGTCTCGAAGGACTCACACCCCTTCCAGTGGATGATTCTCAGTGCTGGGGGCATGTGTGAATCAGGCAACTGCGGGTTGTCCCTAAGCCTGGGCATCATGCTGGCCTTTTCATTTAGATGCTTTGCACATGTGGATTTCAGTGACCAAGGCAGAGGCTGTCCTTAGATTCCTCTCTGGACTCTGTGGTTCTGTTCCCTTCACCCACCAGAACGTTACCTCACGGAGATGTGTGAATAGATGTCCCTGGGGACAAGAGTCCGGGTTAGAAGGGTGGTCACTGGGAAAAAAGGTCACTGAGTTCACCCAGGCTTTTCACTTCCACTCTCCCTGGGACGGTCAGGTTCTCTGGTTAAGTACTAAGTGAAACTCTCACAGCAGAAAACAAGGGTGGGAAAATGAGCCTAGTTTTCTCCAGGTATCCGGCTAGGCATCCAGACTGAGCACTTGGAAACTTGATCGCACCCAAACATCCAGAGAAGATCATGCTCAAGAGATGGACTCAAACCTGCAAATCACACAGCAAGGGAAATAGGTCGATGCCATCTGGACACACTGCATTCATTTCCGGTGGAGGGATCCGAGGCTCACGCTAGAGCACCCCTGTCCCTACAGCCTGCCCTCGCATTCCCCCAACCTACCTGCCATTACAATTGCAAATTACCAGGAGACTGCTCTGCAGAGGAAGGGGAGGAGGCAGCTAAGGAGCTGCTGTCCACTCTGCACAGTGGAGGGCTGGGTCCCTTCAGCCCCACCTCAGCAGACAGCATCTGCCCTTCAGCCAGGTGAGATGAATATGAATCCGTCTGCTTCTCTGACCCCACTTCTTTCCAAGTCTCCACACTGACTCTTCTTACCATGTCTCATTTCTTTAAAAAAAGTGTTTCCTGGGATCTTGCGAGATCCAATTCATTATTCATTTAATTTTAAGTCACTAGGGCCTATCTGCCTAACTGTACTCATCCTTCAGGTGTCTCCTCGGGGATACTCCCGGTACCTACTCTCCAGGTCTAGTCAGATGTCCCTCTGTCCTCCTCCTCTCCCAGAATGCCCTCTGCGTTGCGCTGACCGCTGTGTGCTGGCATCAAACACTCATGTAACAGTTCCCACTGAGACTGTGTTCTTGCATGGGAGGGGACCACACCCTTCTTGTCCCTGGACCCAGCACAGCACTGGCTGGGAATGGAGGCGGGGAGCCTGACTGTTAGAAGGCGCTGCGAAAAGTGTCAAACGAGCAAGGTTGTGCTGTGCTAGTCTTGCAGAGAAGGTGTATCCCCCCAGCTCAGTCCCGGGAGGACTGGAGTCCCGGGGACTGCTGGAGCTGCTTGTCTGCCGCGCCTACCTCTGCGAGAATAGGTCCCTGTAGGGGCTGCCATGCTGCAGGGCGATCCCATAGCCCTTGCTGCTGACGCTGTTGCCGATGACGGTCACAGAGCAGTCGTCGTCCGTCAGGGCAGCATACTCCACCACGGCCACGTCCCACAAGAAGGCATAGTTCCCCTTCTTTGCCTGAAAGACCAAAATCGGCAGGAAGTCAGGTAGGTCTGGACCTACTGTATTAGTTTGAGCAGTGAGGCAGCTCAATGGTGGAATTTAAGTGATCGCCCCCAGATGGTCTTCCTGCCCACCAGCTGGCACAGCAAACTCCCCTCCTATTTTCTGCCCAACAAATTCCACCACTGGTTGACGGTGCTCGCTGTGGTTAGATGTCAAAAGATGGGATGCTGCCTGTAGGAGGCGCTGACGCATGTAGCGCAGCTCACAGAAAGGTGGGGAGGATGAGCTGTAGGAGGCTCTGGACTAGCCTCCGGTCAGTGTCATCGGCCTATGTCTCTGACACATGGGCTCACCTTGGAAAGTACAGAAAGTCTGATCTCAGGGAACTGAGATGTTCTGATCAGTGATTTAGGGGGAGCATAAGAGTATTCATTAATATTTCTACCTGGAAACTGAGTGAGCCCTACTCGGGGTGAACAGGGAGAAGGCCTTATGTCCAGTGCCCCCAAGAGGACATGACTTACCATCTAAGTCATGAACTTGCAATGCAAGGGAAAGAAGAATCCATGGAGGACAAGGTCTTGATTATTATGATGCTAGATTGGGTTGCTGCCACTCAAATGTCACTGCCTACTCGAGAGTGTGCACACAGAGACATACACGACACACATGACATAGACCCATCTATACACACATGAACACACACGGTCCACATGTGCACACACGAGAGGTTTCTTTTAAAAAATTATGAATGAATTAATTTATTTTTCTTTTGTTTCTAGTGCTTGTTTCTTTTTAAATTGGTTTTACTGAAGTGCTATTGCATTAACATTTGTTTTAAGGTCTACACCAAGGCAGATCAACATCCATACACAATACTGTAAATTCACCACTGTGTCCGTTTTTTCCTTCACCTTAAAATCAATCCCCTCCATTATTTCCGCCCACCCTCCTTCCCTTCCCACAACCTTTGATTTGCTTTTTTATATTTTTGCTAAAAGAAGTCGGTTGTTTGATTTAGTTCTTTTTTTTAGTCTGTTTAATTTAGTTCACTCATTTGCTTGCTGTCTCTCTACATCTCATACGAGTGTTATCTCATGCGACGTCTGTCTTTCTCCTTCTGGCTTTCCTTGCTAAGTATCGCTCCCTCCAGTTCCATCCATGTTGCAACACAGAGGAGCAGGTTTCTGTAGTCAGTATTTCTGCATCAGTGCAGTGGCGGCACATGATTGCAGTAGGAATTCGCCTGCAGCCACAGCTAATGCCCCATTCCATCACACCCATCCACAGCAGACACACAGTTCTATCCTGAGCCATAATTCTGACTTTGCCTAGGATTGGACGCTCAGAAGGAATATCAACTGTTGGTTGTTTTTTCACTTGGAAGGAGATGCCAACTAGACATTGTCACTTGCCCAGCTTAAAGTAGAGCCTAGTGTTCTGAAAGGAGCAAAGTGCCTGGTTTTAAATCTAAAGTGAACCTACAGATGCCTCTGCCTTTTCCTTCCTTCTACCACAGCTCACAGGAGAAGTGGAAGACCTCAGTCGGGCCTTGGTGACAGGGCTGACCCATCACAGCCAACAAGATGAAGAGCGAAGATGACAAGCTGTAAGCTTCCTGCACTATCAAGAGCATTGTTCTGCTTGCCTGTCTATATTCAGCTGAATCTTCAAGTCCACCGAGACTTTGCAAAGAGCGCCATAAGCTGCCTCAATAAAGTTAATCGAGATTGTAATTCTCTTGGAAGCCTCCATGCCCATCGTCTAAAATGGCTCATTTTCTTGTCAGAGATTTTCCATCAGAAGCATCTGTGGTCAGTGTGGGCCTTCTCCAGCAGTGAAAGTCTACTCCCAGCCATCCACTAATTTTGCCCAACAACCTTGTATGAAATGACACACACCCAGACCACCCATTGACTTTCACCTTCAGGAACAATCCAAATATTACATAAAAGCCTTATTCCTCCGCCAAGCCAATTTCAGAAGTCCTAAAGGACTTTGACCCAGGTTGCAAAATTACACTCATCTCTCTCCTTCCACATGGGAAGATAACAGTCTTTGAATTTTTTTCCTGCTGGCAAACAAGATTTCTCATGAAAAGACATAAATTTTCAACCTCTTAGTAACCAAGTTTCTCAGCAAAATGTTGACTTATGACCTAATATTTGGCTTTAGTCTTGACTTTGGAGCATTTCACATCCATGCTTGCAATTCAACATGACAATCAGACATTGTTATTTGTACGATTTCAAAAGGGCATGTCATGTTGAAGGAAGAATGAAGATCAGGTTTGTTTCTACATTTCAAGTGATGTTCCAAGAAGGGAAAAGAAATGAGCTGGTTCAGATGGAGTGGAAACTGACTCTCATGAAAACCTGGCACAGCCACTCTAATGAGGCACTTGAATTCCTTCAAGCTTACAAGCATTTGTGGCTCCAGTTTGGGCGAAGTAGCAGAGAGCATAGCTGCATGAAGGAAGCAATGTGTATAGTCCTACTGGCTAAACTGAGAAGGCAGGAAGCATATGGAAGGAATGCTGGCAATGCCTGGGCTGCAAATCCCTGCCAACCAGGAAGATATTCCAGAGAAGAGGAAAAAGTAGTTCTCCTTCTTGAGCTTTTGAATGACCCCAGACATTCCATCACCTCATTCCTAATCAGGGATTAAATTTACTATTACATTTATTATTTCTGCTTCTGGAAGTAAGTGGCTAGGATTCTGACCCACCTGACAGCACCAGTACTGCGGGAACCTTGAGAGGCTGATGCACACCTCTTGTGTGTGGCCCCCAACCAGCAGCTTTAACTGCAGCAAGACCAGGCAGATTCCAACTCCATTCTTAGGAAATACTCTCCAGCTCCAACATCCCTTATTCACTTCCTCAGCATCTTAGAGCCTCCTGATTCCTCTTCTCTTAGTCCCATTCTGAGTCAGTGCTGCACCCAACACTTCCCTGAGTTTCCCAAGTGCATCAGTTTCCAACAAAAACTTTCTGGACCTGCAGTTATCTCCTCAATCTTCCTGGTGTGTCACAGACCCTGTATGAAGGGTCTTAGGTCTTCTTAGAAGTCTCTTAGATCTGAGCATGCTCTCAGCAGCACTTCAGATGCAGCTATATGAACTCAAACACCCCACCCACCAGTGACTGTCACCTTTATATCAAACCTCTTCTTATCCCTCCTGCAGAAGGAGCTCCACATACTCCCAAAACTCTACGATGAATCTTGCTCAATAGGATCAGAACCCTCAATAATCATGCATTGCCCCCTTAGTCTGTTCTGCTTATCTAAAAGGCTGACTTCTCCACATGTAGGGAACCCTGAAGATATCTACCATCTGCCTCTAGGAGGCTCAGAGATCCTCACATCTGTGTCATTGCTTATTTCTAGAAAATACTCCTTCCTTTGAGGATTTTTCCACTATCTTGGGAGGAAAGATTATTGGCAGGAATCTAGTCTTCTCTCAACTGTGTGCTGTTGGCTGTTTCTCCCAGGAGCGTGCTGACCCCAGACACCTTGCCTCCTGGCCAGGTGGCACAGCAGATCTTTAGAGTCAGCTATTTTGCCCCTTCTTGTTCCTCCTATCAACTCATTCTTCTTTGTGTAGTGCCTGTCCTTTCCCTGACTCCCAGGTGGCTGTGGGAGTCAAGCAGGGTGGTGTCTGAGAGCAGGTGCAATTGGCAGCAAGCTGTTTACAAAGAGATGATGACATTTATTTCATAAGGCCTCTGAGATAAAAGTGATGCCATAGATTTGTGTTCTGCACTAAAACGAAACAAGAATAAATAAGGTTTTCCCTTCTTCAATGAGTTAGATTACCTTTACAGGGCTGACTCATTTATAATATTAAATGTATTCTGGCTTTCCAATCAATGAATTATCATGGATCAATGCCTTGGAACATAGATGTGGGGAAGTTAGGTGGGAGACAAGGCTGATTGACTCAGCAGAGCCTCCTCAAGTCTTTAGCTCTGTGCAGAACTGAGGTGGACACACAAATCCAAGGAGCTGGACTCAGTCCTGGGACTCCAGCCCACATTTCCTCCAGGAACTGTGGAAGGCATTTACAGATCATCTAAGAAAGTGGAGATTTGATATCTAATATGGCCTCGAAATATAATGGGCTGTTTCCACAGTGTTTTTTTTAATTGATAGTATCCAATGTTTGTGAGGTTCTGACCACACAGGCGTGATCAGGCATCACAGAATTAATACCATGACCATTTTGAGAGGGTGTAGCCATAGATTCCACAAACACTTCAAATTCTTATATCCTTTATACTAGCAAATTGGGAATTTACTCTAAAAAGGGAGCCTAAATGTATCAAGTATAGTAAGATATGATGGAGAATAAAAATCTAATGTGGTCTATAAAGTGAGTATGGGAAGTTTGAATATTCACTATTAGGAAACTAATTTAATAAATTATGGTTCACAAATGTAATGGAGTTTGATGTTACAGAGAGTCAGTTTAAAGATTATGTACAAACACAGAAAAATATTGATGTATACTACATTTCATAGGAATGCAGAGAATAGTGCATCCATCCTACTGTTTCCTGCTACTTTCATTATATAGTCTTACATGTGATTATATATTACACATATCGCTATGCATATGTATGTTTTAATTTCATGTGTATATAGTACCACATACATCATTGTATATGGATAATAAAAGCAGAAAACAATAGGATGTATAGACTGTTACTACTCTCTGGATACAAGTGAAATGCAAAATGCCAAAAGATGGACAAGTGCACTACTACATAATGGGATGGGATTAGTGAGGATTCTCATGTCAAGCTGACCGTCCTCCTGGCCCGGGGTGCCCTTGCTCCTGAAGGTGCCTCTGTCCCTGAACAGAATACAGACCTGACAGAGCTCTCGCATTTCCCAGGGCTCTGGCTCCCTGACTCTACCCAACATGGGAAATTCTCCCTTACATTCCAGGGCTGCAGCTGCACCTTTTGTTTTGTTTAAATCCCTCCTGCCCCTAAAAAGAAAAGAAAAGGCACTTGGTCCAGATACAGAAAGAATCGGTATGAAGACTTTAGGAAAACGAGAAAGAATAGTTTTGGCATTGGAGACAGTCGAGGACATGTGGGCATCCATCCCCAGGATGCCAGGACAGCAGCAGGTAGACAGGCCACTCCTGGCTTGTCTCCCAGCAAGCATCGAAGCAGAGAGAGTCCACATCTCTCCCTGAAGTCCGGTCCCTTCCCAGTACCCCCGCAGGCTGGAGCACTACAATGGAAAGGGACTGAGACCAGGAGGGTGTCTGGCTCTCAAGCTTCAAGCATCCTCCCTAACATGTGGGGGCACGTGATCGGCTTATATTGCTGGAGGAAGGTTGGGCACCATAAAGGAAACCACGAGTGAGCTGGGATATTGGATGACTCACTCTCCATTGCTCCACACTGGTAATAAAATGAGATTGCATTGCTTTTCATTGCACCACTGATTCCACCCTTTCCCGAATTCACTCAGAGCACAAACTTCCAGAGACAATAGCCTTCCAGGCAAGAACCTCGTTATGCTCTTCGACTCCATCCTAACTTCTTTTGGAAAGGGGCAGGCAACCACATTGTTTCCCCAAATGAGATGGCTGGTGCCACAAACACCAAACCAAATGTGATGGGGAAGGCAGTGCTGCAGGAAGCTGGGGTCTGCGGTGCCAGGAGTGAGGCAGGTGTGCACCCTCTGCTGGGTGCCAGGTCTTCAGAAGCCGTGCTACTTTCCACTCATTTTATAATTCTGAAGGCAGAACACAAATCCCATTGTATAGATGAAGAAACAAAGGCTGAGGAACATAAAAGCATTTGTCTCAAATCAGCCCAGGGAGTGTGAGTGGTGGACCCAGTCAACCTGAGCTTAAGTGGCTCCCAGGAAGCCGAGTCCTCCCTTCAGCCCTGCTTGGACACAGGAAGGGAGGGTGTCCTTGGCTTCTGAGCACTTCCCAAGGGAATGCTGCTGGTGACGGAACACACAGCAGAATGAAGATAACTGCCCTCTCTTGGTTTTCCAGTGGGGTGGTTCATGAACTGCAGAAACACTGGAAGAAGGCGCACTGTGGGGTGGGGAGGGGGAGTCTGCACCACCTCTGGATGGAGTTATTTGCTGTCAGGGACTCTGTGGAATCCTCATTTTCCTCATTGCATTCGCCTCCCAGCAGGTACACCCAGGGCCTCTCCTTGTATTCACCTTTTATCCCAACAAAGCAGACCCACCCTCTGCAGCATCCCTCCTCTTGGCTCCCATGGTCATGTTCATAAAACAGCAACACACTGCTACTCACAGTCTGAACCTGGTTACACTAACACCTGTACCGTGCTTGGTGCCAAATCACAAGAGGCAACAGTAAAAAACCCAGACAGTCTGTGGAGAAAAGGACAATTTTAAGTCTGCTGGTAGGAGTGTGGGCTGGCATGATATTTCTGGAATGGTAATCTGGTGGGGAGAATCAAATGCTTTTAAAATGTGGATGTGCAGCAATCCCACCCCTAGGGATTTATCCTAAAGAATTATTCCATTTCTGAAAGATGTTTGCACAAAGATTTTCTGGGCAACACTGTTTAAACCAGCAAGAAATTGGAGACAATCTAAATGCTCAACAATTTGAGAATTGGCCTGGTGAAAGAAAGTATTAGATCATGGAATATTACATTACCGTCACTGTGGAGTTTAAAAGAGTATTCATTGTAAGGGAAACAATTGTCCAAGATAAATATGAGTGAGCCTGGATGCTGGACTCCAACTGTGTGGTTTTGAATTCTAGTTCCATTGCTTTCTGACTGTGTGGATTCAGGTAACGTGGCTTAGCATCTCTGGGCTTTGGTTCTCCTGGATGTAAAATGATTCATACTTCGGAATTCTGATGAGGATTAAACTCCTCAATATATGCAACGGGCTTAGGATCTTGTGCAGCAGATGTTAATACCAAGTAAATGTAAACCAGTATTATATAGTATAGTCAGAAAGAGCTTGTTACAATACAGTGTTTATGCGGCGATAGGCTGTTTAAATTCTTATGTAAAAACTTTGTTTGAAAACACAAAACCAAGCACCAAACAACAGCAAGAGCCATCTTAAGGATGCCAGCAGTGGTGACTTCTGCTAGTTTTTTCCAATCTCCTGTGTCACTCATATTTTCTGCAGCTCATATAACATTTCTTCTGAAGCTGCCCAACCTGGAGTGATTCAGCCTCCTTCCTTGGTATAATGTAGGGAAGAGAGCAGGGGTTCTGGACAAAGGCAGACCCACAGCAATACCCCAGCTCTTTGGTGAATGTCCAGTCTCGGGGACTAATACTCAGCACCTGGAGGACTATTTCGAGTGTGATTACAGGATGCAAGTCACTGTGCCTGGTAGATAGCAAAACAAGCTGGGTCTCCTCCTTTCTTCAGATGGAGCTTGACTGGGAGCTCAATCTGTCATCTGCTTGTGAGAAATCCTTACACACAGCCCCCTCCTGGTCATTATTTCTCCACCTTGACTAAGTCAGCCATATACTCTGTCATTGTGTGGACGCGTGTGAGTGCATGGAATGTGTGCGTGTGAGATTGTGTGTGCACAGTGTATGTGGGAATGGGGGAGTGTGTGCGTGAGCATGAGGGTAAGCATCAGAACTCCCATGGAAGCAATAGAGGCATGAGCTCCATGCCTGAAGGACCATAAAGTGTCTCAGAAAAGCAGACCTTGAGCTGGAGAAGGAACCTACCTCTCTGTGGTCTCAGAACAATGAAAAGAGATTATTCAAAATGACATCAAAATGGAAGAAGACCATCTATGGAAGCTCAGAGGTGTTCACAAGCCCACCTCAGGGGACTGGGGGGAAACCTGCCAAAGGAGCGAAAGAAAGAGAATGATCTTTCACCCAGATGAAACGCTTAACCAGCAAAAGCAGGCAAACTCAGGCAGGCTTGGTGGGAGGGGAGATGGCAACATAATTAGTGTAATGGCTACTTTCCCGAAGTGCCCATGGGGTACAAAGTCAATTTGGCTTCTGACTTCAGACCAGAAGAACAGGATGAAGTTGCAAATGAGCTAACACAACCAAAGGGCCACAAGGCCATCTGGCAGGGGGATGCTCTGTGTATGTGTGTGTGGCCATAAGCACAGGTCTGAGGGCAACCGTGCAGGATTACACAGTGATCCCAGTGAAGCCCCATCACCTGGGCAAGAGGAAAAAGATAATGGAGATGCTCCAAGGCTGCAAAAGCATGAAATAGACCCAATGGCCAGGCACTAGGCCTGCAATAGGATTTCCATTTAATACCTGTCCTATTCAGGTATTCTTGTGTCCTAGAATAACCTAGTAGTCCACAAGGAGTATAGCAAGTGGGTGGAGAGAGCGACAGGTAATTTCTCAGGCCACTAAAATCTTTTCTTTTATATTACCTGTCTTAAATTCTTAGGTTTCTTTATAGGCTTATCAACAAAGAGACTACGACACGGTATGTTGGTGGGAGCAAGGGTCTAGAGACAGGCAGACCAGGTCTTTTCTTAGCAACTTTGACCAGCCCACCTGAGTCTTCTGAGAAGGCAGTAATAGCAAGTCCACCTCACAGGCCCATTGCTGGAAAAGGTTATATAGAAAGTACCTGATTCACTGAAGAACCTCAGAAAATAACATGCCATCCTCATTATAATGGTGACCATTACCAGCACATCCATACAGCTTAACAGATGAATTCTCATTAAAATGCAATTTCTTTTGGGGGAACACTTGAAATTATCTTCACTGTTTAGCCTGATAGATTAAAAAGACTGTTAGAATGGGTCACAGACTTGCCCAGTTACTGGTTTGTAAACATGGAAGATAAGACCAAATAGTGTTTATGGTCTTCTCCAGCTTTAGCATTCCCAGTGTATGCTACACCTGGGTGCTTCTCAAGTATGTTCCCTGGATCACCGGATAACTTATAAGAGATATAAATTATTAGGCTTGAGACTAGACCCACTCTAGGAATGCGGTTCAATAGTCATTGTTTTAATAATTTCTCCAGGTGGTCCAGGTAAATGTTAAGGTTGACATCCAATACTATAGAACTTGAGTCAATTAACTTCTGATTTTCAAGAGAATATCAGAGATCATGTTTAGAAAGGGAGAATATAACCTGGTTCTAGGGTCTCAGGTTGGAACAACTAAATGAAAGAGTTGAGAGATTAAGCATATTGAGACAGACTTCAAAAGCGAAGTTATACTTTATATCATCTTCCTGTAACACATTTTACTTGATGTTTTCCCATCCATCCTCTTAGAAAGTTCAGGAGAAACTTTCACAGCACAAACCATGTCTATTTTTCCAAGGAAATCAGAGCTCAAAAAGCACTGTACCCAAGACCACAGAATCAGCTGCTGGTAGAGCTTAATGTCTCCCCAGGTCTCCTTGACTGTAAATGGCTTTCCTCTCTGCCACATAAAAAGTTCAACCTCAGTAACCCCTTAGAGTCACATAACACCCCCTGAAGCAGTTGGTTCTGTTACCAT
Source organism: Solenodon paradoxus (assembly GCA_004363575.1). Taxonomy (NCBI): domain Eukaryota; kingdom Metazoa; phylum Chordata; class Mammalia; order Eulipotyphla; family Solenodontidae; genus Solenodon; species Solenodon paradoxus. The sequence continues at coordinate 312,056 of RJWH01000971.1, forward strand.
GCTCTTTGTTTTCTTCTCTTACTAGATTCTGGCCACTCTTTTGCTAATTCGGTGTGCCTCTAGCTCCTGACCTAAGAGGCTTTATGCCTACGTCCTGAACTTTCAAGGCCTGTGGAACTCTGGGGAGAAATAGTCGTATTTAGTGACATAAGTATTGTCCTAGTGGGAGCAGGCCTCTCACATCTCTAAAGGAAAAGGAGCTGGTTTGGTACAAAAGAAAAAGAAAAGTCCTAACCTGGAAGAATCAATGGCTACTTCCTTGAAATCTGAAATTGCACACTCATCAAAAGTATGGGCCATAAACAACTTTCTCAACAGGGCAAAGTAACACATTAATTTTCAGTGATTTGTCAAAATTTTAAATTGTCCAAAGACCATGACTAATAACAATATAATATGAATTGATTCCATGGGAAATGTTAAGAATGTCCTAAAACAAAGAGTAAATTGGTTTGCCTAGATACAAAATAGATTGCATAGAGAAAATATTTAGAATAAAAAAATGCCATCTAGGAATGACAACTATCTAAGAATATATGAACTCCAGCAATGTAGAGGAAGGCATCCAGGAGGTGAAACATCCTATAAAGAAGCACAGGGATGTGGTTGTGTAGATAATTCCTGGGAAGAATGCAGGCCTCTTGGACATTATGTCCTGTTCATTGTGCTAGCATGATGCTGGCATACAGTTGGTGCTAAAAATGTGTAAGAGGATTCCTGAAGAGCTGAACAGATGCATACTAGAATCTGGGGAGCCCAAGAATCTGAGAATCTGTTTACAACTCCAGATCTGTGTTCCACCCTTCTCCATCCTGCTCTCTCTTCCAGAGGTTGACCTTCATTGGCAGCATCAGTGGGAACCTATGGCTTCTTATTCAGATTTAAGAATAAATCAAATATTAATAACATATTCTAAAGGATTCCATTTACATGAGCAATCATAATAAGCACCATTTGTTTAAGTGTATCTTTTCAAACTTGAGAGGGCATGAGAATCATCTGGAGGGCATGTTCAAACAACACCAATTCTTAACCTCTGCTGTAGTTGCTGATTCCTTAGGTCTAGAATAGGGTCTAAGAATTTGCATTTCTAACATATTCTGATACTGCTGATCCTGGGACCATCAAATTTCTTTATGTTTAAAACATACTCTATAAAGCATTGTACTAATCCCTTCATATTACCTCTAATCCTTCCAATAACTCTGGGAAGAACCGTTATTATTATTATTCCTATATTTTAGATGAATTAACTTTGTTCTGAAAACATTTAACTTGTGTAAGTTCTCACTGTTGACAGAAGATGGGTACAGGAACCAAACTCAGTTCTTCTTGACTCAAATCCCATGGTTGATTCACTACACTACCTTGCCTTAACTGAACATTTAACTTCATTGAGACGAAGTTCAGTAAGACCAATGAAACTATACCCTGAGGCCAAGAGAGCTTTGCCATCTGAGGCTAACTCATTTTAGTGTTTCTTGACCCATAAAAGGTTGTTGGAAGTTAGCAACTCCAACTATGATAGAAGGAGAGAGACGCAATAGAAATGCATATGATCACAATTAACATTAAAAACCATCTTTTCATATGTTGAGAGACCATTCCTGTGAGGTTTATGTCCAAGAGTCTCATTCTTTAACCCCATTAGTCACTAAGTATTTCTTTATGGCCTTTGCTAAAATGTCAGCCTTGCAAAAGAGTTCACACAAAAGCCTTAAAGCACTTTGAGGTCACATTCTGACCAAAAAATCCAAATGAACTTCCATCTCTCACAACTGAACAAGGTATGGGCTCTTCTTGTCAAGACATACAGCTCTGTAAAGTTAAGGAATCAGAAACATTTGCCAAAAGAGGGACCTGACAAAGGTACCACTCCTTACGGACACTGAATAGTTCAGGGATGCCAGACACTTGGAAGAGTAATGATCTCTTTTTATCACTTCCTTATGCAACTAACTGAGGCCTGAGATCTGGGCTATGGGTAAGAGATCCAAGACCTCATCCATGTGAGGGGTCTTAAAATACTAGTAACACATTTCACTACATGGATTAAGGAAACCATGCTTCTCCCCATTTCTGTTTCCTTGATCTGATTCTTGGGACACATGATTTTCAGAATTACTCTGCATGATTTGAACTAAACCTACCTCTCCTCTTTCTTTCCCTCTGTTTCTGTCTCTTGGTCTCAGGCTGTCTCTATTTCTGTGCTTCTCTTTCTCTCTCTCACATGCACACACACACTAAAATTTTAAATGTATGATCTAGAGCCAATTTTATTATTCCTATTATTAAAGAATAAAGAGACTTTTTATTAGAGCTACCTATGCCAGTGGAAACCATTTCTTCTAGTCAAAAAAAAAAGGTTTTATATTGTTGATGACAATTATGGTAGGGATCCTAATTATGGCAGCAATAATAATATAATAATAAAACATGGATGGCAGGGTCTGAGCATCTTTGAGCCAATTGTTTAACCTTTCTGAGTTTTGCATTCCTTGTTTTTAAAATGGAAATATCACAGAATGCCCTCTGTAGTGAAGATAAAGTGCATGAGCAAAATACCATGCCTCATGATTTCTTTATAAATGTTATTTTTCTTCCCCTCTTTCTCTTTTTGTTTCTAGACAAACATATCAACAAGATGGAAATAAAAATAAGCTGAACAAAAATTGCCAACAATCCGGTTGATGCAATAAATCAAAATTGTTTTCATCAGTAATTGCTTCTTGATTTTAATATAATCCAATAACAAAACAATTCAGTTCAAAATGCAAAAACTTAAGTCATAAAACCCGAAGCAATAATACTCAGCAAAACAAATAGAATGGAATCAGCCACATTTATAGCTGGCGCTAAGGTGAAGCATATCAGACCTGGGTACAAAGCAAATTATGGAGCAGAGGAAATCTAAAAAATAAAACTAGATTTAAGGGGAGTGGACATCCTCCCACCCCTCAAATGAGGAGTTTGAAAATAATCAAAGTTAGCATGATGGCACACATGTTGGTTTGATTCCAGAGCTTACCCTACCAAATTATAAAAATCGCAAGAGAAAGTAATTGAAGAATTCATAAAGAGATTTGCTCGGCAATGCCCAAAACTCAAAGTAAAGTAATTTAATAAGAGAGGCACAGTCGGGACTTTCCTTGATCTTTGGACTGTATTATCCCAACCCAATCATCATTAAACAGAATTAAACAGCAGGGCATTATGAAGGGGCCAACTCAGTCAATTGTGTGAGAACCGATTGCAGAGATGTCGACTTCCCCTCCCCTCCCTGCTTCTCCTCACCCTGCTTGCCCCCTGCAACTGGTGCCAGCCATGCTGCTCATTCATGCTGAAGGATGCATAGGACTGCATTGCTCCACGTTCTCATTTCTGGCTCAATGAACATTTATTTTGTTTGATTTTTAAAAGCTTTTGGGTGTCCATAAGCTTTACCCCTGGGCCTCTCTCTGCTCTAGGCCCCAGAGACAGACAAATAAAAAGACACAAATGGACTCTATAGAGACTCTGAGCCTAGTGGGGACACAGCAGAGCACTGTGGAGTAACATCTGATGCACTTGTGCTCTCGGATGCCAGGGTGTTAAGGGAGTCCCTGACTCTGTTGGGAGGAAAGAGGTGCTCCAGGGCCTTGGGGAGAGCCAATGCTTCAATAAAGCTGAAGCGATAATCAGGAACCAGCCTGGTGGATAAAGAAAGGGAATGGTGTTCCAAACAGCCTCTATCGAGGTGTGCAAAGGTGCTGGGAGGAGAAGGGGCTGCTCAGGCTTCCCATTACTAGACACCAGGTGAGTTTCAGGTAGGATCTGAGACTTCACTCTTATCATGCATTGCCACAAGTTGTGCAGATGTCACAGGTAATGACACGAAGGCACTGGAATGAAGGATACCTAGTTCACATTCCAGGTTCACGCTTGACACAGAATTCTGATTTCCAACAGGTCCCTTGTCCTCCTCAAACTTTCTTTTCCTCATTAATTGAAGCACAATAACACTAACACATGGGGAAACTTAACACCTCCTCTATGCTAGGCCTCTCTCATCACAGCCATTATGAGTATCTCCTGACTCTCCAAACATGGATGCAAGGCCCCAATGGAAAGAGGCGAAACTTTGGGTAAAGAAAAGAAATTAAAAAAATAAATTTTTTATGAAATAAAGCACTGTCAAATATCAGCCTTACCTTCACTTTGACTTCACATCAATTTAACTCAATTTTAAGGGAAAGTATCAAGCCACTTGTATATATTAACTAAGCTCAGCACTAGTAATGAATGGAGGAATGCATAAAAGATCAAATACTTCAAATAGCTAATCACTGCAGAGACACACATCTGAGAAAGGGGTTTATATGTGCATCACATCTGATTATTAAAGGATGACTTCTAACCATAATCTTACTCAATTTCCTCAAACTCACCAAATGTCATAGATCACTAATGACAAGGAATATACAGTAGGACAAAGGAAAAATGAGTTGAAAAGAAAATTACTTCTGTTCTACTCCAGTGCCAAGAATAATAAGGTAAAATAAAGCAGAAATACCTATGTATCTATATAAAAAGAGAAAGAAATAAAAACTCATGATAAAGAATATGACAAAAGTAGAAAAAAATGCTAATTTATAAAGGATTTCTCTTCCTAAAGATAAATTCACAAGGATTTGACAAAAAAAACAAACAAAAACCCAACACTGAAGCCTGAGTATTCTTTTGATCCCAAAGATAATAATGTAATTCATTCAAAGCTCTGCTTTTGGCAATATTCAGTAATATTTTGCTAAGAGCTTTCAATGTTTATATCCTTTTATGACACCATAATTTTACTATTGGAAATTATCCTGAAGAAATAAAATGTAATAGTGGAAAAATAATTATGCATGCAGTTCTTTATTATAATTGTATTTATATTTGTAGAAATTTGGAAGTGACCCAAATGACAATCAAGAAAGGAATATTTAAATAAATTATTTTATATCTACTTGAGAAATAGTAATTAACCACTAAAAATGATTTTTTAAAGGAAAGTTGCAGATAAAAATGAAGGTGAAAAGGCAAGTAGGCAGGAAGAGAGAGGAAGAAGAATCACTTTCAAAAATTTATTATATTTAGTTATTCCTCTTGATCATGCTCCCGGCCCCGGGGACACAAACCTGGAATCCTGGGATGTATGTGAACTGTACCCACCATTACTTCACCAGGACATGCCCTCAAAGTGATTTTGATAAAATTTTAAAACAGTGTTAGAAAAATGCAGGATAAATATATTTCCTATAACATCATAATCTGTAAACATTTTGTAGAGATTCAAAAAGATTGAGCAGAAATAGAGCTACATTCCTATTTAGGTGGTGAGAAAAGCATGTTTGGCTCTTTTGACTATTTTTGGGATTGTTCTAACAATAATTCTAATAATTCTAAACTTAATGGTGACATATTAAATTTAAATGATAAATGTATAAACTAAGATTTCCTTTCACATGATTGTAAGTGTTAGTGTAGCTGGCGTTGTTTCCAACCATAGAATGAAAGAAAGCATGTGAAGAGGGCTCAGTTGGATTGCAAGGTTGAGTCACTGGGATCTACGCCTGAGACGACAGGAAGGGGCTCTGCAGAGAACAACTGTGAAAAGCGAAACATCACTGCCCTCATTCACCTACAAGAAATTAAAAATGGGTTTTGTTCACGTGGAATGCAATTGTTTCTTTTTTTTAAAATATTTTTATAGTTTTGTCTCTCTGGCTTCCAAATGTGCTTTATTTCCTGCTTGCCAGCATTATTCATATTCTAATATTTGTATCTTCAAAATTATAAAGAAAATCAGGCATTTGGATTGTAAAATGGTGCACATGATAGAACTATTTTAGGAAGTTCTCCCCAATCTCTCTCAAATGACTAAACCCTGCTCTTTGTCATAGTAGCATTTCTCACATTAATTCACAGTTATATGCTATCTTTCAGAACTCAAAAAGGATAACTTGGGGTGGGTAAGTAAAGACTAAATCTAATGATTTCTATGTTGAACTGAATGAGAATGAAAACAACATAGAAAAATCTATGGGATTCAGGTAAAACGGTGCTTAAAGGGAAATTTATAGCTTTAAATGCTTATAATTAAGAACAGAAACAAAAGTAAAATCAATAGTCTGTTTTAAGATTAAGAAGCAAGAAATAAGCACAAGTTAAAACTAACATAAATAGAAGAAAATATTACCAAAAAGCTGAAATCAATAAAATATAACAACAGAGAAAATTAATAATGGCAAAGCTGGTGTTTTGAAAGGAAAACTATTTCACAGATAGAAGACTCAATGGTGTAAAGATTCCATTTTCCCCATAATGATCTATAGCTGCAATGCAATGATTATGAAGTTTGTAAACTTTTTTAAAGAAATTGACAAAATTCTAAAATATCAGTTTAAAATGCAAAGGATCTAGAATTGCCCAAATAATCTTGTCAAAGTAAAACAGAGTTGGAGGATTTAGGATTTAAGGAATTATTCCAATGCTTAAGTGACCAAGACATGTTTGTATTGGCATTAAGACTAGACACAGAGATCAACTGAGCAAGAGGAGAATCCAGAAATAGACTAACACATATATAGCCAGTTGATTTTCAATCAAGGCATCTTGTTTGTTTGTTAAGGAAATACAAGTCATTTTTAATAAATGGAGCTAAGTCAGTTGGCTATATTTATGGGAAAAAGGTGAATCTGGACTTCATCCCATATATAAAAAACTAACTTGAGATTATAGATATAGATATATGTAAAAACTCCTAGAAGAAAACTTTGTAACTTTGTAACTTTGAGGTAGGTAATTTTCTTAGGACACAAATAACATTAACCACAAAAGAAAAGAAAAGTGATACAAGTGGTTTACCAAAATTTAAAAAGTTTACTGCTTAAAAGACACCAATGAGACTACAAATAGGCAAGTTACAGTTTGGCAAGTATATTTGAATGAAGACTTAATACATTAAAACAAACTTATCTAAATCAACAATGAAAGGGTGCCCAGTAAAATTAATAAAAGATTTGAGTATGCACTTATCAAAAGAATATATGTGGGTGGTGAATAAGCACATGAGAAAGACTTCAGCTTCACAGTCACCAAAGGAATTTAAGTAAAATTAAAACCATGCGTTAGTTCTTCATACTCACTCACCTATCTTAGTCTAAAAGACTGACTACACTAAAATGTTGATGAGGAGGTCTAGCAACTCAAACTTACAAGTACATAAGATATTATTAGTATGAAATAGCAGAGCCACATGAGAGGTGGTGAGTTAGGCACTTTCTTCTAGAGCTAAACATATATATGCCCCATGGCTGGAACGTCATATTTTTGTGTTTAGCAAAGATATATGGAAATACATCTCTACAAAAGACTTGTATAAGAATGATCATCCTGTTTTATTCATAACATTCCCAAATTGGCAACTGCTGAAATGTCAGCTGGAGAATGATATACAAATTGATATTTATTCGTACAATGGAATACTGGTCAAAAGGGAAAAAAAAAGAGAACAAAGAACTTAGAGCCCCAGCTTTCTATGGATGAATCTCAGGGACATTTTGTTGGGTGAAAGAAACCAAACACAAATATATATCTTCTATATTATTCTGTTCATGTGAATTATAAGAACAGGTAAATCTAATCTGTGACACTATAAATTCATAAGTGGTTGCTTCTGGGAATATGGAGAGGTGTCTAGAAAATGACATGAGGAAACTTTGCAAGATGATGAAAATGTCCAGGATCTTTCTTGGGCATTTTATTGTATGTCAATTATATTTCATAAAAAGACTATGCACTATTTGCCTTTATACATCTATTATCTTCTTTCCATAACATTAGTAGATGTTAATACCATTTGCTAACATCTACTGAATGCTAACCTGGTGCTACAATTCACACTGGACCCTTTCTATTTCATGCACATATAAACTCATAACTAATCTGGTCTTTTCTCTGTCTCACAGAAAGCTCAGAGATATGAATTCACTTAACTAAAGCCACAGATTAAATTAGGTTGAAAGTAGGACTTAAATTTACATTCCATACTCTGAGCCAGAAGCTCTTCAAACTACATTTCTTGAATGGATGAATAAGTGAATACATAAATGAATAAAAAGAAGAGCTACCCAACTTGAAAAATGAATACAGTGTCTTCTCAGTGGGTGAAAAAAAATAGGGATGAATGATTATTAGGCTGACTATATTTCCTTGAGACAAAATAATGGAATACTGGGATGGCAAAAACAGGACAGAGTTATGTGCTGGTAACTAAGGGGATGGGAGGGAAGGAGGTGGAGCAATCCGAGCAGGAGCAGAGCAGCCAGACCAGCAACAAGTAAGTACTATGTAATGTTGATCAGTGATGGCACACTAAGGACGTGCGATTTGGTAGAACTTCATACAAATGGACAGGGCCACTACAAGGCATTTTGGCACCTTAGGAGAAAACCAAATTTGGCACCCCTATAAGCCCCTAAATGTTCCCTAAGTGTACTTAAATGTTCTGCCTAAAACACATGCTACTTTAATCATCCCAGTGCTAGACGTGCCCAATGATCCCCAGAATGCCAAAGATAAGCCCATGGTGCTTACCTACCGGTTGACCACATTGTAGTGTTCTGCTCCCTTTGAAGAAACAGGAACAGGCAGGGTGTATGCGTGTGTGTATAATTCCTCCTGTTTCCTCAAACGGGTTGAGGGAACAGCTGTAGCAGCCAGGCCCTCCACAGTCAGTGCCAACAAGAGCCATCATTAACATGGGGCAAAAAGGGGCAGCTGCTTTTGAGGTCCCCTCAACAGACTGGACCTGGGACACTTCAAAGACCCCTTTTGTCCTGTGTTAAAATGGCCCTGGTTTATAAAAAATGGGACAAAACTGACATTTATATTAAAATGATGGAATGGCTGGGAAATATGTAAAGACTGGTACTGCTCCCTTTAAAACAGCTTGTACGGTTAGCCTAATGATGATCCAGTGTGAGTGACTGGGAAGGAAGGAGGCTTCTGGAGCTTCTGATTCTCATTGACTTGGAAGCAAAGAAAGGACAGAAACTGTGTCCCAGAGCATGCCTACAGGACACAACGCAGCTACAGAGCAGCGTGGCTGCATCCAGCACACGGGGTTTCCTAGTTTGCACCAGTGCTTCTCAGGGGATTTAGACCTACCTCAAGCATCTCTTTCACCATCTTGGCACAACCTTCCTGATTACTGAAGCTAGCATTCTCAAAATATAAACGAATACTATCCTACGAAAGTCTCTTCCCCATCTCACTGGGCACTTTCAACATGCCATGAAACCAGGATATGTCCTCACTTTCCTCCTTCCAAAAAGAGGGTGTTATGAGGCACCAAAGTTCCTGATCCTTTCATGGAAGGCTTCAGTTATTATGGGGATGCCTTTTCTGCCACAAGATATGGTTCCCAAGAATCAGCATGGAGTATGTACTTGAGAGCAGCCCTTATCACAGATCAGAGAATAGGGGAGGGATAAACGCAGGTGTTGATGGCTGATACCCACACACAATCTGGTGCCAGGGCAAGCATTAGATCAGTGTGGAAATAAATAAGATTTGTGGGCCCATTTTCTTCCTGCATTTGCATTCACACTTTATGACCTCAGCAATATTTACTGAGTGGAAAAAACCACCTTCTGTTATGACTGCTGGACTCAAAAGCTACTTCCCTCTGAAAAATTCTATCTCTAGCCACAGGGCTTGAAACAAGCTACTTGTCTATTTATTCCAAGAGCTCAATGAGCTGTGACGATTGACATTTAAACTATTAACACTGTTTCTATTTGACAATGTTATTAAATATTAGGTCTGATTTATGGAAAGGCTTCATAAATTAGCAGCCCAGGTCAGCACCGGAACTGCAGAGAGATTGGGTTATCTTGGATGTTACTTTACAGAGTTGCTCACGCTAAAGGAAAAAAAAACCCACCCAACATTAAAGTCTGATTTCATGTGACAAAGTCATTATCATATAAATTTGAACCACTTGCCAGTTGAATTTTGCATCTCAAAACTTCTTTAATTGATATTTTTAATCATTTGGAAATCAAAAGATTAAATGACAGACTTAAATAACCTTTGCTGTGATCCATGGAAGGAGGGGTAAGGCTTTTAAAAATAGGAGTCAGGCATCTATCTGTCTCCTTTGCTGTGTAAGAGAAAGGGAAATAAAAGTGTAACTGAGACATGCAAGGGGATAGAGACATACTGAGGTATGGAAATGGAGGGCACCCCATGAGAAGTACAAAGTTGGAGTGAGACTCAGGACTATGACAGGCTGATTCACATTTGAGCAAGTCACTTAATCTCTCTGAGGTTCTGGTCCCATCTCTACATGATGCAGTTCTGTCTGGGATGAAAGAAATTACGTACATCATCTAGCATAGTGCCTGATACATAGAGACTTCTTGGTGGATTTCAGGGGGAGACATTCAGGGGGAGACAAGTCAAGAATAGAGCTGGTCCCAGTGAAGTGAGGGACATGTCTCTGGGCTGCCAGAGTTAGACTTGATAAGGACAAAGGCTGTTAGAGACTATGTGATGAGATGGTGTAGAGCTAGATGACATACTTGCAGGTGTGCCTATGTGCTTTTAGATGATACAGACCTAGGGATGGTGTTCCTGGAGGATCTGTTGCTCTAGATCAGGGACTCACAAATGTTTTCTGTAAAACGCCAGGTAATAAATATTTTAGGTATTGGCGATCCTATGGTCTCTGTCACAACTGCTCCACTCTGCTGCAGTAGCAGGAAAACAGCTACAGATAATACGTAAATGAATGGGTACAGCTGCGCTCCAATAAAACTTTATTTACAAGAACAGGACATGGGCCAGATTTAGCACACAGACTGCAGTTTGCAAACCTTTGACCTGTTCCTTCCTGAGGACTGATAGGCACATGTGGCTGAGGGATGAAGGCAGCTTCTCTCCTCTCTCTGTGGACCGGATCAACAAAATCTCTTCCCTAAGAGAAGGCTATCAAAAGACAAGCCTAAAAGGGACCCTGGAGCTATTTCCCTTGACTCTCACATGGAGGGTAACCTGCTAACGGATGGCACCAACAACACCCCAATTTATGCATCTCTGCTCAGTCATACAGCCAAGAGATGACTCATTCAGCACAAGCCAGTATTTATTGAGACTTACTGGCTGCCAGGCAGGTTTGTTGTAAAAAGTGTGTGTTGTAGGCTCTTAATAAATAAATAAAATATCTCTCCTCTTGTAAATCCTCCCTGCTGTCTTTCCCAGGGCCTAGAAAGGGTTGTTCCCTCCTAATCTGAGTGACAGCTAGCATGAAGGAGTGGGTCACGGTCGTCGGGCAATGGTGACATAATCCCTTTCTCAGGTTCTGAGACCGTGGAACAGTGATCACCTCTTGCTAAGCATTTTCCACCAAAATTGGTCTCAAGTCATTAAAAGCTGCAGCACTCCCAAGGAAAAAACAATAGCAGCTCTCCAAGGTTAGCCTCAGCACCAAGCTCCTTGACTTATTAGCAATTAGACATTGCTTCACTACCAGGCACTCTCTAGAAATGCAGCCAGAGTCGGCAAAGAGTAACTGGAAATGAGAAGTGGGGTCATCCTTCCCTTGCTAAGAAGTTTCCTTGATGTCTTTTGAAGGCGATCTCACTCACCTTCACCAGGCTGCCTACACTAAACAGAAGCAGACTCTGTTTTGGATTTAGAGGAGTCCTCCCTCCCTGAGTATCTAGATCAGGCTCATATGTCTCAACTTGATGGATTTTCCCCTATGACTTCTAGATTCAGGCTATGGCCTTCACTCTGGGACATCCCAGTCTTGTCTGGCCTAGACATTCATGAGGCTTCTGAAGCCAGCTGGTGGAGAGGTGCAGACCACAGCACGCAGGGAGAGAAAGAACATCAGACAAGTATTTAGGTGCAATAACCAGCCAAACAGAAACATGAAGAAGGGGGAATGAATCTCAGCTCCTCTTCCAGTAAAAAAATAAAATAAAAATGCAGTGCACTCCATTTTCTGACACCACTATAAACTCACTTTTATGACACTAGTTATAAAATCCTTAATATTTATCTAGTGCTGGTAGTCAGTTGTTTTCTTTTTCCTTCAGGAGATTCAAAAGTAAAAGGGAGATTTGTGACCCAAAAGCTGGTTTGGAGTTTTTAAATGAAAGTGTCATAAAATTAACACATACTATGTACTTAAAAAAAAGGTGGCGGGGGGGCACGGGTTCTGTGCCATGAAGCTACAGTTACTTATGAAGAAGCCTATTTGCATCTTCCACTAGTTATTATTTTTACATTGTTTTATTCATGAGTAAGACCCGATATCACCAGAGGGTGAATGATTGCTAATGCGGAGGACTAAGGGACAAGTAGGACGGTGAGGAGACTTTTCCCTGATGACTCGTCTGCAGGTTTGTCACTCCCTAAATTGCTTTACGGGTGGCATTTGCTCTCTTGAATTATACCAGGAGCAAGAGACAGCAGGTTCATGGGAACTTGCAGGAAGAGAAGGCATGGATATGGGTGCAGCAAAACTCTGCCCGGCTTGGTCTGTGTGTATTTCGTGGGAAGAAACAGTAGGTTTACAGAATAGGATTAACTGAGACACCTGACTCTTTGTCCAAGAAATCCTTTTTTAATTAGCTCATTTATTATTTATCATAATGAAAAAATGAAAAAATAATTAAAAACCCTGTAAATCTAAAGTTAACATTGACCCTGAATTATAGCCAACAATATGTTTCTCTCTTCCTTGGTGCTGTCTCTCCCAGCGGTGGTAACAACTAACATAAATCTTACCTGTTATCATTACTGTGTATGCATGTGTTTTATACTTAAAAGGGTATTATGTCACATACTATTTTACTATTAGTTAACCCATAGGAAATTACCTTTATTGCTTTTTTTCAGTCAATATTATTCTGCTCAGATTCCTCCATAGTATTAGACAAAGCTATAGTCCATTCATTTCATTGCAGGTCATTCTTTTTAACCTTGTTAATGCTCGTTTGGATGGTTTCCAGGGGTTTGGCTCTATAAAGCAACGCTACCACTGCCTTTTCTGCCTATGGAGAACTGTGGAAATTTACTTTGGGTGTATACATAGAAGTGGAATTGAAGGGTCACAGGGGATATGAATGTCCCGGTTTATAAGAGAATGCAAAACTCATTTCCAAAGTGGTGGTACTGAGTACACTCCCACCAGCAATGAACCACCTGTTACTCCTGTCCTTTCCACCACCTCTCATTCTGTGTCAGTCTAATTTCTGTAAAAGCATGTGTCTTTATAGTATTGATTTGCGTTTCCTAGATCACTAATGATTTTTTTAACATCTCTTCATAAGATTACTGGACATATGTGTTGCTTCTTCTGTGAACATCCTGTGCAAGTCTTTTGCCCATTTTTCTATTAAATTGTTTGAGCTTTTCCTACTGACTTGCAAAAGTTCTTCACATAATCTTGATATTTATTCTACACTGGTTATATGCAATGTAAATATCTCCTCCCAGTGCATGGTTGGCCTTTTTATTTTCCTTAAAAGTGTCTTGTAATGAATAGAAGTTTAATAAAGTCAAGTGCAGCTATCTTTTCTTTTACAAGAAATACTTTTTATAGCATTATTGCAATTAATCTTCATAAAAATCCTATGTGGATGGAGTTCTGGCTTTCTATGAGACAAAGACAGCAGAGAAGGGAAACTCAAAGGCCATTTGGCTGAGGCCTTATATTCATAAAAGGTCTTAAATCAACTTTGTATTCACAATTTCCAAATGAGGTCACCTACAGCCACAAAGATTCACTGTCAGGAATTAAAGAAGACCTGGCAGCTCAAGGTTAGAGCTCCATTCTTTGTAGTGCACTAAGAATTAAGAAGCTTTAATAGATGTTGTAAGTATGGGAATAGTGCATTTATGTTGCATTCTGTTATTTTGCATTCTATTATTTTGTATCACTTGTTAAATACAAACGTTTAAAATCTACTATAGCATGTACTTGTAAATAGTTTAAGTGTCTAAGGAGACTCAAATGGGAAGTTGCCCAGCTCTCTACTCTGAGAGATTCCAGACAGGTAGAGTAAAATGCTCAATTTCATGGACTTGGTAAGTTATGGAACTGGGATTCACACCCAACAGGCCAGGCTCCAGAGCCCAGACACTTTCTGAGTTTCAGTGTGACTAAACAGTGAGGTGAGGCCACCCAGAGCTGACTGCTCTGTAAGGACACTTGCCTGGTGGGCACCCACTCCACGTGGAGCAACGCATCGGGATTCCATGCCCTCCCCGGACAGAGGTCATGTTCCACATCATCACCCACTGCCTCTGAAGTGGGATTTAGGCCCCTGAATCTCTTCCTGGGCTACGTTGGACCTTTCCTGAAGGACTGGCAGATTTCTGAGGACACTTCTCATCATAAAGAGCAGGGTGGCGGGTCCTGGTGACCCCAAAGCTTTCCCCAGACTGTCTTTATATCTATTACCCTCTGCAGTAAAGTCAAGTAATCATCAGTGGCTAAAGATATGGAACACAGGTAAGTTTATGTATGTGTGTGTGAATATGAATATATGAGTTCATGAGCATATGTGAATATGTATATATGAGAGGGAGACTATGTAACAGTGTGTGTGAGAGGGAGAATATATTTGAGTGTGTGTGTGACAGGGAGAAAGTGTGTGAGTGTGTGTGTGAGAGGAAGAATGTGTGTGAGTGTGTGTGACAGGGAGACTGCAACTAACAGTGTGTGTGAGAGGGAGAATGTATGTGAGTGTGTATGAGAGGGAGACTGCATGTGTGTGTGAAAGAGAGAAGGAGAATGCATGTGACTAAGAGTGTGTGAGGCTCCACGAGGTGCTGGGTGGGGTAAGGGACAGAAGGGAAGACATGCTGAAGCTGCTGGACAGCTGTGTACTCAAGAGAGGGAGCAGTGCTGGTCATGGGTGCACCTTTTTCTCATTCACTGGTGACCTCAGGATGCCACCACTGCATATGAGGATCACTCAATAGAAGGACATCATCACCAGCAGCATGCCTATGACACCTGCCTTCATTGCACCATCTTCCTCCTCAGAGTCCTTCAAAGGCTCTGCAGCACATGGTAGATAAATGCTAAACTCCTCAGTCTGGAACCCCAGGCATCAGTACCTGACTAGGAATGTGTTGAGTCTCTGCTTCCATCTAAAGGGATAAAATGCTTAATTTGAGTCACTGTGGACAGTGAACTCAGATAAATAAAGTCTTATACCCTCCCAAAAAAAATGATGACTTTTCCTTGCCTTTTCTCTCTAAAGCCCTGTCCTCTCCAATTTTCCCTCAATACAAACCTCTATCTCAGTGTCCCTGTCCCTGTCACCATTTCCTAAGCCCTCCTCTTCTCCACAGCACAGTCTCCTCGACCTTCCCAATGACAATGGTCTTCAAGGTGTGGCCATCCCTGTCCACCCTCGGGGCCCACCTCTTCCTGAGCCTGACTCCCTCACTCCCTCCACTTCTTGCTTGATTCTCTGCTTCTGCCCCTTTATAAGTGCCCTCACTGAGGGTGGGCAGGCCTCATGAGCCACCATCCTATGAGACACTGAGATGTGAGGTTCATGATTTGGGCTTAATCTGACTGTTCTTCACTGACCCTTTGAAAGCTTAGAAAGTCCCGAATCCTCCTGCTTCTTCCATGATGAAAGGCTTCTACTGAAGAAAGTGTGTTCCCTCCTTGACACATTCCTGTGAGAAATGACTCTTCAGCTGGCTGATGGATCACTCTGCAGGAGAGCAACATGCCTCCAGGAAGGTATCTCCAGCCTCAGGGATGATCGCTCCCAGGGTCCCTGTCCCCATGCACACATGCCCAGGTGGCCAGCTCCCGCCTACCTTCCGGATGCCTTCTGAGGGACTGGACACACAGTTGTCAGCCCCTCCATTCTTGCTGATAGTCCGCCAGAGCTCAGCGAATGTGCTGTCCTGCTCCAGAGGGTTGGTGCCCTTGGCTCGGAAGTACTCATACACAGCAGAATCCCGGACGGTGCCGTAAGACATCTCCACTTGTTTGGAGAGGTCCTGGAATGTCCTGAAATGCAAGAAGAGAGTGGAACATGGGTGCAAGGTGTGCACTGCAGGGATGTACAGGGGCTGCAAGATGGGTCCAAGTCTGCAGCCTGGTGGCCAGATTCTTCATGCCCCGCCCTCAGCAGCATGAGTCTCTCAGCCCAGAGCATGACTTGCCAGGGCCGCGTTCTACCACAGGTATGCTTCCTCTGTGTAGATTAATTCAAAAAGGTGATGAAACACCTAAAGCAGATCCTGTTCTAAACTCTGGGGGCAAAATGATGAATAAGACAGGATTCCTGCCCTTAAGGAGTTTATAACCTAGTGCAGAAATACACAGACAGACCATCACAATATACAAGAGTCAGAGAAACCTGGGAGACTGCAGACTGGAAATCTCCTAACCAAATGGCTACAGCACAGGAGAGACACACACACTGGCAAGACTGACGACGGTGACACTGAGAGCTGGTGTGCGGCAGATACACACTCGGGGATACTGCCTGTGATGAAGAATGTTCACTCCGAATCTTGCAAAACTTCTGGATTTCCACCCAATTGCTGCCTTTTAAGCACCTCTCTACAACTTTTTTTTTTTAATAAGGAAAAATATCTGGGTTTTTATACATATCTCTTGATTTTCAAGTGTGTGCAATGCTTCAAAATATGGTGAGGCCACAACAGACTTCTGAGGGCCCTGCTTTGTTGGACAAGGAAGAGAAGTGGGTGGCTCAGTCACAGTGGAGTCGGGAGCACACAGGAAGGCCTATCAGCAACCAAACATAGATGTCTGGGCTGGAGAAGGAGGGGAGCCTTCTTTGGAGAGCAGGAGAAATAGTCAGGCCAGGATGGACCAACTGACTTTTCCCTACTGGCCCGGAGGTGAGAAGCACTTGAGTTAGTGTGAGGAGAGAATATCATAAACAGAAGGGAACTGTAAAGAACAAAAATCTCAGGGGTGAACCAGGCAACCTCTCAAGTCTCCAATCTAGTTATTTATTTCTCTGTCAAATACATCTCTCTTTCATCAGGCCAAATCATCATCCCCACCTCTCCCTGAGTCTCCATCCCCCTGAGGAGACCCCATCTTCTCAACCTACTCTGCATGACCTCCCATCTTCTGGTCTCATCACTGGCTATCATTCCCACTTTCACACAGTCCTGTAGCCAGTGTTGAAACAAGAAGTCCTCACACCATCCCCATCCATGGCACCAGGCCCTGGTGCGCCTTGTACTTGAATTCTGTATCCACTCATCCACCTGATACACTGCTACAGATCCTTGAAGCGCCAACTGTGTGTGGACGAGCCAGTGACGAGGAGCCATCGCTGTCTCCCGAATCCCTGCGCCAACCTGCAAGTTTCCTGCGGAAGCATGTCCTCACTGTGATTTCAGAGAGACACACACTAGAGTGATGGTAAACAGAGACATCCTGTTGCGAACAATGCGGGTCTCGGCGTGTTTGCTGACCTCTCTATGCCTCAGTTTCCAAATCTTTTAATAATAGAGATAGGAGGATGGCTTGTAGCACGGCTACTGTGAAGATGAAATGAGTAAATGCTCAGCTCTTAGAAAAGCGCCTGCTGAAAACTCAGTGTCCAGTGTCCCCCAGCAATGATACTGTGCTCAACCTCTACCTCTGGGTCCCTCGGAAGATTATCAGACTCTGGAGGACTGGAATGAAAGCAGGCCCAGCTTTGCGTTTATAGTGCTGCACTGGAGGCTGATGCCAGCCTTCAAGGCAGGTGCACAGAAGAGCCAGAAATGGAGGCTTCTTCCTCCTGCTCTGGAGATACTCTACAGCGTTCCTTCAGGCCCTGCAACATGGCCCAGAAACAGAGCTCAGTATTTGTCTCAATGCATTACAGATGAAAGGAAACATAAAATAACAAATTCGATGAAGAAATCTTTCTAATTATTGTTCATTATTTATATCTAATTGAAGCAAGATGTTTCTTTGCTTGAAAGGCCCCCAAGGGTTGTAACTCTGTCGTAATTTGCCTGTAATGAAAGGAGGGGGGATCTTTTTTCTAACATTTTATTTTTCTCATGGTAATACAAACAAACACAAGGCTTTGATGAATGGGAAACCTCAGGATGAATTACACAGTTGAGTCTAAATACTGAGATGCTCTAAATGACTGCACTTTCCGTGAGTGTGGAATGGATGCAAAGCTGCCAAGGAGCTCTGCACTACTGCTTCATGCCGGCATTTGAAATGGAGATGTCTTTTCTCCTCTGGGTATTTACTCATGACTGTGCCCTGCTCAGAGACACAGGGACCATCTCTGGATGACACTTGGGCAGCCTGAATGTTCATGTCTTCGTATCCATTTCTGTCCCAGGAAAGTCTTGTTCCCAACCCCACTACCACCTTCTTCGTCACTATTGCCATCTCCTATCTTACCCGTTGGCCATCATCTCTCATAGCCAGGAGTACTAGGGAAATCTGTTCCATCTCAGACGTACACCTCCTTTTTCAAAGCAAGTTCCCAAATTCACCAACATGCCTAGCACACGGCAGGTACTACCATCACATTTCCGAAGGAATAAACCTCTAAAAGGTGATTGAATGTGAGAACCCAACTCTTCACACATCAAAGTCTCTTCTTCCTGGGACACTCATACTCCTGTCAAAAAGCACAGCTCTGAAAGGGACACATGTAAAGGAATATAAGAGAAGAGGGCCCACCAGTCACCGAGGCCCCAAGCCAACACTTAGAACCGAAGACAGATGCTCACATCAGATAGGACAGCTAACCCAGCAAGCTGTGGGTGCTTCACCTGGAAAGATGTTCTAACTGCACACTTAATGGAGCAGGTTTCTAAATGACTGTCTTCAGGAATAATTTTTAGTATCCAGGCACCCCGCCCCCACAGAAAGATGAAGGAAATCCGGCTTTCATTGGGGTGGGGGGGGCATGGATTCTCTATAAACCTAATTCATGCATAGTACAATGGCCATTCTTCAATCAACAGTCACTGAATACCTTCCTGGTAAGTAGGGCACAGTGTCATGTGCAGCAAGGAATAAATGGTGGGTGTTTTCCAGGGGTTCACAGAGACAAATGGTCAGGAAATTAACCAACAGAAATTAACATTGTGAGAATTATTGGCACCTGGTGAATCTCAACTCTCAAAGTCTGAAACAGAACTCTGCATGGGGGAACCTGGTAGCACAGAGGAGTAGCCAGCTCATGGGCCAGAGCTAAAGAAAGGCTTCCTAGAAAAGGAAGCATTAAGCTAAGTAATGAAGGAAGGGTGGAGGGAGCAGACAGAGACAAGGAGTAGGATATCCTAGGATGAGAAGATAATACCTGAGAAGGTACTGATGTGTGAGAAAAAAATGGCTTATTTGAGACACATACCATAGTGTGATTCATATCAGTTTAAAACACATTGATTTTGGAATAAGACAGAGGTAGGTATGAATTCTACCTCTGAATGCCTTAGCTCTTTGAAGCAACCGAGTATTTCTCAGAGTGTGGTCATCAGAGCTTCAGCATTGGCAGCACCAGGGGCTTCATGAAGAATGAAAGTTCTTGTCCATCCCCCCACTGAGGATCTAATGAATCAGAAACTTTGGGGGTGGTGCTTAGCCATCTGTTTTCACAGCCCTCCAGGTGATTTTGATGTGTGTACAAGTTCCAAAGCCACTGACTGAGTCAGGCCATTGATTGTCCGAGGTCTTAGTTTTCTTAGCTCAATCCCTCCTCAGGTTGGTGAAGTTTTAGAATCACAGACAAACATCTGGCACATATTCGATGTCTAATAAATGATAGCTCTTCTGCTAGGTTGTCAATGAATAGTTCAAACTGAACTAGAAGGTAAAGCAGAGGGATACATGAAGGAGTCATGGGTGATGGGACAGGGGTGATCACACCTGGCTGGAAGCAAACCTGGGTAAACAACAAGTCTGAGCTCCCAGGATCACAAGATGGGAAGCTGTTTCAGCATCTAACCTCAGACTACTCAGTAGGGAGCCTGCAGTCAAGTTTCTTCTCTCTATTTTGTTGCTAAGTTACAAGCAAATGCTTCCCCAGGAAAAGCCCAACCTGCCATCTCCAAAGCAGTACACATCTTAGGCACCCAGGATGTCTAAGGTGATAATCTAAGGAAGCCTGAACCCTGGATAAGCATAGAAACACCAAAACCCCCATGGCAGGCATGGTAGTTGCTTAGCAGCGCCTCTCCCTGGAAGCAGTAAGCACCTGGTCAAGGAAAGCATCTAGGCGAGGATGACTTCAAAGGCATTGTCCCCAGGCTGCCCACCTGGGTCTGGATTTTCTAATTAAATGGCATGGTGCAAGCCTGTGCACTTTCAGCGAAGTCCCTCGCTCTGTGGTCTGTTGCCTATCTCCTTACCTCACCTTTTAATAATGTTTAGTGTTGGAATCCCCCTGTGGCAAAGCTCAGGCTCTCATTCAAGCTTATTTGTTAGCCAGCATCTTTCAGTCAATCATGGCCTGCTGAACCTGGGTTGGGGACTACTGGTTGCTGCTTCTTTCTATCTCCTGGCATGGATTGCTGACTTGGGGAGGCGGGTGGGGAGCACTCCTCACTGAAAGCGTAGCTATCTCCAAGAAGCACATCACACTGTCTGGCAAAAGAAATTTGTAAGGATCCCTTGCCTTTGAGAGCAGTTTCCTCCCACTGAAAAGGCTCTTTTTACAAGTCCCACAAGGTCTCCTTCAGTCATGGCCAAGGACAGTCTACCCAGCTTGGCATCACCTTTCTTTCTCCCTACACCTCTCTCTATAAATCAATCTCACTATTTCCTAGATACATTTTCATTAACAAAGAGATAAATGTGTTTGCAGCATGAGAAAAATCAATAACACAGAATTTATAAATACATCTTTGCATGTTACAGAAATATTTACATTGGCAATGGAGATAAATATACTTGCAACAAAGAACAAAATCAATAGACGATGTATGTAAAATGGATTTCAACAACTGTGGGGTTGCCACAATCATGGCCCTGTGCTCTAAATCCCAAAGCCTGATTATTGCTCCTGAAGGAGAAAAGAAATGATGTCCAAACTAAACAGGATGGTCTAGCATAGCCTGCTTGTGGGACCTACGAGAACCAGCACTTCCACCTCCCTACCATTTCCCTTCCCATCATGGGCCGCTCCCCTAGGGGTGCCCCATGCCTCTGTTCTCTGATCCTTATCCCACCTAAATATTCTACTCTGGGGTTTGCCACACTTCTCCTTCTCTTACCCTAGATCCCTCCTCTCTTCTTCTAGATGCATCTCAACCTAGGGATCTAAAAGTCTTCCCAAGCATCTCCATCCTTTCATCCATTCATTCATTCAAAAACCATTTCCTGTTTGCATCAAGGACTGTTCACAGTCAAGGGATATGGCCTGATCAGCACAAAGTTCCTTCTCTTGTGTCATTGACATGATAAATGTGGGATGGGAAAATAGAAATAAAACTTATCAACAACAAAAACAAAGTACTGCATCATGTCAGCAACTTTCTGGAAAGGGACAGGTGGTAAGTATGTGGAGATTGAGGGCAAATAACCATATACCGCTCCATCATATATGTGATAGTTTTGTGTTCCTGCTTATAATTTTCTTTCTTTCTAAATACTTTTAAGTGAAAAAGAATAGAAATCTTAGCTTGCAGGTTGCTAAAAAAAGGTGTGGGAATATATCTATAGCTTCTGGGAGATTGCTAGAAGACCCCTGGTGTTGTGTGTCCAGTGATGAAGAGTTGTGGATTAACAAGGCAGAGTTAGGGTGTAAAACTGAAGGAGGACGGGATTAAATAAAATAATTTGGGGTACACCTTAGCCCTTGGAGTTGCCACCCAGAGCTTGCACTTCTCCAGTCCTGAGAGGAGGTGAGAGAAGAGACATGAGAGTGCAGTTAAGACCTGGAGAAGCCAGACCTTGAGAGAGCACAGCCTCTCCTTTCCTGGAAAGTTGACTCACCATTTACCAGGGATCTGCCTGGAGGGTGAGACTGGCTGTTATCCAGAGCTACTATGTAAACAAAGTTGGTCATCAGAGTGAATGCAGTTCAAATCCCAGCCAGTCAGGTTAATACCACATGAGGACACTTAGTGACCCGCAAAAAACCCACAGAGACCATCTATGAACTCCGGCCTGAACACTAGCGACACAGGGCACAGGGGAGCTGTACTCACCTCCTCCAACCTCCCCTCCATACAAATTTCTCTCTATGTCCCACTTCTTTCATTATTTGAAATTAAAAGATGCCCAAAATAAACTCTTATTGAAAAAAGTACTGAGCACATTTATATATAGCATATTTCTATTCTTGTCAAAAGTAAGCATTAATAAATGTAAATAAATACAGGGAATATAGGAGGAATAAGCACTGAACAGTTGTGAGACTTCCACTTTTTACAAATGTATTTCTGTAAAATTTGCATTTTTTTATTACACTGTAAACACAAATGTGATCTGAGTGATAAATAAAATCTTGCTGCTGTTCAAGTGTCAGTTCTGGGCCTTGGGGACAGAGCTCTACAGGCTCTTCTCTGCTGCTTGTCCACTCCCTCTGCCAAGATCCATTTGGAGAAGAAAGGCATCTCTCCTACCCCATCAAAGACCTACCCAGGGGTTGTGATCACTGTGTATTCGGTTCCCAGAGAAGACGAACATGGCCTAATACAGAGGAAATCAGCTATCCTGGGAGCCCAAGCCTGAACAACTGAGGATCGCTCACCAAGACAGGCTGGAGCGTCCTCGCTTGTGCTTCTTCTGCCTGGACTCAGTCTGACCCTAGTGCCCCAGCTACTAAAGCACATCAGGGTACCGGACATGCAGGCATTTAAGTTGTGTGTTTCTGACTTGCCAACTCTGCCTAGATCCTGAAAAGGAGCAAGACTACAGGAAGAGGTGCTGAGGGATGGGGCTGTGAGCATCACTTCCGTCAGGTCAGACAGCCTGGCACCAAGTGAGGCTTTGGCACGTGGCGAAGCTGAATGTACACGTCTTACAGTAAAGTCAAATCTGGGGATGCCTAATGCCTTTGGCCAAGGTGTCCAGCCTGTGAGGCATTCTGTTCTCCAGTTCTGCCTCCTCCAGCTTCTGCTCAGCCTCTCAAGTGTCAGCCCAGCAGACGTCCTTTCCTCTCAGGCTGCCCAGACTTCGCTCAGGCTCATTGTCTGCCATGCCCTGCTTGCCTTGTTCACGCGACTAAAACCCATATGCCCTCCAGAAACCAGCTCTGTCATCAACAGTAGGAGATGTGGATCCATACCACCAAGAGCCAGGAGCTGTGTATATGTTCCTGGCTTAGTCAAGCCTAAAATTACCCCTGAGACTTCACGTGGCTGCTGACATGTCTGTCTCCCTGTGTCAACACTGCTGACATGTCTGTCTCCCTATGTCAACACTGCTGACATGTCTGTCTGTCTCCCTTTCTCAACACTGTTGACATGTCTGTCTGTCTCCCTATGTCAACACTGCTGACATGTCTGTCTGTCTCCCTTTCTCAACACTGTTGACATGTCTGTCTGTCTCCCTGTCTCAACACTGTTGACATGTCTGTCTCCCTATCTCAACACTGTTGACATGTCTGTCTCCCTATCTCAACACTGTTGACATGTCTGTCTCCCTATCTCAACACCGTTGACATGTCTGTCTCCCTATCTCAATGCTGCTGACATGACTATCTTCTTACCTAATAGTGAGCCCCTTTGGGACTGGATTCTGTTGATCCCTGGATTCTTGTCACCCTACATAAGCCCTGATAGACAACAGATGCTTTGTTCATGCTCTCTTAAAGAATAAACTCTGGTTTAAAACAACTGTGATTATAACTGAATATGGCTGGGAAAATTCAGGCTGGGTATCAGTGAGATGATGGATCTTACTTTAGATCATGACCAATAACCTCAAGCGGACTCCAACATTACCTGATAATCTTTTAAATCCCTCTCTTTAATAAATTTTCCCACTCTCTTAGATGATTCTCTCAGACAATGACCCTGCTTATTTCCTTAGAGAATAGAAGTAGAGAACTTCACTTTATAAAGAATGTCCTTCTCTAATACCAGCGAACACCTGCCTGACCTCCTTTTAAAATGGTAGCTTTGTCCTTGCTCCTTATATGGTGAACTTTATTTGTCTCCTAGATCCCAGACTTTCTTACTTTCTCAAGTACATCGCTCTTCTAGTTGTCACCTCTATCTCCTACATCATGAAATTGCTTCTCTCTACGGATCATTTCCATCGACATGAAAACACATACATCTTCTCTCTTAAAAAAAATTCTTCTTGGAGATCACATCCTCCTCCAACCACTCTCTAGCTCTTCTGGGGAGTTATCTATGGTTACCATATCCATTATTCTCTTCCTATTTCTCAAGAATACTGCTGGGATAAGTGTTCATCCTGCTATTGAAATGAAGCTACTTTCATTAAGGTCATTAATGATCCCTCAAATATGGTGGCCAATTCCCAGTCCTTTCTCTTCTCCCCATGAGCTTCAGAGGACAAAGTTCATCACTATCCCTCTTGTAGACCTCCCTCGCTTGGCTTCTGGAACATCAATTTTCTTCGTCCACCCATCTTGCAAGTACCTTCTTACCCACTTCGTTTCCTAGTTTCTTCTTTTCCCAGATTCTAAAACTTGGGATGTCCCAAATCAGTCCACAGAGTCTCCTCTTCTCTGGTGATATCCACTTCAACACCATCTTTGTCAAACCATGCTTTGAATTACAAATCTCAAAACCCACCAATTAACCTGTTCTTCCTCCAGTTCATCTATCTTAGTCAAATGCTGCTCTATTCTTAGATATGTTGTGGCCCAAAGTCTTGAAATCACTACAGACTTCTCTCTTTCTTGCATATCTCACATGTAAGTCAGTATATTTGATCTCTTCTATCACCTAGACTCATACTGCTTCTCAATATTTTCACTATGGACCACTATGCATCTGGATATTCAGATCATCTTCCTAGTGGTCTCCTTATTTCTAGCTTTGACCTGCATAGTCTAGTCAGATCATGTCACTTCATTGCTCGAAACTTCCAATTGTTTCTCACCTCCAGAGGAACATCCAAAATCATCACCTGGCCTAAAAGATCTGGATCTGGATTTCTCAATGCCTCTCACTACTCTACAACACTGGGCTCTCTGTTTTCCCTCCTCAGTCTCTATAGCTGATTCCCTCAGTCTGGTAAGCTCTTTCCTCAGATCTCTAACTGGTTCATTCCCTCAGTGTCTTGGGTCTCTGATCAAATGTCTCCTTCTCTTTGAGGTCTTTACTGACAACCTTATATAAAATGCCACCCTGCATAAATTCAGTTCTAAAAACAAAGAAATACATAACAGGTTTTTAATGTTTGTTCTCTCTCAATAATGGAACTAGATTACGTGTTTTATTGCTACATCACCAGTGCCTACAACTGTATGACAATCTCCCTGGTTTGTGCAGAGATTTTCTGGGACAAGTTTTTCAGTGTTACCAGGAAAGTGCTAGTCAAAATTAGGTGATTTATCTCTCCACCTACAATAGTGTCTGGCCCACAGTAGATGCTCTGATACACACAGGATATATTCATGAGATATATTTTCACAAATTAGCTTTTTTTCCTGCCATCTAAATATCTAGGTTGGCTATTCCATTGGAAGAGTCTTTGTTGGGGGTTGACCAGACTCCTTTAGGACAACTGTGGGTTAATCATCTGCTAAGAAATGGTCATGGTAATGAACTGGGGAGCTTGAAGGGAAGAGATGCAGCCCTGGGTCAGAGGCACAGCACAGAGCCATGTGGTCAGAACCAGCCCACGGACAACTCACCAGAGTCCAGGAATCAGGCCCAGTTCCCCCCGGGTTCCTTCTCATGGTCTTGGAGCTTTATGATCCTGTTTCCTTATGCATCTAACAGAAGTCAGCACTGGCTCTAAACACCAGCAGTTGGTCACTGCTTCCCCAACTCCCTTGATCCCTCTGCCCCACCCCCGGCTCCCACCTGGTGGGAACCCTGCACAGAGAGCCCCACCAGCCAGCAACACCTCCATGCCATGAACATGGCTGGCTCTCGGTTCTCAACACCTGCAAATATTTGCTGCCACAAATCAATACAAAAGCGGATGCACCATTAACCTTTAATACATCAGTGTTGGGGATCTTAATCCATTATGAGGCTGTCATAAATGTGACTGAAATGCAAATGAGAGCAGCAGCCTTTCTGGAGGCTCTGAAGGTGTCTGGCTGACTCCTGGCACAGCCTGCATCCCGCTCCACACCAGAGAAACAGCCCAAATCTCTTCTTTTCCTGCTGGCTTTGTTTTCACCTTCCTTCCCTCCCTGTCTCCTTCTTTCCAGCTGTCTGACTGAGCCCTTCTATTATGTCAGCTTCTGCGGCAGGCAGTCACTTGATATGCTAGAAGAAAGCTATAATAATGCTAACTTCCAGACACTGTGCTAATATTTCATTTGTATTGCTTCATTTAAACTTGGCTGTACTCTCTCATAAAGTTATTACCCTCCCCCATTTTACAGATGAAGACATCAAGGCTCAAGGAGATTAAGGAATGTATGGAAGATTACAGAAGCAGCAAAGAAAATAGCTGTCTTCCCACGCAGGGTTGCTTGATCCAAACACATTCACTCAGTTACCACAATGTAGTGATGTTAGGTAGTCCACAGGGAAGGGCAGGGGGATAAATAAGTAGACATCAAAAGTGTTGTGCAAATACACTGCGAGAAGTAAGCTCAGAGATGTTGGAAAACAATGTTGAGCCTGCCCCAGTTTGGCAGATGAGAGATTGGGGGCAGGGGTGAGGAGAGAGGGTTAGCAGGAAAGGTGAGGCTTTAGTTGAGACTTAAGGAGAAAACGGAAATTGTCACACCGAGGAGAGGAATAAAAGATTTTCTGGGCAAAGGTGACAGCAATTTCAGATCTTGAATGTCTGGAGGGAGTGAAACCTTCTGGGAACTACTAAGAGTGCACTCAGAGGGGGCAAAAAAGAAAGGATAAACAAGAAAGAAATACTAAGGATAGGATGGAGGGGATAATTATTCATGAAAGACTTAGAGGTTAGTGTAATGGAATGGCAGAGCACATATTAAGGGAAAATAAGACTACTGATGTTACTTAGACGATTACAAGGTCCAAGTAATAAGCACCTCCTGTACTCTGAGCAGGAAGGAGGTGCAGAAAGGTGTGACACACATGTTATAAAGCAGGACTGAGAAATGGCAGTGAAACCACGTGCTTGCACATGTGTGTGAATACATGTGTGTGCACATACATTCAGGGCCTAAGCGGGCACATGTATGACTCTGCAGGGAAGGGTCCCGGAGCAGAAAGGAGAGAGGAAAGAAGGGGTGGAGTATTGTTGGAGGGCCAGGACACTCAGATGTAAGAATGTCATTTAAGATAAAGCAGCAGCTGCAGGTTCCTGAGTGGCAGAATGGTGATGCCACTGGAGGGAAGATTTGTGTGACAGAAATTAGCCATAGCAGTGAGAACAGGCATCACAGAGTGCAAGACACCTCCCACCACAGCTGGTTTGTGGGCCTGGCCGGTCAGCATTCACAGTGCAAGAAAACAGAGACTCTGGCCCTTCTGATGTGGAAAAGCTGGAGAGAAAATACTAGCACATGGGAGCCTGTTATTGAGCAATACAAAAACCCACTGTAATCAAATGTGAATTTTCAAGACGCTGGCATTCTGAGCCAGTTTGCAGAAAAATCACTGTAACAAGGATCTGCACTCTGATAGGAGGGTTAATGGAGGCAGCCAGGAGGAGAAAGGCACGTGGCATTATTGATGAGGTCCGCGTGAGTTCTGGGATGGTGGGGGCCTATTTCGTGCCAAATGCTTTACCTGGGTTGGCTCCTTTCGTCTTCAGAACTCAGGTTTGGGGTAAGTTATTCATCCTACCTTACAGAGGGAGAAATTGTGAAGACTTTTTAGAGCTTGTCCATGCAAAAGCCAGGTTGAGCTTAGCAGTCTGGCTGATGTCAAGCTTGCCCCGCCTGCCTCTGAGACACTGGAGTTATTTTTCCAAACCAGCTCCAACTAAGGATGATGTCCATGCCACAGACCATACAATCACAGCTGGTTTTCTCTCAGACAGTAAGCTCTTCTAAGACATTAGCCATTCCAGGTGCCAGCCACATGACCCCAGGAGTCCCACAAGCCAAATGGCTTCAACCCAGCACTGTCTCTGGCTGGCGACAGAGACTGTCTGCTGCAGTCCCCAGGAGGGCACCATCAGGGGCTGCCTGTGCCTCAATCAGAGGAATACGGCCTCCAGCCGCAGCACCTGGATGCTGGCACAACTGAACACTGGTTTTTGTTCTCTAAGATAATTATTCATCCCATTAACTTCCTAGGGTTTGGGCAAGACATGCAGCATAACCCTGCCAGTGCCCAACAGTAGACTGTCTGATGGGACAAAAGAACCCAGCTGTGCACATTTGACAACCCCCTAGAGAGAAGGCATTGGAAAAGCACACCATGGTTTTCACAGCAGGAGGACAAAGAGAAGGACATCAGCCCTCAGGGGGCATCCAACTCTATCTGGGCCTTGTGTTATTCCCTCTTCTACAGGACACTTAAGTCGGTTATCACTGTCCTCATGCTCAGGACCCTGAGAAGTGAACTAACTTTCCCAAGAATTAGAGACTCTTACAAGCTTACCCAGAATCCTTAGCTAGTCAGTACTGGAGCTGCACACCACTCTGTTCTAGCAGCAAAGCCTGCCTCCACACCTTAACCTATGACCTCTTGAGAAGCAGGAGCAAATTAGGAAAACTACATGGCCAAGATTGGCGCAATAATGCTGGGAGTCAGGAGCCTGGGTTCCGGGCCCTGCCCGGGGAGTACCAGGCCTTCACTCTGAGGAACACCCAGACTGGAGTGGCACCGTGGGGCAGGGCTCAGAACTTCAGCCTTGGAGTCAGATTGTGGGAGTGAGCATCAGTCTACCATGCGCTAGCCTTCTGGCCTTGAGCAAGCTACTCGACTGATCCATGCATCCGATTCCTCATCTGTTCAACTGGCATATATTCACAGATGGGGCAAATTCCATCAAAACACTGAGGACAGTGCTGGTACACAGAAGAAGTTCAATAAATGCTGGTCCTAGTTAACCCAATTGTTCAATGAGAAAAATAGGCTACATCATGGTTAAAAATTGCCAGTCTTCATGACCTATCAAAAGTGGCTAATTTGGTTATATTAGTGTTTGGTTTGAATTTCAATGCTTTTAACCCAAGCATGTGATTTCTGGCTCATCACAAGTCCCAGACATCTTCAATCTTTGACTCACATTGGTATTTTCTTCCTGGCTCTGAAAACTGCGATTTGAAATCCCTGGACAAGAGCATCTCTCAAGTGTTTCCTCGCTGTGATATTTCATGATTCTATGGTTTAGGCTAGAACTCAAAACCTTATCTTCTTTAGGATTCTCTCTTCCAACAAAGCAGCTTCATGGACTGTTTCCTATGAAACACGGTTGTTGTTTTCTGAAAACTGGAATCTCATTTTGCAGCTTCTGCCAGTTACCATGGGGAGGATCTCAAAAAATAGGCTTCTAGCAATTAAAATCCAGTTTGTCTGGATGCCAGGGACTTAGTCCCTTGGGCACTTGCAGCCACATCCCCAGAAGCAGAGGCCATAGAAGCTTGTCTCCACGTCACACCAAGTCTCAGCCACACCACACCTGATGGGGTAAAACAAATTAACCACCTTCAAACCATCTGCTCAGGTCTCTGTAGGCGTCCCTAATTCTTAGCAACATAATACTGTCCTCTTGATGCTTTAGGAGGGAAGACAATGTGTAAGTACCAACCAGAACACAAAGCAAAACTGACTACTTCCTCTGTGGGACAAGAGGGTCTCTCAGTAGAGAGTTGAGAGCAAATTTTAGGAGGACATTGCCTTCCCTCTTCAAGGAAAATAAATGCTCCATGAGCCCCTCTCAAAGAACTGCTTTACTCAAAAACAATGAGCCTTGTTTCTGCGGTCCGTGTAGATCACTGTGCCAGAAGCTTGAAGCAGGGTTCCCCATGAAATGTCTGCCCACCACATTCACAGAGTATCTGGTCAGGCAGCACAGAGGCCACCTCCCATGTCTCCCAGGATTCAGAAGTTGAAAAAGCAGACGGGTCTGAACATGGATCTTAAGACCCAGATCACAGGAGTCACTATGCAACTGTGCGATCACAGTGCACTCAGGAGACGGTGCATTTCAATTTCAATTTGAGTGGATGAATGCTGTATAAGCCACAATCTCTGCTGTGTCATCCTTGTTTTTCTCTCCTTTCCTTCTATCCTGGAGGTTCTAGCCAGGCAAAGTTCTCCATAAAGGTATTTCTAAAACTACTCTTCATGACTTTGACCAGACAGCCTGGAAAAAGCAGAGGACTGGAGAGAGGCTGGCACAGGAGACAGTTCACATGGGAAGGCAAGAGGCTTCATGGGCCAAATGACAGTGTGAAAGGATCCAAGGAGCCAGCAGTGGGAAGAGCAGGTCAACCCAAGGGAGCTCCACCTCTTTCTAGCCCTGCACACGGTCTACTCTTCACCAAAGTTCCTCTTCCCTCCACATCCAATGTCAACCTGAGACAGGCCTTCTTCTTCTTCCAAACCACTGGACTCTTCTCCCAGGAAAGGGGCCAAATTCCCCCATGCCTGAACTGAGCCATGTATAGATGTGAGACCTCTGAGGGGCGCTTGGCAGATCAAACAGAGCTGCACCTGCCTTCTAGGAGGCTCAGATCCCTGCCGCACAGGTGACTGCCGTAGCTCTCAGGGAGAGGCCCAGACGGGTTCTGACCACGTGCTCGAGTGGATAAATCTTCATGGCTTCCCACTCCCTGTAGAATGAGGCGACCCAAACACAACTCTCTAGGCCTTGAAAGACTTGTGCTCACCTAGTCCTCTAGCCACCACCCCTACACTTTAGGTTCTGGTGACAGTTTCCCAAGCTCACTGTCCTTTGTCTGGCCTCTGGTCCTTCCCATCAGCAACATGGAACCCTTCTCCTTCCTAAGTATGGAGCTACCGCTCTTATATTCTAGGTCTTGGGTTATGTATCATTATCTCCAGGGTTCAGTCTAAGGCATTCCCCTGCTAAACTTTGAATTGTGTCTTCCCCAAAATAGATACATTGAGTCCTAACCCCAGTACCTTAACCATACTTGAAGATAGTGTCTTTACAGAGGTCATCAAGTTAAATTATGATATTAATATGGACCCTAATCCAATATGACCGGTATCCTTATAAAATGGGAAATTTTGGGCACAACCATATACCCAAGGAGAACTCTGTGAAAATAAAGGCAGATTAGTGTAATGTATCTACAAGTCAAGGAAGGCCAGAGATTGCCAGCAAACCCCCAGAAGCTGAGAGAGACACATGGACAGATTCTCCCTCCAGGCCTTCAGAAGGAACCAATCCTACTGATGTCTTGACCTCAAACTTCCAGCCTCCAGCACTGAGACAACACATGACTGCTTTTTACTATCCAGTTTGTAGTATTTTGCTCTGGCAGCCCCAGGAAACTAACACACAATACCATGTGCTCTGACAACCGCCCATTTTTCCTCTATGACAGTGCTTGTCTCGCTGTTCTGTACTGAATCATCTCTTACCTGCCCCTCTGAGTTGCCAATTCTACCCTGGAAGAGAAAGAACCATGTGTTTCTCACTCACAGTTTCTATGTTCAGAGCCCAACACAAATGCCACTCGCATAACAGAAACCAATGATCTGTTACAGGACTGTATGAAGAAATGAAAGGATGAATGACTCAGTACGATGACCCCCAGTTACGGGCAACTCTTAGAGTTTGCTCATTACACTAAATACACAGTGGCTACTGCAGCTCTGTTGCCCCACCAATGACTAGTCCAATCTGGTTCCGTACTGCTCCGTGACTGATGAAAGAATAAATGAATAAATGAATCAAGTACACTTGGAGAGACTTGGGCTTCCTAGAATGTATAAGGCAGAGATCCCTTCTAGCTTTTTATGCCTGGCCGCATCTCCGGAAGAGAAAGCTAGCTACGTGGAATAGTTACCCAGGCTTCACATGACACAAAACAGAACACAGCCCTGCCCAGAGGCCCAGCAGGGAATCAAAGACCATAGCTTCCCTGTGCACTTTGTCTGAGGTTCCAGCAAAAGAAGCCATGCTATTGAAATAATGCCAATTCTGTACCAGTAACTCTGTCAGAGAGCCAAACACAAGCAGTCCATTTTCCTGTGAGAAAGTCGAGGCCCACATACAGGTTACTTGTCTGTGGTCTGAAAGCCAGAAAGGGTATAAAGATTTTGCTTAGCATGCCTGACTCCAAAATGCTCTTCCCTTGGAATTAGAGGATTACTTTGAGGCTACATTTACATCTTGGGCTTCACAGTCTATGTTTTCATTTTTTATCCTTGTAATATATGAATGTAATCATGTTTTTTCATTCCACATGGGCAGAGGAAAAATTTTCAAAGTCCCACTCAATCTCAGCTGTGCTTGTGAAACCGAGGTAACAAGTTCAGTCTTTTTACTGAGAGCCAAGCTTGAAGTCACAACCCTGAGAACCTGAGAGATGGTAGTAGTGATATTAGCATCTGACATTTTCTGAAACTCAAGAGGGCACAATAGGGGTCCTCTTGATGTGGAGACATTTTTCCCCACCTTTTCAACATGAATATATTATTAAGAGAGATGTGTCAGTGAATAACACTGACTTTGTTTATTTTATTTTTTAAATTAGTTTATTATTTTACAATATATATGCTGTTTATGATAGTAAAGTCACACCTTGCTCTGTGTGCATTTCACACCCACCACCAGAGTCCATGCAACCTCTATGGAAAACAAATTGGAGATTCCTCAAAAAAATAAAGATGGATCCACCATTCGATATGGCAATCCCACATCAAGGCATACAGGATTTGATTCAGACAGCTTACATTTGAGTCCAGGCTCTGCTACATATCTACATACCACCTGAGTGTGAACTGTTTCTCTGCCCCAGTTTCCTCATCTGTAATAAATGCTCAGCATGGTCACTATTAAATGATGAAATGTATGTAAGCATACAAGCAACATCTAGTACATAATTAAAACATGCATCCATATATGCAGAATGTGTCTATAATATTATAGTAAAATAATAATTTTTCAATGAATGATGACACTCACTGATTTTGACATTATAGTAATATATATCATTGTTAGTAACATGACATTTTTTATTATTAGAAGTATTTTTGTTAGAGTAATTTTAGCAGGGAAATGGGTATGGCTTATCTTTTGCTAGACTTCTTCTCCATGGGGTCCATGCACTCCAGTTTCCTTTCCGCATATGCAAACCCCAGCTGCCCCACGGTGGGGCAGTGACCTGGTCAATGACCAGCTCACAACATGGGTTCTAAGGTCTAGACCTCAGAATAAAGGGCCTCAACACGCAAAGCCTCTGACACACCAGACCAGCCATACTTTCACTTTTCCCTCCTTCACATGATCATGAGGGGTTAACATGATAATTAAAGCATGAGATCCTAACTCTTATGATATTAATTAAAGTGAAAACCGCAGATGGTGTTTAATAACAACCTAGTCCCAGCAGGTTCCAGGCACTTTACCTAAATCGAACATATCATAAAGTTGGCATGAGAATCACAGAGCTAGTCCTGCCACATCTGGCCAGGGACACATGTTCTCACCTAGAGAGAAAGTAACAAACCATCTCTATTACTTATGCAGATGTGGCCTTAAATTGCTTGACAGTCTGATTCCACCCCACCACCTCGTGGAGCCAAAAATAAAGGAGTATTGATTGCAAAGATTAATAATAGAGCTCAAGAAGGAAAATGGTGCAAAACACCTTTTTCTCTCCCTTCCTAATATAAATGCCTGCCACCCCTGCAACCTAATTTTGTCACCCAGCACAAGAGAGTATATTAATTAAAGTGACACCAAGGACAGGAAAATCTGTGCTCTTGGGGTGATGACTGGAAATACATAAATATGCATCTCCAGACTCTCTCAGGGAGGGAGACCTGTTGCCAGGCAAGATCAGCATAATTCCAACAAGGGGAGGGCCAAGAGGAGTGAGCAGGGCTCAGCCCTGGAGGTCACAGCTCTGGTTCTAGTAAATGTTTCCCCAAACCAGACAAAGAAATTAGATCCAAAAGGTGACTAATGGTAAGGAACTAGATCATCAGTTTTGTAAATGTTCCCTGATATGGCCTATGGAATAGCTAATATTTAATGGGTAGTTATTATCTACTCAACCTTTCCAGATAGAGTGGCACCATTATAGAGGCAGGGAAACTGAAGTGTGATGCGTTAATGGCTCATCCAGAATTCATCACCAGGTTGGACTAAAACAACTCCTCCACGCTACTCTGATAAAGCAGGAGGTGTGGAAGGTCAGGTTAGATTGAGCAGGCTTTGTTCAGGGCCCTCATCCTGGGCCAGTTCTCCTGGCACTCATCTCTTCAAGGCCTGTGCTTCCCTCTGTAGGACCACTATCTGTTGCTGCATGTCCTATCAGAAAGGCTGGTACTGGCAACTTGGGTGGAAAGGTACGGGATTTATTTGCAGTTAACTTGTAAGGTATGAGGAGACGTGAATAATTTTTGAGACTTTGATGTTTGTGTTGCTTTATTTAGGTCAACCTCATTGTAGTCAGTAAATCCATTTCAACAGCCAATTCCTCTGTGTGCCCTGATTTCAGACACTACAGGGGATGTGACCTCGGTTCATCCAGAGCTCCCTTATTGTCATTACTGGTTGGGCATCTCTAAATGGGCATCCATGAGCATCTAAAACTTATCTGGTCCCCAATGGACCTCATCGCACCCACCCAGGCTTACTGCTCCCCTAAATGCTTCAAATTCAAGTACAAGTCAGGCCCGGGGCTGCCTGTCTCCTCACTGCAGCCTTTCTCCATTCTCATACTGCAGCAATCATCATCAAACTGATCTCCTCAACATTTTTCAGATCTCCTTCCTTCTCCAAAAGTGCCACTGCCCTCATGTAGGAAATGCAGAGACTGCTGTAAAGAGAGGAGAACTGAGCTGACAGAACAGGACTGAATATCATTAATAGAAAATAGAGTAGACCCCTTCCCCTGATATCCTCTGGTTCAGGCATTGATGTGCAACATTCTCTTCTTTAACCAAAGGCTGTATATACATACATACAGGCATGCATGCATACATAAGTCTACAGACACGTGATATTTGCTTGCTTGCTCCCCAATAAGATGTTATTTAAAAATGAAGAAGAAGACAAACATGGAAAGACTATTAGTGAAAGCTCACTATGCACAGATCACTGATTGAGTATTTGCAGAGACCATTTAGGCAGAGACTGTTATCATTCTCAATCCACAGAAAAGGAATCTGGGCCTAGAAGGTTAGCACGTTGCTCATATTCTACGAAATGTTGGGCTCTGGCCGTTAGCTCCAGCGATCCGGCTCCTGCACCTGTTCTCTCAAACATGTGTAAAGCTCTCCTAACCATGCTTTTAGCCACACAGCTTTGGTTTCTTCCACAATGCGTCCCTGGTATGAGTGCAGAGAACTGTTCCCAGAACTGAACTAATCAACAGTGGCGTGCGGCTGAATCTCACCTCTCCGTGGCAGTGCAGAGCATTCTCAAGCCCTGATAATGGCTCAGAAACACTCTGATCATGGCCCTGATGTCTGAATTGCCTTCTCTCTCCTACAAGAAATGGCAGCTCTTCCTTCCTGACCTCTCCATCCATTCAGGCTGAGCCCCTGTTCTCACTAGGAGAGCACCCCCAAGGCCCACCATTCCCAAGTTCTGGGAAAAGGATAAGCTGGCAAAGAGCACACATGTCACAAGCAGTCTCTTCATGTTCAGAGGAACACACTGTGTGTTTTGACGACTGATGTTAGAAGGCACATCAGCCATGTGAGGGCATTGGGCACACATACACATCCCACAGTGTGTCAGACATCGGGGTCGGGAATGCTCCCATGCAGAGGCTCCAAGAGGAGTCCGAGAGAGGGAAATAAACAGCCTCGTCCCTGTTCTTCTCAACCACAAGCAGACAGGGGAGTAAAGGAAGACAGTGGGCAAAAAGACCACATTCCCTTCTGCATGAGCAGTGGAGCACATGGCTATGGAACTCTGTGTGTGTGTGTCCCCTGAGTTGGTGTGTGGGCTAACGTCTGTCCTCTCCACGGGGAGACCTGCAGTGGAGGGAAGAAAATCTGTCCATTCTTGACACTTGATAGAAGCCCACCTTTCTTAGTGCTGAACCCAGAGACACCACTTTCAAGATACTTGAAACTACTTTGTGAGGACAAACTCAAGAGTTTTCGATAAGCCCAAAAGTGCTGGGCTTAGATGAGAAAATGAAGCCCAGCAATGGCGGTCACTTTTCCAAGGACACACAGCTGGTGAGTATGCCAGGAGTCTCAGTCCCTATGCAGCAGGCTTTGCACGATGCTTGAGGGGCTGCTCGAAGCTGCCTAGAGGTAACCTCAGTTCCCTATTCCATTAATGCTGATAAGAAAAGGCTCCTATAGGCAGGCCACTCACAATGGTGCACCAGTCAGGTTGGTGAGTGAGCTCCCCAAAACCCATGCCCCTTCCTGTGGGTCCAGAGTCTAAGGAATTCAGATCTCCAAAGGTCTGAGGGAAAAGAAGTAACCCCAAGGACACACTGGCAAGCACTGACAAAGTAAGGTGTTTGGAAGGTATTCTCCAAGTTAGGAATCCCCCTGATCCCCCCATAGATAACACAGATAATCACAGCCTTCCCCAGCCCAGGCCTGAACAAGCATGTGGTCCTAATCAAGCTTGATGCAACTTTTACGGCCAATTTCTATTTCATGACCACAATCCAAATCTATGACAGAATCTCCTCTGCTCCACTCAGCCCACCCCAGGTGGGGCAGTGGGGTAAATATAAAGAGAGGTGGAGAATGGTTGGGTGGTCTCCCACTTATTGAGGACCCTGCCTCATGTGCCAGGTATTTTTGAAGTTGACATCATTGGGAAGTTAGTGTTCTTTTGCAGAGAAGGGGCTGGGGATGTGAGAGGAACCCAAGGGCTGGCTTCTCAAAGGAACAGGAGGCCAGTCATGAAAGGCAAATGATTTTCAATGTGAAGAGTCAACTGAGGAAAATTAAAAGCAAAATGAATCCCCATACAACAATGCTCACACTGACTGAAGCCCATCAGACCCCCACCTCTCTTACTTGTCTTCTGACTCATTTTCCATCCAAGCCTTCTTTGTACAGTCCTATCCTTCATGACTTCCTGCCTCAGTCCTGCTTCATTGTCCTTATTTTATCCATCCTTTCATCAAAGTGCCTCAGGAGGAGTCGCAGGCTCCAATCTCCTAGGCAGTCTTGTCCTGCTCCTCCTCGTAGGGGTCCTGCAACCCCTTCCCGGGTCCTGCCCCAAGTGGAAGCCATCTCCCCAGGCCTCATGAGCAAGACTCAGATTCCTAAAATGGGTTTCACAAATCATGGTTTCCTGGAATAAAATTTAAAAAGTAAGTTCCAACAAGATAAAGGGGAAAACAGGCAAATGATACAACCTAGAGTAGAAAACCAATACTTTCATTCCATTTAGTAACTCAAGATACATTTCAACATGTAAGCTGAAACTCAGGCAATCCATGAATCTGGACTGGTGAAAGTGGATGGCTTGAGCTTTTTTATGGTTTTCATACAAAACATACTCTTCTGTGTTTGGCTTAGAGTGGGGGACTGGCACAAATGTGGCATTAACAAAGGATTTTGTTTTCTTTAAAAATGTGATGACAAATTTTTACCAAGTTAGTTTATTGAATTATCTTTCTCACCTTTTTTAAAGAAGTTTTTAAATTTAAAAAAAAATATTTGAGAAATGCTAAATAAGATGCTTCTCTCTTGGAGATGTATGAGGCATGATAATTAGGACCCTGAGAAGCCCTTTAAAAGAAACTTTTTAACTTTATTTAGTCCAGCTCTTCCTGTCTCAGGAAAATAGTCTTACTATGAACTCACATTTGGAAAGGTTGGTGTAGACACCAAAAGATTCCAAGAGGGCACCAAATGCAATGTCAGTGTGGAGACTTGCATTAGAAAGGGAGCATTCAGGACTTTTTATTTGCTTTATGAGCCCATTTGATTTCCATCTTAAACAATTAATTGAAGAAATTCTGTTCCTCAAGAAAGGGAGACTCCAAAAAAAGATACTACAGAAAGGAGGCCAAAAACAATACCAGAATTTTAAAAAAGAATATATAAGTTAAGTCTTTGGGCTTTATTAAGACAATTTAAAAATATATGTTGACATTCATTACCTCTTTTGCTCACACTGCTACATTCATTTTTGAATATTGACATTGTATCTCAATCTGTATTTCACATCACACCCTCCACCAGAGTTCCAGGGTCCTTTACCACAACCTTTTCCACACTTTCCACCCTTTCCCCCACCTCTACCCGCTGGCAGTCATCATCCTTTGCCCTGACAGTTTTTGCTGGGGTTTAGCTGCCTGTTTCACATCATTATATGCCACATGGGAGTGAAACCATCTTGTATTTCTCTTTTTCTTTCTGACTTATTTCACTTAACATAATCCCTTCCAATCGCATCCAGATTGTTGAAAAGAGCACAATTTCATTTTTTTAGTAGCTACAAAGAATTCCATTGAGCATGTACACCACAGTTTCTTTATTCATCATCTGTTGTTGGGCATTTAGGTTGCTTCCACGGTGAACTATGCTGATCTGAACATCAGGGTGAAGATGTTCTTTTTCTGATTAGGGATTTTACATCCTCTGGGTATATGCCCAAGAGTGGGATTGCTGGATTGAATGGTTGACTTGTCAGAGAAATGCAAATAAAAATTAGAATGAGATATCACCTCACACATGAGGATGGCCAATATTGAAAAGTCTAAAAATAGCAGGTATTGAAGGGGTGGAGAAAAAGGGACCCGCCTACACATAGGTGGGAATGTAAATTGGTGCAGCCTCTTTGGAAAACAGTATGGAGATTCCGCAAACAAATAAAGATGGATCTACTATTAAGACAAATTTGAGGACAGCCAAGTACATGTAAAACACATGCGAATCTTCTGTAGTCTCACAGGTCCCACATCTTCACCTACTGCTCCCATCTATCAATCAGTGGGGCTCGGCATCTCCCTCTATCAGTTGATTCTATAGATCACCAGCTCCTGGAATCTGCCTTGTCCCTGGGTGCCATCTTGATAATACCTTGTTTTACTTTTTCTTTTTCATCTATTGTTGCAAATTCTGTCAAATTCTGTCACCTCCTCCGTCACCTCTTCCTCATGCCATCCACTTAGAAATGGTTACCTGTTCTATCCCTCAGACCCTCTGACTCT
Organism: Solenodon paradoxus; assembly: GCA_004363575.1. Classification (NCBI taxonomy): domain Eukaryota; kingdom Metazoa; phylum Chordata; class Mammalia; order Eulipotyphla; family Solenodontidae; genus Solenodon; species Solenodon paradoxus. The sequence continues at coordinate 351,457 of RJWH01000971.1, forward strand.
CAGAGGGTTGTAACAGCACCTCCAGGAGGTCAAAATATGCACCCTTCACTCTGAGAATTCTATCATTCAACCCTTTTCTTCTTAAACTAGCTCTTCTTTCTGACTTGTCTGCCCTTTGAGGACACTGCCGTCCATTCCGTCCTCCAAACATAACCAAGTCTTATGAATGGCAATCCTTTCCCTTTCTACATCTAACATATTTAATCACTAGAATTCTACCACGAACCTTCTTTACTTTAAATTTCCACTGCTACCCTTTTAGTTCAGTTTTTTCACTGTCAACCAGCTATTTGGTATTCCTTTCTCAAGCTTCCACTATTCCAATATCTGCTTTAGACCAGCTACAAATTCTGCTAAGATCACTTCTTAATTTATAGATCCATTTTCTTCCTCTGGTTTACCTTAAAAATCGTTTATTCCTCTTTCATGTATTTCTACCCATCCTACTTGCCCTACCTGAACCAGATCAGATGTAACTTCCTTTCTGTTCCCTTCTACCCTAACTGCCAGAGAACATAATATATCAACTTTCCCTCCTCTCTGGGCCTTTTCTCTGGCTATTTTGCTATGATTTGCCCAATGGTTACAAAGCTGTGGGCTAGTCTATTCTCCCCCTGCATTTACCAACAGGAAAAATGTCTGCATCTTTCACCTCTTAGTTCTAGAAGCTCCTTAGAAAGCTTCCCACAGACCAGGTGCCCAGGAAATGTGTGTTAAGGAAAAAGCAAATAAAAGAGAACAGCTTCAACATACTCAGCTGTACAACACAAAATTCAAGAACTACACATAATAAAACTCCTATTCCACATACTGATAGTTGATAAAAGCTTATATGTTGTATCTTATAGAACATTTTATAATATTCCAGGGATAGGTTACATTGATTGATTGATTGATTGATTGATGCAATTAATTATCTCAATTTGAAAGACGATGAAATGGAGTCCTGGAGAGGTGCAGAGTTATTAGGGATCAGTGAGCAAGTGTTTTGTTGAATTCTAAAACCCGTTTCTGCCAGACCAGCCAGCGCAAGAGAAGTTAAGAACTGCTATTGTAGATTTTTTTTTCAGTGCTATGTAAATCCATCCATAGCAAAGACAAATTGATTATCTGCTATTGAAACACCTCATGTATGTTAATGGGAGGCTTATTCATTTTTAATACAAATCATAGCCAAAGACACACTAGGCCCTTCTTTCCAGGAAAGATATATGTAGGACAAATCCTGGGCATGGAACTCAAAATTTACAGAATCGTTCTGCCTGATCTGCTGATATATTCCATTGGAATTTATTGAAAATTATTTTTTAGAGCTCATTTCTGGGTTCATGTTTAATGCTCTATCAATGGCTTTACAGCTGTTTCATAGGAGATAAGAGACCATCCATCAGGCTCAATGCTGCTGGTGTGTGTCATTTCCTCTTAGGAAAATTGCTTAGGAAAAAAGAGAAACCTATCTCAGGGAAAGTTTTCAGAAATCATTCATACTATTAGAGGGTCCAGAAGGAACCTAATGTTAATGCTTTTCCTGGGGCAGCACACATATAAAAGACATGGCAAGGAGGGAGTGATAAGATGCTTTAGGGCTAGCAACGGACTCTGCATGGATGTCTAGAATGCAAGTGTTTTCCTCCCCCTCCTTTGTCTGCCTCAGTTTCTCACCATTAGCGGAAAAAAATAACAAGGAAGGAGTCTGAGCACAGAACAAGAGGTCATGCCGAGTTGGTGGAAAGGAAAGGATGCTTTGATAAATGAGACAGTGGATCTATCACTTGAGGGTGAGGGGATGTCCCTGATACAATTCTGTAGACTATGGCTCAAGACTCTTGAGGGAGATGTTTGAGAGAATGACAAAGTTACTTAAAATGTGTTTATGTGATAGAGCATAAACTCCTACATCTCTTTCCATCTTTATCTTTCTCACAGAGGGAGATCATAAGCACAATTAAGTCAGCATTCAAACTTCATGCCTAAGAAAATCAATGTCCTTTTAGTGTCCAGCCTAGCCATAAAAATGCTGCAGCACCTGATATGACATTAACTCACACAGACAACTCTGGAGGTGTCACCATCAAGTGTGCATGGAGTGGGCAGGCTTGGTTCTAGACTTATCAAGTCAAGTCAGAGGTCGAAGGTGGAGTCATTTTTAGGAGCCCACAAGGAGGTGCTGTGAGCATGCAGACTGCCTGGGAGGGCTAGGACCTGGAGGGAACCGAGTTATTGGATATGTAAGGTCCATAGTTAGGTCTTTCTGGGCTTGGTCAAAGGGAAGATGGCAAAATCTAGCTCCTACCCTGCTTGTCACCAGGTTTTACTGAAAAGGATGCTGTGCAATGTCACAGGAATCAACCACAATAGGAGAATTTTCATGGCAGCAAATAACAACAGGTATTGCAGGGAGGTCGGCCAGACCTTCAGGTGATATTACTGGTGCTCTCCCTAGACCCCTCTTGGCAAACTGAGCCCATCCTTCCCGTGAGTGCTGACTGCTAATGGCACAGGAGTATTGCCCACCACGGAGAGGAACTGCCTCCCTAGATATTAGCCTCTCTCCCAGCTCCTCTGCAGAGGTTAGTCCACAGCCAACAAACGAATGACACAGGACTATACAAGGCCAGTCCCTTTTCCTGAGAACAGAACCAACTCCATGGGGTCAGCCAGCACACCAGAGTTTTCATGGGATCTGTCTGGAGCTAGTGTCCAGCCAGTAACACAGCCTTGTTCTGCGATTTTCACTTACCTTACCCTATTTCCTTTATCTTTTAAGATTCTCCCACCCTAACCACCTGTGCAAGAATCCTGGGCTTACAGTCTGTTTGTAAGGATCCCAGCTAAAGACACAAGGTCTGGAGCTTTGTGGTCAAATACACATAATAGAGATGCAGATTCCAAAGAGCCTCTCCCAGTTCTAGGCTGGCAGATGGAAGCTGGAAAGGCCAACAGTTCAAGTTACAGAGAGCTAGGAAGCATAGAACTGAGCATGCTGCAGGTATCCATTAAATCCTGAAGGTCTGACTTGATTGATAAAACTCCATGTATTCATATGGTTGGCTTTTTGCATGCCTGCATTTCTGCTCTCCTCCAAGTCCTCAGGAGCCAGTCTCTGCAAGGACAATTAATTTCACTTGCTCACCAGATTCCAGCACAATTAGTCACTGAGTTTGCCATTAGTTAATGGCAGACAGAGTTATCAGAACCATCACTTTTCCACTGGGGCAGGAATAAAATAAGTAATGCTTAGGAGAAAACCTGACTCCAAAGCAGCTGTGTTTGTAGACAAACTGAGAGGCCGATTCTTCAACCCCCATGTTTGGAGAGCACATCAAAGCTGTTCTAATGGTTCTGGACTCTGTAGCTGGTCTTCTCTGATAATCTCAAAGCAAGACTCCGATCCCTCAAGTAGCCAGGTGACCACAGCGCTAAGCCCAGAATCTATTTCTAAAACAAAATCTCAAGGGCCAAAGTGTGCAGCAGGACAAGAGATACAGTGGAACTAGCAGGCAAATTTTAATTAAGACCAGGGTCCAGGTGTGATGGCTCCAGTTAGACCAAGAGTCCCCACTAGGCAGCATGCCCAGCACAAAGTGTCCCTCAAGCAGAAGGAGGAGGGTCTGACCTGAACTGGTCTGTGTTTAAGGGGACTGGGGAGAGTGGAGATCAGAGATGAGCATGTTTCTAAATGCATCAATAATTGGGAATTTAAGAAAAGAAAAGAAGGGAGTGAGTCTAATGGAAGACGCATCATGTGTTAGATGGTTTCACATAGTCTCTATTAACCTTTCAAAAGTCTTATACAGAAGGAATTTATATTTCCACCTAAGGACCCAGGAAGTCAACAACCTACAAGCAAGTCAGTCTAAGACTAAAGTGTAGGGGATTTTCAACCCACTAGAGTTCTACTCTCAGTATTTTTTTTTTTTTTGCAATTCTGCGTGAAGAGGATCTTCCCTAGAGAAAATGGAGACTTGAGTCTGAACTCAAGTCTCCACGAGAAAGTAGTATTTATGAGTTGAGTTGTGAAGGTAAAGTAGAATGTCCAGGGTAAGGAAACCACAAGGAGCACTGCAGGAAGTAGGAATAGCATGAGTACTGATGGGGTAAAGAAGACAAGATGAATTTTGCAGACCCATGAGATTAGAGAGAAGTGAGTTAATAGAACTATATCTCAAGACCCAAAAACCAAGAAACTTGAGAGCGTGATGATGCCAATGCCTCCTCAGACACCAAGGAAGCACCAAAGTCACAGAAGAGACTTAACCAGGACATGTGCAGGCAAGATGCTCATTCTCAATCTTTGCTTATATGGAATTCAGTGGCTAAGAATCCCATTTCCCCATCACCATCACTCCCCACTTCATGCTTGCACTCAAATTCCATGTTGGCCAGAACCCAGGCAAAGTGTGGGGCAGGCTTCCTGATAATAATGGAAGCATCAATAAACCTTAACGATGGGGCCTCAGTAGAACAGAGACTCCTCAGGGTTCTGTTGGGTTCCAAGAGGAATGATCAGCTTCCTACTGATCAATGTCCCTTCTGAGCCGATTTAACAGTGAAGAGGTTTTCTATTGTTAATGCCCTTAAACAAAAAGATCAAAGGTGAGACATAAGGTACTCATTTCTGCTTCTCCACCAGCCTTCTTCAAACATGTTCAAAGATGATTATGACCCCAGGCTTCCGTTTTGTCCTTTCTCAATCTAGGAGCAGTGATCCTCCTAGAAGGATCAATATCCAAAGATGAGCTTGAACTTGGCTTCTTCTGCAGCTGGTGGCCTGTGGTGACATCTCATTCCTACAAGTGGTCTTTGCATCTCTTTTCTCTGGCTCCCTTCTCCACTTAAATCTCTCCTTTAATCTCATGCTCTCTAGTGTCTAAGAGACATTACCCCCTGCCCCCTTTCTCTTACCTTTGGTTACTCTCAAACTAAAAGTGTGATCAGGTCTCTCTCATCAAAAAACAGTAATGACAACTACAAACAACCACAGCCACCAAATCTCCCCGCATAGCTGCTCTCCCCACCCCAGCCCTGGTGCTAGCACTTCCACAGTTGCTGCCCTCTCTCCTGGTTTCTTACCGTTAAAATCTCAATAACAATATATCCTCGCTTCTTCAACTTTGGTTTATACTCCTTGAAATCAAAATTACACCCTTAACGTGCAACTAAATTTCTCTCTCAATGGATGAAGGAGAGGGCACTACACTCAGCCAAATCCCACGCTGCTGCTTAACATGCAGCATTATAGGTAATCAACACCTGCCATCAGAGAAAGCAGGCTCTCCGAGAGTGCTGATGACTTCATTTGGCATTTAACCCAGCGTTCTTTCCAGTCTCTCTTGGCCCATCACATCAAGGGATAGGACATCCTCCTGCTGGCAACAAGGCTTAACAGCAAAGGCAGTGATTCTCAGTGGTGGTGAGAGAGTTTTAAACTTCCCAGGGGGCTCAAATGGGAGCCTCAGACCAACTATCTCTGGCACTTGTGCTGCATCCACGGCCTGCTCCCCGGAAAACCACAGCAAGTCAGGTACCTGGGCCTCTCCCCAGGCCCCTCGCCACAGATTTACTTCCTCCGAGGCCATACCCCACAAGTGACTCCTACTTATGTTTCCATTCAAACCCTCTTGATTTTACAATCTGCAGCATCTCCACTGGGAGTCCATTACGTTCCACAATGACAAGCGTGCATCTGAGATGCAGACTCTAAAAGCTCTGGGCTTACCAACCTGTACTCTCTGACTAGCAGGCAGACATTTCTAGATTCCTGAATCCCATGTAGACAAATGTGTAAAGGCCTCTTGGAGGAAGTAATAACTAAACTGACTCTTAAGATCAATGCTGGAGAAGTAGGAGAAGAGGGCCTTCTAGCAGAAGGATGAAAATGCAAAACATGAACCAGAGTCCTTAGTCTGTTAGGCAAACTGCGGACAGTATGGGTAGGGGAGCACATGAGGCAAGGAAGTTCCCAGAGAAAATGCTGCTCAGCTGGCTGAAAGGAAACTAACAGATCTAGTGGTCTCGGGCAGGCAGAAAATAGTCACGCATTCACTTCAGAACACAACAGCACACCACCTACCACAGACACTACAGTAACATTAACACACCGCGGTCACCATCACTGAGAGGGCGCCACTCCTTGTAAGGATGAGCAGGCTGGTTATGGTGTCCTCCTCGGAAGGGGATAGTGGATCATCGTGAGTGGTTACAGGAAGGGTACGTGGCTGTTCAATGGAAGTTGGTTCCACTGCATCTACCATAACCTGGGCCACGTCAGGCCACAGGGTAGTCACACCATCAACCTGTTCTTTTCGCCTATGCCTGTATCATCCAGCTGTTCCAGGGAGGGACTGAGGGGTGAATGTGAGGCTGAGTGCCTGTGGCATGGAAGTAGGTAAGAATGTTGCAAGTGAACTCAACAGAAAGGCCAAACTGAGCACACTTCCCCTTCTCCTTTCAGGCCATATCTCACCAGCATCCAAATTCTGCTCACAGGCCCTGTCCTCCCCTCTTCCTCAGTCCCGGAATTCACAGCCTCTCTCCCAGTCTAGTCACACACCACACTCTCCCAAATGTACCACCGTGACCATGGCTGACTCCTGATTGACGCCCTCATCTACTTAGCTATTAGGAAAGACCCCCCCTCCCCCCAAGCCCTGATCCAACCTTATTTTGTTCCCCTGGCTTCCCTAACAGCCTTATTTCCCATCTAATCTGAATCCAGGAAGAGAGAAAAGAATTGAATGAATTTTCTGGGCACTTGTGCACCCAGCTTTGCATCCAGTACTTGGATAAGCACTCACTTTTTAAAAATCCAAACAACCCTCACAAAGCAGATACTGGCATTTTAATTTATCTCTGGAAAAAGATGAAAAAAAGAAAAACAGCATCAGAAAAGGTAAGTGGCACAGGTTGATTCATTTCCACGGCAGGGTAGTCTGCATCTCTGCTCCTTTTACTCTCACCTGATACTGGCCCAGAATGCACCACAATCCCTACCTCTGCTTACCCAACATACACTGCCCCTTCACCCCGAATGCTCTGCTCATGGCCACTTTCTAAATCTTACCCCTCCTTCATGGCCCAGCGCCTTCCCTGCCACCTCAGCTGAGAGTAATGATTTCCTCCACACTCCCCTTGGCCCACGCATCAGACACCTCACTCTGGGTTGTTCTGTTAGCATTTCTGCTTCTCTCTTATTTCCCATGTCAAACAACAATCTCCCTAATGGAAGGTCCTTTCCAATGGAGCTCTACACCCCCACCCCACAGGCTCAGCACAGTGTCTCCGCAGAGCTAATTCTCACCCAGAGCTGAATGAACGTTGGGATTCCCCAGGTGATTCATTCAAAAGCTTACTCTTACTTCAGTCCACAGCAGAGCACATACACTGTCAAACACAAGACCCTCTCTTCATGGTCTGGAGTATTCTACAGGTGAGGAGAACAGTGGCGAGTGAGAGGTTCTGGGTGATTAGGCAGGAATTACATACTTGCCCTCTTAGAATTAGTGGGCTTCTTGGCATCAAGAGACAAGAGTCCCAGATAAGACTTTGAAGACATAGGGAAAAGGTCAATAGATTATATGAGAAGAAAATGGGATGAATCCCAGGACTGGGCTAGTCTCTTCATTTCCCAGATCCTGTTTCCTCCTCAGTGAAATAGAAATTAGATGGTACCCAACTCCTCTAGGGTGATAATATTGGATTATGTTTATAATATACTAAAGACTGCAATACATATTGATTGTACAACAACTATGGTCTATCAGCTGGGTGAATGTTCAACAACAGGCTTTCAAAAAAATAAGTGAGTGAGTGACTGAATAAGTAAAAGACCTTGAATTGTAGAGTTCGCTCATTTCCATGATATAGATGCTCCCAACATGACCGATTCAAAGCTAGCAACATGATGCAACTGAAGTATTGCTAGCCAGCTACAGCACACCAGTGCTTGTGGCCACACGCGCACAAAGTTCATTCCATTCTCTTACTTCCCACATCAAACAACAATCTCCCTAATCTCTCCACCTCCCTGTAAACACAGGCAGACTTCTCTGCTAGTGGATAAAGAACCAACATCTGTGACTTCCAACTGCATAGTGGAGGAGATGGAAACCTCAGGTGCCCTTCCCAGCAGAGACTGAGCCCTCCTCTGAGGATGCCTGCAGGGCTCCAGAATCACAGGCTTAACTTTGTTCAGGCACTGTGTCTGGGGTCAGCCCTCCTTCTGGAATGTAAGCATTTGGAAAGAACCACAGTTTGCCTTTGCTAAGAATTCACTCCAAATGCACAAGAAAAGCTTCCTTCTAAGTGTCCATTGCCAGAAAGCTAGTGCATTGCTAGAAGCCTTTCTGCTGTGGTCCTGTCTCCATTTCTAAGGAAGTGAAGAACACTCTACATTTTCCCTAGTGATTCCTTGCTCCTCAGTTTGCCTCAGTTAGTCTGGGAAAGCAACTCCTTTTTACAATTAATACTTAGTTCCCATGACAACATGTAGGGCTAAAAGCCCTCACATCCAGCTCACCACCCACCCTAGATAAACAGCAAATTTGACAAATACTCCTTCTATCTCTGCCTGAAGCTTACTCAAAAAGAGATACTCCACTTTAGAGATAGAGGCTTCTAGAGGCTTCTTGTAGAAGTAAAAAAAGCAAAAAACGTCACTTGACCAAAGTGATGGTGACCTTCTTCTGAAGACATGTTTTGATGAATGCTTAAGTGTCAAAGTAGACAGGCTGAGCTGTAAATCTCTCAATGATAATAACAATTCTGATTTGAGATACGATCTCTAGACCTTAAGGGAGACATTTTTTTGAAAGTTTTGATTTAACAAAGAAAATATCTTGATAGATGTAGGGAAAGCATTTGATATATTGTGTATTCATCTTTAAAAAACTCTTAGCTTTATAGAAATGAAGAAAATTCTTAATAATGAATATCAGTAAAACATAGCAAACATCATTTTATATGTCAAAATACTGAAAGATTTCCCTGTAAAACAAAACAACAACAAAAAAAAACGCAAGATGAATAGGTCCACTGTATTAGTCATTTCTGTCTTGCTCACAAAATATAATATACTGGGGGTTACAAGCAACAGAAATGTATTTTCTTATAGTTCTAGAGGTTAGAAAACTGAGATCACGGTAGGTTCTAGGGAGATACAATTTAGTCTATAGAATTCTATCCCAGACTCCCAAAGTCCATATCCTTAACATCTTCAAAATACATGCATTCCACCTGAAAGACTCCCAAATCTTAACCCATTTCAGCATTAAATCTAAAGCCTAAAGTACAAAGTCTCATCTAAATCAGGTATGGGGGAGTCTTGAGTTTCAATTCAACATGCTGCAAAATTTCTCTCTAATTATGAATCTATGAAACCAGACAAGTTAATTTGCTTCTAAAATCCAATATTGGGAGAGGCATAGGACAAACATTTCCATTCTAAAGAGAGAAACAGAAGGGAGAAAGGGATTACGAGTCCCAAGGGAAGTCCAAAACCTAGTGTAAATTCCTTTAGATCTTAAGGTTTGAGAATCATCCCCTTTGATATCATACTCTACCCTCCAGGACCACTGGGGCTGCCATCCAGCAGCTCTGCAAGGCCAGTCCTGTCCAGGAGGGTCTCCAAGAGGGCAGCTTCAGCCCTCAGGCAGTGGAGAGGGTCATGCTAGTCCAATGAAACCACAGAGATAGTCCACACCATTTGAAACCAGGGAAGAAACATTCATACTCTCTGGGTCTGTGGTGGAATTAACATGCTGATCTCTGAATCATCTTCAGGATAATTTCCCCCTTTCTTTAAAGATTAGTGCAGATTCAAAGTTGAATAGTTGTATGGTTCAGGTCAATAGAATCCAAGCAGTCCAACTGCCTTCCTTCATGCTACCCTACTTTTTCTGTACCCTTCTGTTCAAATTGGCAATGCCTTTGCTTGTTTAATCCCATTCTATTCCTGGCTTTTGCAGAATGGCTGATGAAGTCCATGAGTTGCACCTGTGATGATCTCTTTACTAAATGGTTGGTCTTTATTCAATGCTTATTCAGCCACACCCTCAGTGTTCTCTTCAGAACAAGCTTCCTTGAACATTTCAACATATCCTCACATATCAGAGATGGTCTCCCTCTTCTTACGCAGCTATGGTCCCATTAGATTAGAGGTCCATCCTAATGACTATATTGAAATGAACTTAGTTGCCTCATAGAGATCATACCTACAAACTCAGTCACTTTAGAAGCTTGGGTTTCAACATAAGAATAACATGAATTTGGGGGCACACCCTGGTAGAGCTGTAGGTGAGTCTCACACCTCTGACTGAGTGCAGACCACATGCATCCCAATCCCAAGGACCTGGGTTCACATCCCAAGGTCAGGAGGGAAAACCAAGGTGAAAAACTAAACAAAAATAAATGAAAGTGCTGCTTCTTCCTCTCTCTCTCTAAAAAAAAAGAAAGAGAAGAATTTTGGGTAGACACAATCCAATCTATAGCAACCCCATAGTATTGCTATTATCCAGCATTTATCAGGAAGCCCCATTTAGTGCATTTAAGGGGGATAAAACTGAGGAACGGAGAAAACAAACAAAAATCCTGATTTTTCACAAATTATGTGATTGTGCACATAGAATGATTGTGCACATAGAAATTCCAGGAATATACATACTTAAATTATTTGAAGTAATAAGATTTCTCATAAAGTAACCAGATTTGAAATAAATATATAAGATAAATTGTTTTTACATGTACCACCAACGTAAGAGTACAAAATAAAGTTAAACATAGAAATGTACCACTTAAAATACCGTGAAAATTTTAAGTACCAAGAGAAAAGATGTTTAAGTCTTTATGGCACAAATATTACTGAGAGAAATTAATCAGAGATAAAGAATACCTAAAGAAATGAGAAGACTATCATTTAAATTGATTAGGATAGTCAATATTGTGAAGATGCAATTTATTCCCAAATCAATATGTAAACTAGATAAGATCAATAAAATAACAGTATTAACGTAGCTTAAAACACTGATTCAAAAATGTATATGGAGATGAAAAGAGTTAAGAATAATCAAAATACACTAGAAGAAAACCTGACTTGAAAGATTAGATATAATAGATACCTAGGTTAACTATAAAGTCTTAGAAATCAAAATAGCATAAAGACAATTAAACAGACCAAAGGACAAAAACAGCAGGTCTAGAGACAGCTACACAAATATGTGGACATTTTATTCATGATAAAGATCAGACTATTCTGAGGAAAGGACAATAATTTTCTGACAGAATAGCAACGGTAACTAGACAATGCAATAGCTAAGCATATTATGCATAATGACAAAACATTTATTATGATATGTAGTGATATATTTAATAAAAGATGTATAAGAGCTTTATCAAAAAATGTATTTATAGAACAAGTTTTCTCCATTACTGAAGAATAAAAAAGGGAAGATAGATATATTATGTTTTTAAACAGACTCACATCAAAATGATGCCAATTATTCCAAAATGTATCTGAAAATATAACATGATTTGTGAAGTCTAATAAGCCAATTTAAAAATGTATATGAAAGAATAATGCTTCCAGGTATTTCTGGGAAAGTAAAAGAAAGATGAGTGTAGCAATTTCAAAATAATGACATTGGGACACACATACAGATCACCGGAAGAGAAAAGAAAGTCTACAAAGAGCTTCATACGTGATCGTAGAGGCACTGGAAACCAGAGGTGCTTATCAAAACCCATAAAACTTTATAGCAGACAGCGGGAATTTTAATGCATCCATTTTTTAAAAATGTGACCTATTCTGAGGAAACCCGGAACAGGATATAAATTGTGCCACCAAAATCTAGCTATAGTACAAAAGTTTGGTAACCACTGAAGAGCTTGAAAGAGTAGCTTAATTTAAATAACTTTGGAAAATGGTGTTTGACTGGAAAGTGCAGGGTTAAAGACAGAAAGAAGAAAATGTCCATAAGCACTGTGTTCTAGTTGGTAAATGTGTCTCTCGTGGAATAATTGGTGAAAAATCTAAAAGCGACTGAACAAATAAGTAAATGGATAATGGATCACAAGATTCAGGTTTCTGATTGATTACTGGAGAGGAAAACTACAGATAAGTAAAACGAGAAAATTAGAATGAATGTTTAGAATAGAGACAACAGACTAAATTTGGGAGTATCTTAGTGAAGATACAGATAAATAGATTAAGAAATAATGATTGATATATGGATTAGTCCACATGTATATATTTCCTGGTTTTAACCTCTGAGATGCTTTAGAAGCAGAGATGCCCAAGTAGCAATGAGAACACCTAAAATCCATACCTAAGATTCTAACAACATCCTTCCATACAAGGAACCAAGCTCATTGGAGAAATGTTAGTTCAAGGACTGGGACAGAGAATGTACAAGATGATCATGGAACCAGAAAGCGAGGAACTGCTGGAAAAGAAAAATAAAATGTGCGTGTGTCAAAGGGACACAAAAAGCTCCCAGTCCCTGAAGCTAAAATAATCGGAGCAAAAAAATAAATATGGTAGTATGGATTATCACTTGAGAATGAAATATTCATAAATCCATACTAATACAAATTAAAAACTGAATATGTAAACCAATTGGGAGAGATGAGGTAAGTCTTCCTCAGAGAATTCCAAATAACTTATTTCGATGATCCCTCGTCCAGGAAGTGGAACTAAATATCCTCTCCACCTGGAGTGTGAGCTGTGCTTAATGGCTTGCTTCTAAAGGAGAAGAGGATGAAAAAGAAGAAAAGCATCTTCACTTTGCAAAAAGCTGAATACTACCTTAGCCAGGTGAATAAGGCTAATATCACCAGTTGTAAGTAATGGCCATGAAATGTAAAGTCAATAAAGATGTGGTGAGAAGGGAATTCCTCTTCTCTAGATTTCCTCCCAAAACTCATGAAAAACATCAGGGAAGCCCAAATTCAAGGGCATTCTAAAAAATATTTAACCAGCACTCCTCAGAACTGCCATGGGCATTAAAAACAAAAAAAAAACAAATAAGAAAAGTCTGGAAAAACTGTCAAGACCAGAGGAGACTAAGGAGACATGACTAAATGTCATGTAGAGCCTGGATGGGGTCCTGGAACAGGACATTGGGGGAAACTGGGGAAATAGAAAGAAGTGGTGGCATTTAGTTAATGGTAATACACTAATGTGAATTTTAGTCATGACAAAGGTACTGTCACCTGGTAAGACGCTACCAGTATGGGAATTAGGTGAGGAGGACACAGGCATTCTCTCCACCACTTATGCAGCTGCTCCATAACTAAAAACTATTCTAGAATAAAATGCTTTTTTTTTTTTTAAGAATCAGAGGGGAAAGCAAGGACTCTTCGATAAATGGTGCTATAAAAATTATTCATATGCATTAAATATTCCCTAAGATAAATTCATGATGGATAAAAGACCTATAGTTCAAAATCAATACCGTACAATTTTTAAAACAAATTATATGGTCTGGAGTTAGGAACATGTTTAAATAACACACAAATAGAACAAACCCTAAAGGGATAACTGATAAAGTTGATTAAATTAATATTCAAATCTTCTTCACAATAAAAGACACATAAAAATATAAACCACAAACAGGAAGAAACTATTTACACACATGTAACAGATAAATGTATGATTGATAAAATTAAAACAAATAATCCAACTGAACGAAAACAAGAAAAGAGGAATATACAGAAGAACCAGCCTAAGTATAAATAAATTTATGAAAAAATGCTTTTCCTTGTTTGTAATCATGAAACTAAAATTTAACAGTCGAGAAGTATCATGTATTATCCATATGATTTTCAAGAGTAGAAAGTGTGAAACCATCAAACATTCACAACAATGATAAACAATGAGTGCTCTTTTATATAGTTATTGAGAGCATAAATTTGCAAAACCACATTTGAGAGCAACTTGGCAATATCTAAACAAATGAAACAGGGCTATGCCAGTGAGCCAGAAATTCTTTTTCAAGGTGTTAGCCCAAGAAGTAAATCTATGTACATACAAAATGCATATTGCCCTGCTGTCACTACTGGTAAGATGTTGGAAACAATCCAAATATCAGTAGCACTACAGGAAAATCTATATGGTTGTACAGTTAAAATACAGTCCACCATATGCTACCTAAGTAAATAAACTAGACCTGTATGTATAAATTATTAATCATAGAGGGCAATATATAGAATTTTCTACTGAACGTAGATTATATACAGTATATTACTATTCATGTATATTTGAATATTAAAACATTATACTGAATATATTAATATATTAATTGGCAGAGTTATTAAATATATTAATCCATATTTTATTTATAGGTGCATATTGCATATGTAAAATTTTAATCTATGTTTGTAAACTTGAACACTGAATTATATCAGTAAATGCTTCTGGGCAGAAGAGAAATAATGGGAAGAGGCTCAAGGAGGTGTTCAACTATGTAAGATTTTGTTTCAAAAATATAATTTTAATAGAATCGATTAAGCAACATTTGTTACATGTGGGTGGTGGTACATAGTGGTGTTTGTTACAATATTTTTTAAAGTTTTCACATGTCTAAATGTTTCATACAACACCAAGATAACTAACAAGATGTGATAAACTATGATAAAAATACAAGTATTGAACAAGTTTTTATTTCAATTACTCATAGAGCAAATAATTGGCAAGTCTTGGGTTTTTGTGGCTACAACTAAGTTTGTAAATATCATAAATTTTTATAATGTAAATAAAATAACTAGCATAAAGTGTGAAGAAATGCCTAGAGAGATGAGCAGATACCCGAGTATACTTATTCACTTTTCTTCTATTCACAGACAATTAAAGTAGGTAGTTTAAAAATACTCAAATTTCTTGAGGTTTTCAGATTAAACTTTATAACTATAAAAGGATAATTTGAGAACTAATATTTCTTGTGATAAAGAAATAATTAGCAGAGATCAGTTATACCTTCAGTTTTATTTATATTTATTTTTCCTCAGTTCAAGTAAAATGATTTTACTAATAGGCTTCATCCTGTGACCTCATATTTCTGAGATTACTTCTCTATATCCATCCATCAATAGGAAGATCAGAGCCAGATGCCTAAAATATTTTCTCCAAATGAAAATATTGATTACTTGGGGAGAGGAAGAATTTAGGTGATAGTAAATTTTTTGTATTTGAATTTTATGGTAAGAGTAAGAAATATATATATATACATATAAATATAAAGAGAATATAACCATTATTATTTTAAGACTCAAAATCAATGAGAATGAAGCACAATATGTTAGAAACCTTTAACACTATGTGGCAAGGACTTTTAAAGATGGAAACGGTAACTGAATTGGAAAAGTTCAAGAACAGTTCAAGAAGATGAGGCTTTAACCGTACAGTAAAAACTCACAAAGAAATCAAAGACTGAATGTAAGTTGGGAAGTGGGCAGAATTAAACTGAAAATGACTGGCTCACGGACACTGAAATGACTATACTTGAAAGAACGGGGAATACAGTGTATTGATGACAAAATTTCAATAGAGGGACTGGGACATTAATACTAGTGTGCGAAAAGTGCTGAAAAAGTAAAGAAAAATGGGATTGTTCACAGAGTCTGGTAGGTTACAGTGAATTTCACAGAGGATGGAGCCCTGGAGTAAATTCTCAAATGGAAAATTATGAGTTTTTCAGGAAGACAAGGGGAGTAGGTATTCCAGAATGGACAGAAAAATGCAAAAACCTATCAAGGAAGCAACTTGTCATGGTTAAAATAAGGGTATGTGAGAAGAACTGGAGAAAATGAGGCTGCGAAGACAGGCAATTCTTGTAAGGTTATTACCCTAGGTGTTTTCTGAAAGAGCTCAGACTCCTTCCATAGGAATCATGAACAATTTTTCTTGGAGGAGGGTTGCACTGGAAAATAACATGGTCAAAGTATCTTTTGAAATATACTCAGAAGGAACTGGATGAAGAAAAGCAGAAAAGATGGATTTAATACTTCCAAAGGCAAGGAGGCATTCACCCAGGTATGTGCGCACCAGTTCCAAAAGCACAAGGAAGAATGGAAGATTTTGAGAAATATTTATGAGGCAGAATGAATCTATAGGAGGCAAATGATTTCCTGTGGAAAATGGAGACAGCCTGGGCTAAGGATGACCAAGTCACCAGGTTGATGTGATGCTCTTCAATTGATGAATAATGCTAGTAGAATGGTTTGGAGGTCAAGCTAATGAGCTCAGCATTGAACTAAGGAGTTTAGGTGCCTGGCCTGGACCAAGACCATAGATGTCACTCTTCAGCAACTGGGAAAATTGAAGCCTTCAGAGTAGACGAGATTGCCTGGAAGGGCAGAAGAGTGAGGTAAGTAGTGAGCTGAATGCATAAACCCAGAAAAACACCAACTCAGACATTCTCTAGCCTATTCTGAACTTAAGTGGATGTTTAATTTTTAGGCACCTTGTCAGATCTTATTTATCCATCTTGTTGATTTCAGCACTTTGCTCCATCTTGTTGATATCATTTAGAGGCTTGAATTTATCAGTCAACAGATTAGCTATCCTAGACTTTCCAGTTTAAAGTGGTTGCTGTCTAGCACATATGACTCTTCCAACTTTCTAATAAAAATAACCATAAAAAGCACACAATCACTCAAAAATTAGAGTTTTGTAAAGCAGAAATATGTCGTTTCTTTACAAACATTTTGGAACTGGTACAAAAAGCCTATGAAGGAAACATTCAGAAGGGAAAAGTTAACAGGATGTAAAGGGAGCTAGTTAATAAAATGAAGGATTGCAAGAGAAAAATTTAACTGCTCAAATGAAATCCACACTGACAATAGGGAAAACAGAATAAATTGTATAAAGAACACACTTTACAAGCTGTCTCTGAATCAAGAATAAAAAGAACAAAGAAATGAAAGGAAAGTGAAAATAGAAAGATGATGTAGTCATATAGTTACAAAGGTTGGATACCAACATACCACCTTCAAAACATAGGAGTTGCTAAATTACATGTAACTAATAATAGGAGAAATAACCAAAGTTATAATTGAAGAAAAGTATCCTCAAGCACAAAAACAACAAATATAGAAGCATAAAATTGAAAGGGTTTATCACATTGGATGGAAACTAATTAATGGCATCATACACTACACAGATACATACTAATAAAAACTTGTTAAAAGTATTTTACAAGAATTCAAGCTTTAATAAAGGGCAGAGGCCAGATCCAAAAGAATATAAAAGAGTTCTTTATCATAAAGAACCAAAAGTGAAATGAATCAGCAGAAATGATGTTTTGAAAGGAAAATAACCGATGTTCTGTTTTTGAAATGACTATTGTAAACATACTTTGAACAATCAAGAGATAAATTGACGGTAAGATCCCATAGACATAGGAAAAACTGTATATAAAATAATTTTCAGATTTTCAAAAACTAAACACACACCAATAAGAACAACATTCAACTTATTAAAATTATCTTGAGAAAGCTTTTAATAAAATATACCTCTTTTAAGTGGCTATAATTAAATTTGAAATAAAATTATACATTGAAATATGCAGTCTTGTATTTTTATATTTTGATTTGTACACTTGTCTTTAATAAGTATAAACTTCCATAATAACAACATTTGCATAAAACATATGTCCTTTAAGTTTTACATTATCTGTAAAATCAACTGATACAACTTTGCCATCTTAAGGAAGTCTTTGATGACTGTTGAACACTATGTTTCTAAGAACAAAACTTTATATCATTTGACTGGTAAACATCTCCCAAGATAAACCAAATATTTTACTAATATTCTGGGACAGTGATTAACCAATTGCAAATCTATTTAACCATAAACTATAGTTTCCAGCAAATGTATTGCTCAAATGAATATATACTATGTCAATAGTTATTCTGATTTACAAGACTAATAAGCTATTAAAAAAAAAAACAAATTGATGGTTCATTTTGTTTCTTTATATTCCACATATGAGCAAAAAATACCAGTCAGTATTTTTTTCTTATTACACTTAGCATAATCATCTCAGGTTCTATTCAAGTTGTTACAAAAGGTAAGATTTCACCATAGCTAAGTAGAAGCCCATTGAGTATGTATACAACACTTGTTTACCTACTAAAAAGGATAGGGGTACCTAGCACCCAGCATTCTGGTAGTTGGTGCAATGTGATAAACACAGTGATAGAGGTGTGACTCTATTCTCCTGAAACTTATACAGTATTGTAAACTAATAAAACATCACTCAAAATAGAAAAAATATTGAAAGAGGTTGATCTATCCAGTTGGTACTACCTCCAAGGGAGGACTTTTTCCTTTCTAAGTAATCACAAATATCCTTTGAAATAAATCATTACAAATGTTGCCATTTATAAAACTTTCAATCAAATTCAGTAGCATATCAAATCAAAAATTTTCAAAAGTTACACATTTTTCCCAAAGTTACATATTTACCATCAACAATAATTTGACACCATTTTTTTTTCAAATAAAAGTGGGACAAATATATATGCAAAGTTTCAATGTCTTGGAATAGTTTTCCAGTAGAACTTGGAAGCAATATTTTAAAAGGTACCAGGGAAAGATGGTAACCTGAGTGCCCGTACCAGTTTAATTAATGGATATAACATGCATTGAACTGACATGATTGTGGTCATTTCAAATGTGAGAAATTTAAAGCCCAGATACATGAAGCAGTCATCTAAAATCACAGACAGCAAGCCACTATGTAGCACAAAGTCCACTGCAATGATGTTTATGTTGCAGCAGTGGTTCTGCTTTGCTTTCTCATAATTTCTCATCTCATTAGCACCACCCAACATTCCTAGGTACAGACCTTCTCTGTCCTTGTAGCACCTTCAGAATCAAGAATAATTCCACCAGAACTTTACATTTTTTTCTCCAGCCCTTTCCCCATTGAAGATAATTGTGCAACTTGATCCTATTGCATGTTTCAAAAAATACCCATTTTGTTTTTATTACCCTGTGCAGTCTTCTAATGTCTGTGCTTGTTTTAGCCATCTGACTCCATAGTCATACTCAGTTTTATTGTTATTTATTTTCCTAATGGTTTGAGGTTATCTGATTCTCTCAAGTTCCCTGATCATCATGCATTTATCCAATCCCTACTAAGTGCTAATTAAATATCAAGCCCTTTGCTTACCATAGAGAATTATAAAATGAATGTGATACATTATCACCCTTCAAATAGTTCATAGTCCAATGAAAGAACTTACAATGGACAATAATAATTATAGTTAATAAATCTGATGAAACACAAAGAGAACAAAGAAAGTTAAAATTAAACTTAAGAAATTCTGTCTACAAGCTTCCATATAAAATAACAAGGTAAGTGAACCCTATAAGGTGAAAAATAAAACAAAACTGTATCTTTAATAGATCAATTATTAAATTAAGTACAGAAAATATACTGAGATACCCATCAAAGCTTAGAAATTTGAGGCAGCATAGACATGCAGTTTATAAAGATAAGGCTAGAAAGGTGGCCAAGATCAAGTGAAGATGCTGTGCTAAGGAAGCTGATTTAACCTAAGAAGTATGAGGATCCACTAAGAGTTATAAGCAAGGTGCTAAGTTAATCAGAATTTATTTTACAAATATGTTTCTGTTGGCAATGTAGGGACATGCTTTAAGAAGTGAAAAGAGGAGAGAAAAGGAAAAACTGAAGGCTGATTAACAAAGTGGCCATCTTGACCTGGGTACGGCCGAGAGAAAACAGAAGTAACACATATTTGAGGGATTAAGGTGGTAGAGTAGATATAATCTATTGGCAGGGTAGTTCTGAGGATTACAAAACAGTTGTTATTCAGAATGATACCAGCTTCTGCTCAGTTATTAAAATATATCTGTTGATTAATGAGAGCACAGGATAAATAGGTAGGGCACAGGGGAGTTTTGGTATAGTGAAAATATTGTGTACATGGCTACAGTGGGGGACACATGTAATTATATATTTATCAACATCCATGAGAGACAATACAATGAATGAGTCCTAAGTAAACTATGACCTTAGTTGATGAAAATTTATCAATGTTGGCTCATCAAATGAACCACACTAACATGAAATGTTAACAATAGGGGAAGTAGGGATGAGAGTATATGAGAACTGTCTATACTTTCCACTCAGTTTTCCTGCAAACTTAAAACTGTTCAATAGTCTGTTATTTAATGGGGAAATACACGTGGTATAACTATGAATTTGGGTCTCCCAGCACTTTGGGCATGCCCATGTCAGGTCAGCCATAGAGGAGTGCAGTCTTTTTGAGTGCGGTCTCCACACTTCCTTCAGGATCCAGCATCTGCTTCTGAGGGCTGGATTCCATGTCTTTGATGTTCCTTTCACAACAAAATGCTGTAATTCTGGATCTGACAACAGAGAAATGGGCATGCACTCCATCACAGGAGTTGCAAAACATGTTTGCTCACTATGAACTCAGCTTTCCTGAATTATATAATCTGTGCTAATATATTGTACATTCATAAGCCTGCACATGAATACAAATTCTCCAGCCAGTTCATGCATATGGATGACTTGTCACAGCTATAAAATCTGGAGCTTTTCAATTCATGAATCTTACGGTTCAAATGTGAAACAGTACACAGACTGCAAACTGCATTTCATATGATTATAATGGATCCATGAACACAGGAGCAACAGAGAATAAAAGGAATGAAAAATCAAGTATGTGGAAAACTTGCCATTTGACCTTTAGAAAAAGGTAATCTGTTAACACTTTGCTTGGCAGGAGACCAATCAATATGGATACCCAATATAAGCATTTACCCTCAAATTAAAATAAATAATTAGAGGGGAAAAAAAAGCCAGCTTCTTCCTTGCATACAGAGCCATAATGGAGTGTGACTGAAAGAACAGGGAGTACAGAGTATATGACTTCAGAATTAGGAGAAGCATTCATAATCTCCCAGCTGTTGCAGACACACCTCTAGGGATCTCCAATTCATCAACTCCCAAAGATGTTTACTCAACTTCAGACAGGACTGTTACCAAGCAAGGATTTTTTCTTTTTTTCCCCTCAGCTAAACTCTGAATTGCCCTATCCAAGTTTCTTAACTATCTGTATATAGAGCATAAATAATAAATCTTTCAATAATTAATGCATACACTTCACACACTGAGGCTCTTACCTCCAGTGTAACGGCATTTGGAGGCAAAGCCTTAGAAATCAGGTTTAAAAGAAGTCAAGAGGATGGGTCCCCCATAATGGAATCAGTAAACTTATAAGACAAAGAATAGAGATCAGAGCTTTACTTCTCTGCCGTGTGAGGACATATCAGGGAAATGCTGTCATCTGTAAACCAGGGATATTCTCACCAGGAACCAAATCTGCTGGCATCTAGATCTTGGACTTCCCAACCTCAGCTGAGAAATGAACTATTGTTTAAGTCACCCAGTCTATGCACTGTTGTTATGGCACTTGAGTTGTGTCAGGCTCATGTCAAACACTGGTTCTACAAGGGAACAAACAAACTCAGTCTCCAGATATATAGAGTTCACTAACCAGAAGAATATATTAAGTCCAAAATAAATTATATAAAAGTGATAAATACATAGTTACACAATGTGAGAATTACTTAGAAAGCATGGTACTGGGATCTATGAAAAAGAAAAATAGAAAAGGTGATTTTTTTAAATTAAGGTGTGTCCATGAAGGCCACTCCAAGGAGGTAAAATTTGAGCAGACACTTGAAGGATGAGCCAGAGTTGGCTAGGTAAAACAGTGTTCCAAAATACGGCTGCTTAATGTGAAGACACAGAATAGGAAACTATGATGCTTGAAATGCAAAAAGAAGAGAGGGACGCAGTAGCTTTGAGAGAGAAGATGAGATAAAGCTAGACAAAAAGAGCATGCAGATATCCCTACAGCTTTGGAAAAAGTCTTGAAATCAAATAGTGTTAGCTTTCCAATCTTATTCTTCTTCTTAAAATGCACTTCTCTAGTCTAGATCATTTGCCTCTATAAATCTGAATGCTTTTGTTCATTTCTATTGCTTCCATGTCTGCTGGAACGTTGAAGGAAATTGCATTAAATCCACAGCTTAATTAGAAAGATTTGCCATCTTAACAATATTGAGCATTCCAATCCATGGATATTGGATAGCTCTTCATTTACTTAGACCTCCTTTAATTTCTATCACCAATACTTTCCAGCAATGGAGTAATTCTTCCACATCTTTTAAAAATGTTTTCTTATGCATGGTAGGTATGTATTTTTCCTTCTCTCTCAATCCACCTGTGTCTTTATACTGAAAATGGTTGTAGATTGCACACTGTATCTAGTTTTATAGCTGCCGATGGTGGGAAGTGTAGTTTGCTATCAATTACTCCAACATGGCACAGAAAGGTAGTCTCACTTTCATTTCCATCAGTGCTATTATCATTCACTGCCTTTCTTTTCCAGTTTGTGGTGCCCCAGAGGCAGGTACTGATATGTAGCTCAGTTAAAATTATTTGTTAGGTAGTCAATTGTTTCAGTCTATCGGAATTTTATGTCATTTTTTTAAAATCCAAGGCAGTATTTTCCAACTTTAATATGAATAAAAATCAAATATAAACCTAATCAGACTCTGATTCAGGACACCTGAGGTGAGGTTTTAGATTCCAATTTATGCCATCAGTGCTGTCTGTGTGCTACAAAGACCTTTGAATAGCAAGGATCTTAAGGTCTTGATGACTCTTAAAGAGTCATTCAGCTCTTCTATATCAGAGCCTAACAACTTGAACGACTTCATGGTGGAAGGTGAGTCTGTGAGAGTGTGAAGCAGGCAGGTGTAACAAAGCAGAGGATTGTGGGACCAGAGATCATTTGAAAAGGGCTAGAGACACCAAAAATATTCAAATGTAGATATTTAAAACACAATGCTGCAAAAAAAAAAAAAAAAAAAAAACCATGAATTAATAAGGTTAATCAGATAAATTTCAGTTAAGATCCCTGTTGAATGTCTATATCCATGCTAATTTTAACACTGGATCCTCACATCCAAAATGATAATGACCTATTCATGTTTAAAGAGTCCAGCTGAGTCTGTAAAGAGCAATTAATTTACCTTGGTTTTGACCATGATTTCTTAGAAGAATTGATAATTGAATTTGTTGGTCTAACTGATAATTATCCTTGCCCAGTTAATATTTTCCCCATTTTATAAGATATAAGATATAAAATATGATATAAAATATATCTTAAAATATATCTTAAAGCTATCATAGATACTATTAAAACCAGTATATCTCTCTCTCCTCTCTCTCTCTACATACATGTGTGTGCATATGTATATAGATGTATATGTAACATATAATTTTACTTACAAATTTATATTTAAAGTTCCTCTATGCCTTCTTTCATTGCTTGATAATTCATTTATTTTTAGTGTTGAAATATATTCCATTGATGGACATAACCTAGTCTACTTTCCATTCATCTCTTTAAGGACATCGTGGTTGCTTCCACATTTGGGCAATCGAAAATAAAACTGCAGGGCATGCCCTTGTGACTCAGGGAACTGAGATGTTGGCATGTGGACCATGTATAACACAAGAACCCAGGTTCAAGACATGCACCCGAGGTGAAAAACCAAGAACAAACAACTAAATAAATGAAGATGTTTCTTCTTCTTCTTTCTTCTTTTCTTAAAAATTCTTCTCCCTCCATCAAAAAGGAAAAAAAAAAATCTCCTATAAAAATTCATGTGCAGGATTTTATGTGGTTATGGGTTTTCAAGTCACTTGGGTGAATACCAAGCAGTGAAGTTACTTCTGGACCTTGTTGTAAGCGTATGTTTAGTCTTGCAAGTACTGTCAAACATTCTCCCAAAGTGATGTATTGTTTATAAAGTCCTGACCAGCATTGAAAGAGAGTGCCCATCACTCCACATACTTACCAATGTTTGGTCATTTTGGCGTTTTGCATTGTAGACATTCTTACAGTTATGTGGTGGTATCTCATTGTAATTTTATTTTACAGTTTCCTAATGACACATGATGCTGAGCATCTTTTCAGATGCTTGTTTTTCTTATGCATACCTTCTTCAGTGAGGTGTCTGCTCAGATCTTTTCATGATTTTTCAATGGCTTTTTATTTCTAAATTGTTCAATTTTAAGGGACCTTTGAATATTTTGAATATTAATCCTTTAGCTAATAGGTATTTTGCAAAGACTTTCAGGACTTACTGTGACTTGTCTTCTAATTCTTTTAATGCTGCCTTTGTCACATAGGTTTTAAATTTTATTGAAGTTCAATCTATCTTTTTTTTCCTTTCATTGAGTGTGATTTTGGTGTTATATGTAAGAAGCCATCACCAAATCCAAGACAATCTAGATATTTAGTTTATCATAAGATTGCAAATAATAACAATAATACATTCAAAGTAAAAAAGTTTATAGTAAGTTTTGTGTTAATGGTATTTCTTTACATCAAGATGACTAGGAAAAAACTAAATTAGGTTGCTGGTACATTCGGTATTTATTTTTTCTGTTCTGGAATGGTATGGATGTGTGGACACAAGAAAAAGCTTTTATTTTGGATTACCTATCGTTTCCTAGCTTAACATAAACACTTAGCTGTAGGAAGTATTTGCTCATTTTAATTTACAAATTTATATTTCCAAATTCGGTGAATAGTTGAACAAGCATCTTAAATCCCAAGATTGGGCCAGTTACACTAACCACCCCATTTTACAGGTCTAGAAACTAAGTCACAGTAAGTTCAATCTAATGTCTTTCAGTCAAGTGGTGACAATTTCAAAACAAAGTTGTCTACTTCCTATACTATTACCTTCTCTCCCCCATCTCCCAGTAATATTGCTTTTCCTCAGTCCAGGATTCCAAACCTCAGAGCTATTACTCTGAATGCCAGGATTCTTACCAACAACAATGGTATCTGAGACTTGGAGGGTTCTTTCTATTCCAGGAAATGTTTTAAACTCTAACAAATGTTGGTTTATCTCTCCCAATACCCCTATAAGATAGACGTCATTCTTACCCCATGATTAGATGAGAAAAGTGAAGTACAGTGAGATTAAGTTCACCAAGATCCCATAGCTATTAAATGGGAGAGAGAAGAATTGAACCTGGCAATCCAGCTTCAGTGTCTATACCCTGTATCACTCGTAGTTGTATCACTATGTTCCAGCCTTCCAACATGAGTCTATAGGACAAACAGAACTGAACCCCCTGAACACAGGGTCCAACACGCCTAGGATTTATAGCCAAACTTTCCCTAAATACAGGACATTGATGCCTGTAGTGTCAATTCATCTGTCCAGCTACATTTTCAAATGACTGTTTCATCATAACAGGTGAAGGTCTATTTGTAGTTACAACAAAGATTAAATTAATGACATCTGAGACATTTTTAGTGAATCAAAAGTAATATATTCTCTCCTTTCTGAATGTACATCATACCTACTCCAAATAAAAGAACCAAGAATTGCTTAAGGTAACAGTCTGGTACATCTCTCTTCTTTATGAAATTTTAGTCTCTCTTGGATACCAGACTTCCCTGTGCCTTTTTAAAGGAATTTACAGTTTTTAAGGACTAGAATGGTAACTATAAACATTTATATCAGCAGTAGCTATAAACATTTACAAAGGAGACTACAATCATTATTGAATAGTTTTATATTAGTTTTTTAATGTTTAGGATGAAGTTCATTTAGATTAATAAGAAAGATATGTAGAATAGGAGAGGGCAGATAAATATCATTCATTCTTCCAGACACTGAGTGAAATAACCAGGTAATATTTTTAATTATAGGGAATTATGTATTATGAATCTAAGGATGGATGCTACTTAAGGGACAATTTGGGGAGAGAGAACCAAATTAGTGGGAGGCAACAATAGGAGACTCACATGGATACTGCTTTGAAAGTGCATTGTTGCAGTGAATTTCCTTTTATATCTACATAGACAAAGCAGTTCAAAGTGGCAACAATGGAAGGTCCCTGGTATCTTAGGCTCTGCAGGGTACAGTTTGCAGAAAACCCAGTTCGCTGGTATTTCTCTCTGACGCAGAGAACAGTAATGCTAGAAAGGAGGTTAAGAAAAGCTGCACTGTGACATTTTTTTTTTTTTTTTTTTACTGTTGTAGGGATAGATCAATCAGAATTCTAAAAACAGAAGCTTTAAACTAGGGAAAAACTCAAAAGGGAAAATTTTCTACTAATGCACAAGGCCGGCAATGGGGATTGACAACACAGTCTCCATCCACAATCACAATCCCAGGTTACAATCTGAGCAGATGTTTCTACCTACACTCAGGTGTGAGATCCAAGAAGACTCTCCCTGTCTATGGAAAGGGTTCTTTGGACTCAAGTAAGAGTAAACTAAACATCAAAAGAACATAAAGAAAGGGTCCAACATCTAGGAAATAATGCTCAAATATGTTTATACTATATTACATTAAAGATACTAAATATATATTAGAAAAAGAGATGCTAAAGAAAATAAATTTTTAAATGATTTGTTTTTCTGTATGTAAAATTAGCAAAGACTATAACAAATTTATAAGGACCTCCATAAATAATGACTGAAAAATTAAAGTACTAACAGAATAGGAGGAAGGAAAATCAAAGGGAAATAAAACATACAAGTAAATTTATATATGCATTAACATTGTTGAAAAGCATATGAACACTGGGGAAATGCACCTGGAAATCTAGAACTCTCCCAGAAAAGAAAAATGATGAACTGAAATGATCAAAGAGATCACTATAGGTAGAGAACTCATAACACCAAAATATGAAAAGTTAATATTCCTGGAAACAAGGCAAGATAAATGGCAAAGATTTCATCGATTACAAAATTGTGCTAAAGTACAAGTTTCTTTGTGCATATAAAAAGGACTCAGAATTCCAAGCATCGTTAATACCTTAGAGTTTGATTATTAAATATTGATGGAAATTTTTTAATTCAAAGATATTAGCAAAGTTAATTTCAAAGGTGAAAGCATAAGAAAGCAGATGTGGAGGAGGAAGAGAAGGAGGAAGAAGAGAGAAGAAGAATTGAAAGAAGACAAAGAAACTGAAGGAGGGAGGAGTGGAGAAGAGGAGAAAGAGGAAGAGGAGAAGATGGGTAGAGCAAGAGAAGGAAGTGGGGGAGGAGAAGTAGGCAGAGAAAGGGAAGAGGAAGAAAAGAGTGAGGAGAAGAAGGAGGCAGCAGCAGCAGCAGGAGGATGGGAGGGGAAGAGGCAGAAGGAGGAGTAGAGGTAGGGAAAAGAAGGGCAAGAAGGGTAGATGGGAGAGTGGAGAAAGAGAAGAGAAAGGTTATGTAGGAAGGGGAAGGTGAGGGAGAGAAATGTGATGCAGAAAGAGAGGAAGGAGTGTTAAGAAGAGAAGAAAGAGGCGGCAAGAAGGAGGAGGTGAATGGACTATTCTCATGCTTCTTGTATCATTGCATACAGGAAGAGCAACAGAGCAAAGTCTGTAGAATACTAAGGGGCAATGTTGTGACACAAGGTATTATGCCCAGTTAAGTTTCAATTCATGTGGAAATTCAATGGAAAAAAAGATCTTCAGATAGGTTGCCTCACAAAATACAGCACTCTTTTTAGATAAAGTGCTTAAAAGAGCCACTATAGTGGAACAAAAATTCACCAGAATAAAGAGGCATTCAAAAAACATTAAAACCATTGGAATGAAAAATTCAGTCCAATGAATGTCTATAAATGTGGATGGAATTCAAAAATTTTTTTAAAAGAACACAAATGCTATGTATGTATATATATGCAAGTATATATATTAGAGAAATAATAAAACTTTCTGCTTTTAAAGGAAAGGTGCAGGCAAGAATGAAGGTAAGTAGGCAGGCAGGCAGGCAGAAAGACAGAGGAGGAGGAAGGGACACTCTGTTTATTTTACTTAGTTGTTCATCTTGGTTTTTCCCCTTGGCCCTGGATCTTGAACCTAGGTCCTTGGGATGTATATATACTGAGCCAGCCAGAGGCTGCAGACTTACCTGCAAAGACATCAGGATGCACCAAAACTTGGTTTTTAAAAGAACAAAAAGCATAGCAAATGGGATCAAATATCTCAGAATCTATTAACAACAACAAAAAAATATTAAGTAAGTCAAGGGAAGGAAGAAAATATGGTATTCTGGTATCATAGAATAGAAAGATATATGAAGATATGGTTTCATCCTTGATTTTCAAAGAGAAATTTAGGTGTGTGTACCTTTAAGCATAAAAAGAACCAACCACTGGAGCTTAAATGAGAAAGCTTAACTTCCAGAGGAGGTGATTACAGCAAGTGTTTCATGAGTCATTTACCATACTGTGTACTTAACATATTTGTGTCTCCTAGTCCTCCTAACACCTCTTGTAAGATAAGTAGTCCTCATTTTTCAATGAGAAAAAAAGCGAGATTTATGATGAGATTAATGCTCAATTGACAAGACAAACACTTTGGCTCTGCCAATGTAACTCATAAAATTGCACAATTAACTGCAGGGTATAATCTGACAATAATGCCTAAAAGAAGGAGTTGGGAGGAAATCAAGTATCCAAGCCTGAAGATAGACATAAAAAAAATTAAATACACCTACACAAATCAAAATTAAAAGAAAGGAAATAAAAAGAAAACATCATAACTAATACAGAAGGTATTTCAATGGATTCAAAAATAAACATGTATTTTTAATTCTACTTTAAATAATGGAAATGAAAACCAGACAGAAGATCAATAAGGAAATTGAGGACATGAAATACTATAGACCAACCAAACCTAACAAACACAGACACAGAACACAACACTCTTCAAAATGAGAATTTTTCTAAAATGCACATGGAATGTCATCTAGGATAAACAAACCTGTATGTTAGCCTACAAAAAAGTTTTAATAAATTCTAGAAATATTGATATCATGGAAAATAACTTTTTGATCACCAAGAAAAGAAACTATACATAAAGAGTAAAAGGAAAAGAGGAAAAAGCATAAATATGTAGAAATTATCATATCCCTAAAATAATATATCAAAGAAAAATCATAATGGGAATTTGAAGATACACTGAGACAAGTGAAAATGAAAGCACAACATACCAAAATTCATAGGTTTTAGGGAAAGCAGCACAAAGAGGGAAACTTACAGTTGTGCTGCTTGCCTGACAGAGGAAGGAAGCATTTTGTCAGCAAAGTAAATCTACAACTTAACTTGAAAAAGACAAACAGACTAAACCCAGAGCTAGCAAAAGGAATGAAATAATGTGTAAAAATATAAATACAATAGAAAATAGAGATAATAAATGAAACCAAGAGTTGATTCCTCTTAGAGCCAACAAAATTGGCAATATTGCAAAGAGAGAAAGAGAAAAGACTAAAACAATTAAAATCAGAAATGTAAAAGGGTACAAAACTACCCATTTTATAGAAAAAAAGAGTACAATAAGCAATTGTGTGCCAACAAACTGAATTACCTAGATTAAATTTACATATTTTAGAAATACACAACCTATGAAAACTGAATTATGAATAGAAAATATTAATTGATCTATAACTAGGAAGGAGATAAATCAATAATTAAAAGCCTCCCAACAAAGAAAAACCCAGGATCAGATGTCTTCCTCAGAACTCAGTAAACATATAAGGAAGACCAAATACACATCCTTGTCACACTCTTATTAAAAAATAAATAGTATTATATATATGTATATACAAACATATATATTATACACACACACACACACACACACACACACACACACACAGACACTTCCTAAGTTTCCTAATTGATTCTGTGAGGCTAGGACTAACTTGACACTAAAGTTGGAAAAAAATAATGACACTACAAAAAAACAAAAAATTAGAACACTACAGATCAATAGACCAGTATTCCTGAAGAATTTTGATGCAAAATCCTCAGCTAAAACTAGCATATATTAGTTTTATGCAATAATAACTGCAATAAATGCAACTCCTAGCAAAACCACAGCAATGTTTTTTATAGATAGATAGATTTATTATAAAATGTATATGAAAAAGTACAAGTCCTAGAATAAGACAATTTTAACAGAAAAGACTACAATAAGAGGAATCATTCTGCTTAATATTAAGGCTTACTCTATAGCTATAGTAATCAAGACAATGTGATATGGCAAAAGAGTTACCACATAGAAACTGAATAGAAATCCAGAAGCAGACCCAAGTCAATATGTCCAACTGATTCCTATCAGAATACAAAGCAATTAAATGAAGGAGGAGAGATCTTTTCGATAAATAGTACTAAAGCAATTGGACATCCATAGGCAAAAACAAACAAACAAAAAACAAAAATAAAAACACCACAACCAAAAATACA
The DNA here is from genome assembly GCA_004363575.1 of Solenodon paradoxus. NCBI lineage: Eukaryota > Metazoa > Chordata > Mammalia > Eulipotyphla > Solenodontidae > Solenodon > Solenodon paradoxus. The sequence continues at coordinate 381,791 of RJWH01000971.1, forward strand.
AAAACAGACATAAATATAAATTTCACAACTTGTATAAAAAGTAATTCAAAATTGACCGTATACCTGAAATATAATATAAAAAAAAAAGACTACAAATCTTTTAGGGGAAAAACATGAAAAAATTAAAAAGGTTATCTTTAGCATCTAGAGCTAGACAAAGAGCTAGTCATGTTAGCATAAACACAATTCATAAAAGAATACATTTATAAATAGGACCTCATATGAATTTTTTAAATTTGTGAAAGACTTTGTTAAGAGGTTGAAAAGACAAACTAGAGAATAAGGGGAATATTTTAAACTACAAGTCTGGCAAAGAACTAGTACCTAAAATATAAAAAGAACTTTCAAAATCCAACAGTAACAACCAAATAATCCAATCATAAAGTAGACAAAACTTATAAACAAATATGTCCCCCCTAAAGATATTCAGATTGCAATAAGCACATGAAATGTCATTCCTCATAATTAGCCATCAGGTAAATACAAATTAAAATCACACAAAGATATCATTCCACCTTTATCAGAATGATAAAACATACGAAAACAATAGTGATGATTCTGGCACAAATGTAAAGAAACCGGGTCAATCCAACACACTGGTACAGATATAAAATGGTATAATCTCTGTGGAAAGCAGTTTGACAGTTTCTTATAAAACTCAAAATGCAATGGTCACCTGGTCCAGCCATTGAATTATTGAGCATATTGCATATACATAAAAACTTACATTCACATAAAACCTATACAGAAATGTTCATAGCAGCTTTATAGCTAGTTGTCAGAAATTACAAACCAGATTCATTCAATGAATGAAGAGGTGAATGGTTAAACAAACCATGGTACACAGGTTGCTATTGGGCAATAAAAAGTAATAAACTATTAATACACAAAGCAATCTGGATGACTCTCCAAGGAACCATACTGAATGAAAACGCCAATCCTAAAAGGCAGGATTCCAGAAAAATAACATATTTGAAGAGATGAAATTTTAGAAATGAACAACATCAGTGGTTGCCAGGGATTAAGAATGGGTTAAGGGAAGAAGTGAGAAGGAGGTAGGTGTGATTATAAAAGAACAACACAAGGCATGCTTGTGGAGATAAAACTGTCTATTATCTCTACTGTCATGTTGAATACACAAATTTACACGTCTCATAAGGCGAACCAAATGCATGCACACATACATGTAGAAAAAACTACATGAGGAGAAATATGAGAGTCAGTCAATTGTAGTAACATCCATACCCGGGTTGTAATGTGATTGTATAATCTTGAAAAATTTTACCACTGAGGAAAACTGGTTAAAGGATGAGACCTCCCTGCATTATATCCTACAGAGCACTGTGAATCTATAATCATCTCAATAAAAATATCAAATGTGGAGGAGAAACCTAGACAACATCATGCAGAATTCTGAATCTTACTCAAGGAATTTGAACACTTAAACAGACAACTGGGAGCTATGATTAAGGCTGCTGATCAGAACAAATCAATATGATGGCAGAGAATATGATGAATTGAAGGAGAAAGTACTGAAGGCAGGGATTCAGAAAACCATAATCAGGGATCAAATAAACGGTGAGTTCACATGTTACTATACCCTTGTGTCCAATAGACAGATTTGTGCCTTTGTTCACTTCAGCAACCACATACCCACCGTGCATTCACTGTGTACACATTCTTTTGTGATTTACACTGTATGTGGGAATTTGATAACAAAATAGAGGCATTTTCAAGTATTTCACTACTTTGGACGAAATCCTCAATGCCATACATTAAATTTCAGTAAAACTGAGACACATTTTTAGATCTTGGTTTCAATTATTTTATAATTTTATAAATTTAAGTGAAGTAAATTTTCTAATCACTGTAATAATTGGCGTGCTTTTAAAAAATAATTTTAATGTGTTTGAAGGTTTGAAAAATATATTAAAGTTTTGATTTTCATTAATTTTAATTAAATGTTTGGAAAATGGTGATGAAATAAGTGTAATCAAGTTTAAATGTCTGAGGAAATTTAATTTGCTAATATTAATGTTTTGACTTATTAGTTTGATAAGCAACATTTAAATGTTCAGAGAAATATTATTTAATGAATTTATACATTTATTTAATTGAGGCTGAAATAAAATACAGCAGGAGTGAAGCTGCAGAGCTGGGGTCTAAACTGTAAGTAAAGTAAACTTTGGTGACACCAAACTGCCCCCCGCAACAGAATCATCTCTTCTCTTTATAGAATCTCAAAACAGAATGGTGGCAGATCTGGAAGGAGAAAGGGTCTTACCTTATGGGGTTGTCCATCCTGGACACTGTGAGGAAGGCAGCAAGGTTGGCTGTGTAGGAGGAGCACACGATGAGGGTGAAGAGCCACCAGCTGCCCATCACGATTCTCATGGCCACAGAGTTCACTGAGGACTCGCCACCTGCAGGAGGCAGGCAAAGTGGATTGGCCCAGGGCTTTCACTCTCCCTCCAGTTCCCATGGAAAAGCTTCACCCTTAGGCGAGATATAGGGCATCCCCAATGATGATGAGCTGTATGCTTGGAAGTGACTGCTGTGGGGAATGAGGCACTGTGACAATTCTGGGAAAGAATCCTAAGGTTACCAGTAGTGGAAAGGGATGGAAGACCATAAACTGCATAAAAGTCAGGACTGGCTTTTTAGCATGAGAAGTGTGTCAAAATGCCAAGTATAGAGTTATGAATATAAAACCTTTCAGTGAGAAGATTCTACTGCACAGTGTTACGAACTCTGAAGGCTGCAAGCTGATGTGAGTTTCCTTTCCAATTTCAAATTAACCTAGAATAGTCTCAGGAATTTACCTCTTACCCGGAGGGTTCCCTACCTTTCTTATAAAACTCAGAAATGAAATGCACCCTATAACTTTTATTAATATTCAGTGTTCACTAGATGACTTTTTTCCCCAGGATTTTCAGAAATTATTGTATGTGACTTTCAGGCAGAAGCTGCTTCTTTGAAGCCAATTATTTCTCCTCGGTCCCTTTGGTGGTAGCTGAAGAAAGCTTCTCACTGACTACTTTTATATAACCTCACAAACAGGTGATACATGTTTTGCCATGGGGCAAAGAGGGTCAAGACCCATATTAAGAATCTCACAAACTGTCATTTCCGGTTAAGATTGCATAATCCTTTATTCCCCCAAGTGCTCTCCAGACTTTTCAGAAATTGGAGAGTTTGTGTCTCAAGAATGGCTGGTGTATTGCTTAGACAATTACAAAACAATTTTGATTTTGTTTTTCCCCCACTGAGACTCCAGATTTAAACAAGATTCAGTTTCATTTGACAACCAACCCCAAATGTATAACATTCGGTCGAATGTGGGAGGGGAGAAAAGTACAAAGCAGGACTCCAGAAGTTAATTTGATCTAAAGTGGAGAATCAGGATTTGAAGCTGAGTTCCTCATTGTCATTTCATTTCATTTCTATCTGGTGTGACTCAGAGAAATTGAGTAAAGCATGCTATTACTACTGTCCTGAGATTAAAAACATCACATTTTAAATGATGGGGTACAATGCATGTCAGAACTTTTCCAATGGATAGTTTCTCCCAGGCCCCAGGGGCTATTTCAATATCAGGTACCCAGCAAGGTACCTTGCTGTACAAAGGCTCCGTAGACAATCCAGATGGCGCTGTGCAAGGTGGCAGAAGCAGAAGTTCGAGGCTGGGCAGCACTCTGGGCCCTCACAGCCTGGATCCGGTTCAACACAAATATCAGCACACCAACCACAGGGATGGCCGCCGCGATGCATGCCCAGACAGCAAAATCAAATGGAGCAAAAAGAGAGAAGATGCTGATTTTCTCCTCTGGCTTCTTGATCAGGATCCCCACTGAGTAGTCCATATACCGCTTGCTGAAATCCACAACACTCTCTCTCTCTGGGGTGATGGTGATGGCAGAGATGGCCAAGTCTGCTCTCTGAAAGGCAAAACCATGTCATCAGAGGGCAGTCCTCAGTGAGGTGCTGGGTTCCACCTTGGGATGAGATTTGCCCTCTGTCCTTTGAGTTATTTTATTGAGAGGAAATGTATTTTGAGAGTTGACACATGGTGACCTTGAATAATGCAAGGAAACTCCAACGCTAAGTTGTCTGTTATTACCTCTACCTTACAAATTTCTCTCCTACGCACTAAAAACTTGTTGAAACTCTAGAGAAGAGTCTATAAAGCATCTTCATGCCTGTATGAACTTAATTTTTCTTTACTTTCTTACTTTTCCTCCTAGCAAAATTTAACTGCTTCCTTTCTCTTGATGGTGTTTCCCTCTACTCACTGGTACCCCCACCCAAAAGTCCCTCTATCTCCTATCAGGCTTATCTCCATCTCTTCTAAGCTTCAAGGTCACAGGGAGACTCCATTTTTTTTACCAAGTCTCTATGAACTACATTAGCCCACACTTATGTCTCTTTTCTCCAAAATACATTCTAAGTTAGATGGTATATTAACCTTGAAACTCATTACTGCATCACCCCTGATTATTTTACATGTAGATTCTATGCCAGAAAGTAAAATCCTCCCAGAAAAAGGGAGTTATCTACCTCTTGTGATCTTGCAGCTCCCATAACTCATGACCTTCAGACAAAAGGATTGATTCTTCCTAGAGTTAATCCAGGTTTGAAGGGAACTGGATGTGCATACTGTACCATGGCCTCCAAAATATCTCCCAAGGCTTAGCTTTCCATGATGGGCTTAATTATAAAAATATGCAAAGATCTCATTAAGGTAGAGTTTAGGATCCTTAAGCCTACCTGGATGATGGTAAGCAATAATGGATTTAGAGTAACCACTTCAATTACGAGAGCATTAAAATGTATACTGATCATTTCCATCTTGGCTCATGGTCCTCTAAGTAGGAGGAAGCATCATTAGAAGTAGGCTTATTTTAGAATGGCCAACTTTAATAATAATCCACCTACATATGAAGCACACATAGAAGGATTTTTATCAAGTTTAATGCATGGGATAGAGGAGTAGATATACTGATGTTATAAAATGAAATCCAACCACAGATCTAGAATAAAGAGAAAAAAATATTCATGATGACTATGTTGGAGTTCTCTTACCATTTTCATATTTGCATCTCTGGCTCTTATCTCTCTTTTCAGAATCCTAAGATCCAGGGATATTTTTCTAAGGATTCTGAGAATTTGGAGTATAATTTAGGACTGAGAAAGAGATTTAGTAGAGTGGGACAAGTTTACAATAGAGAGTGGAGGGAAATAATTTATGAAATCAGGTTCAGGGGAAGCACAAGAGAATACACTCATGACACAAGTGGAGGGGTGACCTATAACAAGGGGAAACCACTCCTCATTCTGAAACTGGAGGTGAGGGCCTATGTATGCTGATGTGAATTTTATAGAAAGTTAAAGTAAAATTTCAAACCCAGAAGTCTCGATTTCTTTCCCTAATGCAGGAGTATATAGATATACATGTACATACATATGTATACATATATATATATATATATATACATATATACATATTAGTTAAGGATAAGAACTTATTAGGTTGCTTAGGTAGCCAAAGGGCCTAATGAGAACAGGTTAAGGAACTTGGGCTGCCTTGAAGGCCCAGCTAAGGTTGGCAGCCACATTTTGTTCATGTGTCCATCTGGATCTATCTGTGATTTTCTTCTCTAATCACACATAACAATCTGAATATCAGAGTCAGAGGGTAGATAACAGAATCAAGTCAATATTTGGTGCAACAAAACATAAAATATCACCGAGTCACAAGGGCTGAAGGAAACCAGGCAGAAAATGTTCCCATTTCAGAGGACACAAAATCCTTCAAAAAGGAGAACCTTAAATAAATATGCTAAGTGGAAAGAACCAGGTATAAAAAGCCCACATATCATATGACTCCATTTATGGTAAATATTCACAAAAGAGAAAGGAGATGAACGTTTGTAGGACCTGTGCTGGGAATGGGATAAACTGTAAACGAATATGAGGGATTTCATTGAAGTGATACAAGTATTCTAAGACTAGATTAGGTGCTATCGCACAAGAGCAGATTTATTAAAAAACATTGAATTGTTTGTATGAAAAGAGTGAGTTTTAGAGTATATAAATTACACTGCAACAAAAAGCCTTTTGCTTTTTGTTTTGAAGTTTAAGAGAAATTAGAGTGATACATGCTTCATGTCTGCCTTTATGGACTTATAAAGGAACATGTTTTAAGATCAAAAACCCATATAAGTCAAAAGGAAGATGGATTACAGTCATGGAGTGGGACAGTGAAAGTAACATGTAATATGCTAACAGATATGGGTACTGGAGTGGAGCACAAGCAAAGGTCACTGGAGGTGAGGAAGTCAAAGCACTAGGAGCCCAGGATTGTCTGTAGGGATGTCGAAAACTCAAAGTTTCTGGCAACAGTAATACTGAAGAAGGAGGGCTTGAGTCACAGACCACTATGAGGAAATGACCTAGAAGTCATGCAATGACAGGACCAAGGATGGGGGAAGAGAGAACTGGCTTCATGTCAATAGTCTCAATGAGGCCTTCAGTCCTATAGTGGGGAGAGGGAGCTGAGGAATGCCATGTCATCTACACATAGCAACACAGACACATAGAGATTCTCATTCTTGCACACACGTACACATGAATACACACACACACCTCACTTGTGGGCCGTGGGGGAGAGGAGAATAAGCATTCACCAGCGCCATCCCCCATGAGAACCACATTCGTATTTCAGTCCAGGTGTAGGGGTGGGCTTCATGAAGGCATACTACATAGCAGGCACAGTCAATAGGTTTCAGAGGAATGAGAGAAATGGGTACAGAAGCAAAACACAGTTCCAGGAAATGAGAAAATTAAAAACAAATGAGCATAGTGGGGAGAAGTGGGGTTTGAGGAAGACAGGGCTTAGTGTGTAGAGAGGAGCAACTGTGATCTGGTCCATAATGGGTCACATTTAGATATCACTCTGAGGGAAAGTAGGGTACCCCTCCTGTGGACCTGCTTTTGGGACCTACCTTGCTGATGAGTTCCCCGATCATCCCGTTCCAGGAGGTGTTACGGAGCTGATGACCGTACCTGCCATCAGGGGCTTGGTAAATCTCATATTTGAATCCAAGAGCCTTGGCCAATGCATCTAAGACATCTATGGAGAACCCTTTGTAGCGCTTGGGCTGTCCAAGGATATTCTCAGCTACCATCACGAAAGGCTCTTCCTGAGGACAACAGAATGAATGCTCTTCAATTAAATAACAGGTTCATTAACACATATCTTTCCAGGGTATTGCTAGAGAGATCAGTTTGATGAACCATTGAATATTTAGAGTATTTGAGGACATGTGCAGATATCTACCCAATTTAGAAGTGGAGTCTGATCTTCTCTTCACTTTTCTAAAGTGGTTTATATATACTCAGGGTACAGCACACAGGAAGATCCCTCCAACTAGCATTTCAATAGAGGATTTGCTGGTTGTATATTATGCCATCCCAGACTATCCCCTGGAACACTATGTCCAAGGATAACTTGGTTTGCTTTTTTCCTTCATTGGCAACACTTGGGAGTCTGTCCTTAAAAATTGCCACAATTCTTTGGAACCCACCTGAGAAATGTGGGCACTTCTCTCCAGGATAATAGAGACAATAGAGCTCTGTGAGAATAGGTTAAGAGAAGATTGTAACAACATCTATCAGGTTGTACTAGGGAATGGACAGTGATCAATAGGCCAATGTTGTATCATAAGTCAAAAGATAGAAAAGAATTAAATCCCACTATTCCTGAGCCCAAAGCCATGCCATGTTCACAAATACTCATCTTAGGCTGTATCACATGTGTTTTTATAGGGTATGTAGCCGTGTAGAGAACACCTCAGTTTTCTTCACAACAAAAAGAAGGGGCATTTTTGGCAAAGAGCACCAGAGAAATTATCTCATTAATTCACTTTGGAGGGAGGAGATAGGGTATATTGCTTTTTCATGGTGTACATACAGAGAGACACCGCTGCTAAAGGCTTCCAGAGACTAAAAGATACCAGCACCTGCTGGAACAGAGGGAAACACGTGGACCATGTGTAATCTGCTAATAAGAGGTAATTCTTAAAAAATAAATCTCCTACAATTTGAAAAAGGTAAAGAAAGAAAGTATAAGGAAGATGGTTTTAAGTTATCTTAAAGATGTAGAAGCCTATGAATCCAGAACAACTGTACAGAAAAATGGCAAATAGCAGTCTTCTTTATGAACTGTGCACCACATGGGTCCATCCGTGGTTTGGGTGCTGGAGAACGTCCTCCCACATTCTTCCGGGATTTTAGGCCTCCAGCGAAGCTGTCCTAAGGACCGCCAGTAGGGCAAGATCCAGTTTCATCCAAACATAAGTAAAGCAATGTGGCCTCTCTAGAGCTCAGCCATGAATCTGGATTAGTGGTCCTTCTAGAGCAGCTCAGTATTCTCCCATGGAAGGCCTTAGCGGTCCTAGGAAAATCTTCAATCTTACTCACTATCATTCCTAAAATTATCTGAATGAAAAGACTTAGGAAAGCTCAAGCCACTAATCAAGATCCCTTCTTTCCAAATTCAGCATTAAACCAGAGCGAAGCCTCTAACTCAAAGCCGGCATCATGACCCTCCCCAGTATGCCCATGACCCTCCCCAGTATGCCCATGATCCTACCAAGACAGTCACCACTTTGAGAGTCAGTCCTTGCAGGCGGCTGCCCATGGGCCTCTCTTGCAGGCTGCCATTTAGGCCCTTCTCTGAGTCCCACGTTGCCAGCTGTGAAGGAAAAGTAGAGTGTGAAGAACAGAACCAGCACTGGTGTACACTTTAGGAACTCACCTCCTAAACTAGGGTCCTGAATCAGGCAGTGTGTTGGACAGAAGTCCTCTGAGACCTAGAGCCATCCTAATACCCCAGAAAGAATAAAGGTGCAGCAGAGAGCTCCACCTGCTCCAGCAGCTCACCTGGAACCTTCAGCACGCACCATGTCTTTAACATGAAATCAGTTGGTAAGAACTTGTTTCTAGCATGAAGTATGTCCATTTTGATTCTGTTCTCCTACCCTACTCCTACTCCTCTCCTACTCCTATCTTTTTTAATTACTCTTTTCTTCTCAGAACAGAGGACCCTTGAATTCAGTCACTGCTGCCACCAGGGCAAGATGAGTCTCAGGAGTGAAGCCAGTAACAGTTAGTCAAATGTACAGCCTGTCCCGCACCTGGGTGTCTACAGCAGGCAGTGCCCACAGCTATCTTCACAGTAGTGCGGATATCATCATTTTCCTGGACAGGTGAGGAGAGGCCAAGAATACCTCTGTTTTAGATCTGTGTGTCCCCCAAGTCTAAAGGATCTATCTCATAGCCCACTGAAACCCTGAAAGGTAGCCTCAGATGGCTGAGGAGCCTCTATCCTGGCTCAGAACCAACAGCAGATACACATATTAGAACTGTTTCCCCTTCCTACATCCTTTCAGGGTCTGAACAACAAAGCTGAAACTTTCCTCTGACTGGGGATTCTCAGCAGATAAAAAACAAAAATAAAATACAGATACCAGTTCCCAACAAATGGCAATTTAACCATCATTTTGGCAAGAGGATGTGGCAGGGGGGATGTTAATGCTTCCTGTGCCAATCTGGCTGAGAATTGCGGTTCTTCTTGGTCACTGGGCCTCAAACTTGGCTACATACTAGAATCTTTTAAGGGGGCTTTGAACAAAGTTTGTAGACTGGGCCCTACCTCCCAGAGATTCTGATTTAAATGGTCTGTAATGGGCTGGAGGGTCTGTTAGCTCCCCAGGTCATCCTAATGCACAGCCTTTGCTATAAGCAGTGATCCTCAATTGTGAAATGCACACAATCACCAGGGATTTTATATGCACATCCTGACTTCAGACACTGAGATCATTCCTGTTTAGCAAGCTCCTGGCTGCTGCTGCCCAATCATGGGCCACCATTTAAGTAGTAAGAGGTCAAGAACATTATACTACTACAGGAAGCATCTACTCTTCATCAGAGAAAACCCACCAGGATAATAGGCTGAGCAGAATGGCCCCTCTGTGGAAAAGTACCACTAGGCTCCCAGAAGAAGTAACTTAGTAATGTCTCTTAAGAACATATTTATTTCACATTTCCCATGGTCTTTACATATGCCAGAGAGTCTCCACACTGAGCTTTGGCACTGGGGCTGCAGTGCCAGCACCCCTTCCACCAGAGGACCCTTCCAACAGGAAGACACTACAACCCCGAGGCCTGAGTAGGAATATCAGACTGAGATGCATGATTCTAGAATCAGTTTTAAAAGTACTTGGAAACACCTGATGTCACGTTGAAGGCAATGCCAACTAAGACCCACTTCATCCTAATTAATAGGATGCCTGGCAGTGATGAATGAATCACTTATCTAACAGCATGGGCATGCATTCTGAGGTGCTCACCACCACCACCATAAATTTGAGAGGCATTTCAGTGAAGAGCAAAGTTAAAATCTATCCGAAGTCCTCCTCAAGGACATCAAAGATTCCACATTTAGGAAACTGATACAGTGAGATGGAAACTTCATGATTATTTCTTAAATGTGTCTCAGGAAATAGCACTGGGACCCAACATCAATTCTTACAGCAAGATTAAAATGCTGGTCAAAGGAAACAAAAGGATTCAAGGTGGTGAGTCCCTGCATCCTTTGGACCCTCTGACATGGACGCAGCGGACTGATGACACGTATTTGGGCCATTTGCGTCTCAACCCCATAATTTTAGCTCAGGGGCTGGAGCTGCTTGATCTGCTGTACCTCCTGGTTTGGGTGGTATTACAAAGGTCCCTTTGACCATCTCAATGACTCAGTGTCATTATGGAGGCAATCTTGTCCTAATGATGACATGTCAGTTCCAGCACTGGGTATTCTGTCCTGCACCAGGACTTGAATTCCTAATACCTGTTTCAAATCTCTCCAGCTTGGGTGAAGGGGCTTGACTCTGTGCTGCCCTGGCTGAAAATGGAGATGCTTGTGCTAAGTGAAGTAAGTTAGAGAGAAAAAGAAAAACACCAGAAGCTTTCACACGTATCTAGAATATAAAAATAAATAAATAAACCTATAAAGCAAACAAAAAAGCACCTTTCAGAACTGTGAAATCAAGATGGTAGTCAGGAGGGAGGAAGGGTGGTAGCGAACAGGACTAGAACTCTGGTAGAGTGTGGTGTGATATGCACATTGACTGAGGTATGAATCTGTTCTCCTGAAACATTACATAATATTGTAAACTAACAAAACAGTAATAAAAATGACACTTAATTCAAATTCAAGCATCAATATATAAAACTACATGTATAATAGGACCTTCATTATACTTTTTTCTCAAAGGTAATGGTAGAAATGAGAGAAGCTATGTTAAAATGTGATACATGGCTATATCTAGGTAGTAGATATATGAATAATCATTACTTCTTGAAAATCTTCTATGTTTTTTACAGATTTTTCACTATTTTCACAGGAAGAAAAATAAGCTTTTGATAAAAATGACTAGCATGAGTGATTAAGCAAACTCTTATATGTATTTGCATGATTAAGAACTGAATGGAAAATAGTCATTGGAGCAAAATTATCTGTCCGTATGTCAAGGTCAATTGGAGAGTCAGAAGCCAATAAATCAGTTCCTTGGTTATAAAGAGCTTTGGCTAAGAGGCTCCCATATCCTAGAAGAGGCACAGTGCTAGTTTGTCCAACAAAGTGTCTCACATTCTAAGACTTCTCCATCATGGTATAGAACCCATGAGAATTTTGAGTTTGAAGACAGAGATATGGCCACTGCTGAGGCCCCAGTCCATTAAACCAGGTGCTCTTTCTCCATAACAGAGAAGGTACAGCACCAAGTTATGCGGTTAAAATTCAGATAATCCTAATGTAAAACCATTTACATTTATTTGAAGAATATGAAAATTTCAAAAATACACATGCATCCCTAGGTTCTCTGTAGCATTATTCACAATAACCAAGATGTATATGGAGACAATCAATAGATGCTTGGATAAAGGAGATGTATATGTATGCACATATATATGTATACACACATACACATATATATGTGCATACACGTGTATGATATACTACTCAGCTATAATAAAAGATAAAATCTTGCCATTTGTAATAACATGGATGGACCCTGAAGTATGATTATGATAGTAAAATAAGTGAAAAGAAGAAAGACAAATACCATATGATTTCACTCCTATGTGGAATATAAAGAAACTAAGCAAAGAAATATACAAAAAAAATATTAAAAAACATTTGGACTATGTCAACAGAAAGGGGGTTATCAAAGAGGAAGGGAGTGGGAATTGAATGAGGAAAGTTAATCGGATGGTGGTGGGTGGTCACCAGACCTTTGGTGGCAGGCATGGAGCTGTGTGCACATTATTGTCTGAGGTGTGAATATGTACTCCTGAAACTTACACAAGGTTGTAGACCACTGGTTGTACCTGAATTTTTAAAAAAGTGAAACTTCATGAGAGAAAGACAAAAATTCCTATGAGCCAGTTATTATTCCTTTTTTTTCTTTTTGTCTACAAGTACTATGGACTTAGAGATTTTACTTTTTTTGTTTTGTTTTTTAATACAGACTTCTCTCTCTTTGGCCTTCAGGCATCCTGTACTCTCAGAAAGAAGGAAAAAAAATACTTCAAAGTGAAACCAAAATTCTGTCTTCAAACACATTAAAGTGTAACCATGTTCCAGAATCTTTCGAGTTGGACAGCAAAGTTTATTATTGCCTCACATCAGCCTGAAGCTGGGTGCCCCAGGCTGCATGAATCCTCCCATTTCCACAAAGGCTTGTGCTCTTGCCCAAATCTTAAGACCAGAGAGCTAACCCTTCATTATTGTGAGTGAAGCCATAGCTCTGAGCACCTGATATACGTAAGACCAGAAAAGAGGAAGACACAGTCCAAATAAAGAGATTTCAATGGAATTTTCTAAATAAAATAAAACCTTTACATGAATTCCCAAACTTCCAGTCAGCCAAGATTAGAAGAGACTACAATCTGCCTCCCTTCAAAGGGTACCTAGTGCTCCTGTTCAGAATGCAGAGGTAAAAGTTTCAGTCAGTAAAAGTCAAATGAGGCTAATAGGCTTGATAAATAGAAAGTCAGAAAAACCTTTCACCCAAAGAAGTCCTGACACTTAGTCATACAGTTGCAGACCATTTCATTTGTACATAAGTGCACCTACTCTGACTTCCCCTTGTATTCTGCAGACAGAATTTTGTTTATGGGATGGATGAATTTATGGCCACAGACACCCACTTTTGACAGCTGACCTGTCAAGATCAGTGCCTGAAAAACTAATTTCCAGCACTGTTAAACAAAACGAGGACTGCTACTATTTGATAAGACAGCTATGGTTTTCATTCATTGCTAAGATCTGCTCTACCCAGACCAGAGACATGGATGGAGCTGGAGGTTACAGCACAATCATTACTTGAAAGGAGATAGATGGTTTCAAAATCTGATTATGACAAACAACTGTTCAAGAGATCAGCCAGTTGGAGAATAAATTTCATAAACCACGGGTCTCAAGAAAATATATTTCCTGAGTCAATCGGGGTGCTCACCATGTTAGTGCTTGAATTGTGCAATGTGGGGATTTGGGACTTTGTGACCTATCCTTAATAAATGCAGGACTATTAACTCTAAATGGGACAGGCTTCCTTTGTAAGACTGGGCATTGTAGTATACAACCCAGCTATATTGGTGTCTTTAAATGCTTTTTCTTTTCATGGGGAGAAGGAGAAGTGGAGAGGAAAGGCAATCTAATAGCTATATATTCCAGAGACAGAACATGTCTAATTTATAGAGACAATCTTGGAAATTCTTGGAGAAGGAGGGAAGAAGAGAAGGAGTGGGGGGGAGGATGAAGGGAGGGAGGAATAAAAGGCTTGACTTCAATCTCATATTGAACTATATCCAAAAAGACAGCAATCTATATTGCTATACTTTTACAGGTGAGTGAGCAATACCTTGGTGATATGCTTGTTTTAAGAGAGCACTGGAAATAAACTTTTTATGACCATGTTTGTCAGACTCTATGGTTGTAGCTGCTGTTGATATAAATTGTATCCTCATGAACCAGTGACTGCCACCAGTTGAGTGAACTTAGCCTTGGTTGGGATATGAGCTTCAGTAGTGATGGCTACAAGTAGGTTTATCATCATGTCAGCTAATCCTCTATTAGCTTTATATCTTTTGCCCATTTGTAGTTGAAAATAAATGGACTTGGAATATATTTTAAAAGATCATGGCCTTGGGTAGGGTTGGGATGAAGGGGAACCCCATATTTTGAATCAGTTTGAATTGGAGCATTCAGCCAGCACTCACTTCAGATAGTCAATTGTACATTTTAGGCTGTAAGTAAGTGCAAGAACATCTTTAGACATAAATAGCATCTCAGGGGCAGAGTGCAAATATATGAGGGAGAAATATTAATATTTGCAGTCGTGGTTCCTGAAATAAGGTCTAAATTGAGAACTGATTTTGAGTTCTCAAATTTTTGAGATTAGTATATCAGGGCCATTAAAGGGCAGATATTGGAGAATATGAACCACAAGAGATGACCATTCGGTTACATATATCTGAGAAGGGTCCAGGCCCACTCTTGAAACTCTAGAGATGCAGTACAGGATGGAGAGGGGACTCACTGTGAGACAAGAGAAAAATGCAAGCTTCTGTCTCAGCCCAGGTCCATTTGCACGAGTTATTGAGCATTTGGTGAAAGTTGTACTCCTTTAAAACAAACCTTAGCAGAACCTGTGCTGAATGTCCAGAGGACAGAGCTGTGAAAAACTTAAATAAGAGTGAATTATATTAGAGGGATCACATAGGCAGGTTTTATGAAAAATCTTTAGCAAGGATGAAAGAAAGATACTAGACAAGTGTTGATCAGAAGAGGAAAAGGAAAACACATGAAAGTGCCATTGACAATGAAACCAAGTCACTCACATGATGGAGGCCATGGACACACCCAAACTCTAGCCATCTGAAAATTCAGGGCAAATAGGGTTCACTGGACCCACAGAGGGTTAGAAGGACCAATAACTCCAATTGCATCAGCAACGGTATCTTTCTGCCATATTAACAGTGAGGATAGAGACAGTTCCAATTCTGTTTAAGATATAAAAAGTAGCAATATGATGTTTCTTTCATTATCACAGACAAAAAGTTATACAATCAAGAAAACTACACACACATACATATATATATACATATATTTAATTTTGCCTTGAAGATATCTTGATCTGAATTTCAAAGGCAGAGAATCCCCTCCAAAGATAGACAGAACACAAGAAATGTTTCACCTTTGCAAGATAATGGGACCATAACAATGGTGGTAGTTATAGAAATAGGAAAGAAAAAAAAGCTGGAATTTTACCAAATTTTTAAACATCAAGTAGGAACTCAGCATGATAGTAAAGCACCCTGTCCTCCCAGATACAAGGAAAGCCACACCCATTCGACAGCTCTTTCCACTAAGCTGCCGCTGGATGAAGTGAGGGAAAGAAAGCAGAATACAGAATCCAAAGTTTCTGGGACAATATCAGACCTCTGCAGAAGATATAGGACTTACATTGGTATTATGCAAAGAAGCTTACATTCAATTATAAGAAGACATAAAACTAGTTTTAAAAATTAGATATGGACTTATGTTTCCAAAGAAGATGTGTGAACGGATATTATGCACATGAAAACATGCATGTTCAATATCGTGAATCATTGGGGAAATGCAAAAATAAGAAGACATATCACTAAACCTCATTAGAATGGCTAAAATCAAACAATGATGTTACAAATGGGGTGAGGATCTGGAAGATCAAAGCTGCAGCCACACTGGGAGATACTTTGGCAAATTCATATACAGTTAATGTGGAGCTCTGAAAGTTACCATATAACTCAACTATTCTAGCCCTAGTCATTTACCTAGGAAGCTACATATAAAATGTGTTCAAACAAAGGTTGGTATGTGACTGTTTATAGAAGCTTTATTCACAATCACCAAAATAATGGCAGCACTACAAATGCTGATTATGGTGACTGGTGAAGGGATAAAGTATGGGACAGAGTGGAATACCATTTGTAATAAAAAGCAACAAAATACTGACATGTAACAGCATGAAAGAACTTCAAAAGAATTATACCAAGTGAACAAAAGTAGATCACATACTTTACGATTCCATCTATCTCTCTTTAAGACTCAAAACTATAGGTTCCAAAATAGATCAGTGCTGTCGTAGAGTGGGGAATGGGAAGAGGGTATTGAATGCAAAAAGAAAGGAGGGTTATTTGGGAGTAATGAAAGTGTTCTACATTTTGAGTGTCGTGGTGATTATATGTCAGAGCTCATCAAACACTGTACACCCAATTTGGGTGAATTTATTGAAGATAAGTGCATCTAACCAAACAGAGTAGGTAAGTAAAGAGAAGCTATGACAGTGAATTGGGGAAAGATGGAACCATTGGTTCCACTGAGAGGTGAGAGAGTGGCTATAACCTGTTGAGTGACCCAGCTACCACCCTTTGGCAAAATGGAAAGAGGGGAGGATTCTGAAAATAAACTGATGAGTAGTGTTAGTACACTCATGCCATCATGCTTGAACTAGCTGGAGCTACATGGGTATCAATTGATTAAAAATAATCTGTCTAGAAGAATTGAATGAATCTTTATAAAGATTAAGTAAAATTTTACCTTCAAGTAGTTCCTTAGTGTCTGGGGGCAAGAATAGATGAATAACATTATACATAAGATGATACAAAATTTTTAATACTTCTTTGGTGTCCTGATGTACTGCGTACATCAGACCAAAAGGTCATTATAAGTGGCCATTTCTATTTGTTAGGTAGAGCAGTGGGATGATCAAGGAAGCTCAGCTCTGGCCCTATATAATTCTATAATGTTTGAAATGCTTTACAGTGAAGAAGTATTGCTTTTACAATCAGAAGGAAAACAATAAAACTATTTTCATTTTGAAATTGCACTGCAATCTAGCTTATGACTGTAATGTTGATTTTGTATCTCTCTAATTGTTTTAGGTGCATTGGTTATGTCTCTCTAAATAAACTGCAAGTTCTAGAAAAGGCAGTGCCTGTAGTGAGATAAACCAGGATGGGAGGCTGTTCCTTCCACTTATGTGCAGAGGGACCTCTGGCAAATTACTTCAATTGGTCATATTCTTTCTCTAGATCCAAGTGACCTCATCTATGATTAGTTATTAATATACACTGCTTATTGTTATGGGCAATATTTTTTCTTTCAGGTCTCTGTTATACTCAAACTCATACTAGCAGCTTCTACCAACTGTTGCTAGTTTGAATTGATTAGAATTAATGGCAATATACACCCTATATTAGACATCCCTCTGGAGTCTGACAAGACACCATCTGACAGAGAGTGCTGTAAGCCCTTAGATGGAAAAAGCAGCAAATGTCATTCATCACACTATTTCTAAACCCTGGACCATCTCCTCTGCCTAGAACATTCTTCTTATCCTTTGTTCTCTCATTCCTAGTCATCTTTTGAAGATCATTCCAGAGATCCTTGCACCTTCCACCCAGAGTAAGCGTCTCCCTTTGGCAGTTTCGTAATTCTTTAGCCTTGAAACTATGGAAATGCTTTTCATGATATATTAAAATCCCATGTCCACCTGTTCACAAATATACTACATATCTTTTAAGGCAGGGACTAGCTCTTTTTAATTTTGTTCACTCAGCAAATTTTATCAGAAAAATTCATAAGTTTGATCATTCATGGGTGCACTTCCTCATTAACTGACTCATGGAATTTAATGCTTTTCTCAATCTCTAGCTCCGAGGTTATGTCCCATAGATGAAGCTCTGCAAAAGCCTTCCTCATTCAGCACTGGTCATTTCTAAGGGTTGAAAGTTCCTGGACTAAGCTTTCTCATTTGCATGATTTTGTTTTGCAAACCTACTCTAAGACTTCAAGTTATGGAAAAGTGTTAGGAAAATGAATGATTCAAGAGACATTATTAAGACCTACTATTTAAGTCTTCACCTCTAGACTCTTGCTGTTATACAGTATGAGCCCTGCACCAGAACATCACAACAACTCGGAACTGTTTAAAAATTAAAGAATCTTGGCTCCATGCCAGATTATGCATAGGGCACAGTGAAGTTTGCGGAGCATGGCTTCTAGATCATGCTACCATTTTTTCTTGCCTAGAATCTTTATCTCTCAATACCTTTTCCACCTTCCCACTAATCCCCACTCAAGCAGCCAGAGATGTCTTTTTCTATTCTAATGAACGTTGTTTAATTCTCCTCTCCATCTTAAAATTCTGAAGTTATTTCCTGTTAAATTCAGATGTAAAAGCATAGATATTTTCAATGTCTTTCAAGATGCCCAAACGGGTCCCCAAGCCTGCCCCTCAGTTTCATCCCAAGCCAAAATTACCACCTCACTCGCCACGGCCCGCTAACACTGGCCACTTTTCAATTACTCACAAGCCAAGGTCTTTCATACTTTAGGAACTTTGTATACATTCTCTACTTTCCTGATAATTCTTATCTTTGCCCTTGGTGCCTTCTCATCTGACAGGTCTTACAAGATGAATTATCCTCTTGATTGAGTCCTCCCACATTATCTCTTCCTAAATACAATTAATATTCTTGATTCTAGAACTGTGTATTTTTCTTTATACTTTTCAAGTATTCTAATAGCTATCACCATCCTCCATGCTAGCAATTATGTCTGTTTTTCTCACCACTATATAAACAAACCCTCTTATAATTTATGTCATAGAGCATGCACTTGATACATATTTATTGAATAAACAAAGAAATTAATGAATTTGCCTATGTGTCAGCACATTGTTCATAAAAGGTCAGACAGTAAATATTTTAGACTCCTTGGACCATATGGTCTCAGTGGTCGGCCACTCAATGATTACGACTGGGTTCCAAGAAATTTAATTTACAAAATGATTAATGGCAGTTTGGATTTGGTCCAAAGATAATAATCTGCTGATCACTAATAGTTGATAACTTTATTTCTACTGTTTCCCTTTATCTAAGACTATTCTACCCTCCAATTAAACTTTTCAAAATACTACCGTTCTTTCAAGGTTTAATTTATAATTTTTAAAAATTGTCTAATTGTCAATTTTCAAGAAACCCCACTTTCTCCCTCCGGTGAGAAGTGACAGATCCTCCTGCATCCCAAAAGCATTATGCTTGCTTCTTTTCATGGCACTGATCACATTCAGATTTCCCTGAGAGTCCCTGCAGCAGATTGTATCTCCTAAAGATGGTTGTGACAATATTTCCCATCTCACATGCTCTTCTATAATGTGACTTCACCATGCCCTATCAAGAAATAAAGTCTAATTATTCTCCCTTAAATCTGGTCTCAATCTGATGCTACATGTCTTTAAGGCTTGGAGGGAAAAGGCCATGAAGCTTCTGCTTGACAATGGGAATGATCCCTCTATGACAGTGCTTTTCAACCTTGGCAACACTGACATTTTGGGCCAGATAGCTTTTGTTGTAGGGGTTCTTCTATCTTCATTGTAGAATATTTAGCAGTAGTCCCAACATCTACCAGCTAGATGCCAGAAGCAGCCTTCCCACCAACATTACAATGAAAAATATTGCCAGATATTCCCTGGGGAGGGGGGACAGAATCACCTCCCTTATTCAAACCATTTATCTAGGAGAATCCAAGTGCTATGCAAAAAATTCAACAGCTTCGAGATCACCATGCTGGAAAGATCAGAACTCTTTTCTGGTCAATAGTACCAAATGAATGAAGCCTTCCAGCCACTTCTGCCAAAGTCCAGGACATTTGAGTGATGTATCTTGGACCCTTCAGGTCAGTCCACCATTCAGTAGAGTACCATCAAGTAATCTCAATGAATATCAAAAGACTCGCCAAGCCAAGCTTGGCCAAATTTTATGATAGGCAGAATCCATGAGATAAAATAAAATCAATCACCCTTTATGATGACAAATCGTGAGGCATGTTATGCAGTAATAATAACTTGAATAGAATTCGGTGCCTAGAAGTACAATGTCACTACAAGGGAAATAGAAAATTACAGAGCTGGCTTTGCGACAGTGTAGCAAGCAGAAACTAGAAGGACCTTTGGGGAACTGTTAGTGGAAGCAAAATGGATTTGAAGGAGACTGATTGTGAGAGTTTTTAAAGGAAAGAAAGGAAACCATTATTGGTAACTGTGGGAAAGGGTTCCCTTGTTATGTAGTGGCAGAAAATTTAATGAACTGTCACTTGCAGTATTATGGAAAATAGAAAACCTACTTAATAAACATATGGATCCCACGAAGAAAGTGCCAGGCAGCATTGTGAAGCATGCTTTGTCTTCCCTTAGCTCTCTATCAGAACGTCAGCAGAGACACATATGCACACAGTTCACAGGCAAGCAAAAGAAGGAATTATGCTTTCCAGCAAAATTTAAGAGAAAATGTATAGATGCCATGATGTGGGGGTGTTCTGAAATAAAGTGATTTCTCACTCCTAGTTTCTTTAAGCAGAAAATTCCAAAATAATAAAGGTTCTCAATACAATGATCAAATCCTGCAGGCTACCCAGGAAATGTGCCTTTGTGCAATCAAGGACACAACTGTAAAGCATTTTCTTCGAATCTCAGAAATACTTAAGGAAGAGTCTTATAGACCTTTAAGAGAGACAAATATCTTCCTACAATCTAAAAGATGTGTGTCACAGATCCTGCCTGATAGATTAAGAAAGCTTCTAAAACTTCATGGCAGTTTATTAGGGAGCTCAAGGTAGGGAGAAAAATTTGTACGTGATTTTCATCTAAAAGAGTGAACAAGCAATTAAACATAATAAAGATCGCCCCCCACCCCAGTTTATAAAAGAAATGTAATGACAGAAGCAAGCCAGGTTCATTTAAATGGGACAGAAAGGATGCAAAAAAGGAAGGTGACTTAAATTTCTGAACTTCTCTAAGTAGGAAGAACCTGAGAAAACTGTTCAACTGCAAACAGAATAGGGAAACTGCAGATTTTTGCAGAAAAGCGAGAATGACTTAGAAAGCAGAATCAAGAGTTCAGAGAATGGATCAGACAGAGAATCATTCCCAGGAGGAAGTAACAGATCCTAATCACAGAGCTAGTGACATGAGCCCAGATAGATACCAGAACTGTTGTGAGCCAGTGATCACTCTATGTCTCCTCTCTTCTTGCCCCCTGATGGATAGGAATACTTATTGCAGTTATACCCTCACTTCCCTACAATGACTGGGGAAGTCAAATAGCTCGTCTCTTTACATGGAGGTCTCAAGATTGGGACAAACTATATGCAGACAGCTGTATCCAAGATCAGTATTCGAAAGGCTGTAGCTCATGTTGATCTGATTTCCATCCAGGACTTTGAGCTGATAGCATAATGGGGCAAGACTCTGGGGTTCTTGAAGGATGGAATAAAAGTATTTTTCATTTGGGAGGGATGAGCGATCATTTTGGCCAGAGGAAGGAACAAAGTAGACTGCATCTTCCAAAGGCAGGCAGCAGCATAGCCCAACACAAATGCTACTGCAGAATGTGGCCTTTCCACCTTCCCATCAACATGTGGAGCCTAAACCCTCTTCTTTCCTTTGATTCCAGACTGGTTTCCCTTGTAATTTATAAATTATGTTGGGAGCGACACTGTGTGATTCTTGAGGCTGCATTCTAAATGGCCAGTAAACATTCATTTGTTTCTTTGGTGACATTTTCTTGGTGGGTGGGGGTTCAGTTGTGGGGGTGAGCTTCCATCATGTAAGAAATCCAACACCCCTGACACCACAATGCTGAAAACATCACATGAAAGGCAACTCTAGAGAAACTCAGCCTTCCATCACCCCTGCCAAGGTGCACATACAAGAAAAATCCTCTTGACCTTTCCCAACCAGCTTATCTGACTGCTGAGTTCAACCAAATGATCTCAGTTGATGCCACAAGGAACAAAAAAGCCATCCAGCCAATGCCTTCCCAAAGCCCTAACCTGCAAAATCTATGAGACACAGTAAAATGGATGCTGTTTGAAGTGACTACATTTTGAAGAAGTTTTTCATGGATCAATAGCAAAGGTTCCCAAACATTAGTCCTGGTGCTCATCTGCAAGCCCTGGGCTAATTCATTCCTCTTGATATTCCCACAGCATTTTCAGCAATGCCACCATATGACAGGAAAATCTGTTTAAAAGTCATAAAGTAGGGACACACATGACATCTCATGTGAGTGCCCCCACACATTGTGAGTTAAGTAGAAAAGAAACTACTAACTTAATTTTTGCCAGGAGAGAAACTGAGGCTCAAAAAAGTTACATGACTTGTTGGGTGTCAACTACATAGTTTAGGGAAGCTATAAAATCAAGGCTTCTGAATCCAAGTTCACAGAACTTTTCTCATAAAATATGTCTTTTGCATATAGTAGAGTCTGCATAAGCATTTATATATTTCATTAAAGAATAAAGAACAAACTTTCCCAAGGCTGTTCATTTCCTTGGTAATGTAATCTCCTCTGGACTCTGGGGCTATTAGATCATAAGACACAGAACCCAGAGACACCTTCCTGAAGTCAGCAGTCTCCCATTCTCCCACCATTGTCTGACATTCTGGGAATCAGACCATTACATTGGTGCAACTTAGAAACCTCACAGCACTCTGCCTTCCTCTCTTCTGTCCCCTCCTCTTGTCACCACAATTTAGAGGTCTCTCCACCTGCACAGAAGGCCTGTAGACTCTTATTACCTTCAGCACTAGAGTCAAAGAATCATTCTTACCAAAAAAATGTATATAAGGGTGATAATAAGAGATTTAAAACCTGTCCCTGAAAGTTGATGACTAGTATATATAACCAGAAAGAGACATAGGAAATAGCAAACAAGATATAAATATTTTGCAAACATTTCATGCCATGAAGGAGAGTAAAAGCCTTGAGCGGGCTATGGAGACAGTAAAGGAGGAGAAAGATGGTTCTTCCCATTTCTAATGTTCCTTTTCATAGTCCATCATCATTAAGCAAATGACACTTGCTTCTAGAACCAGGGACACTTGTTTAGATGATGCACGTTATTAAGATATGAAAGCAATTAAATAGAGCATCTTTAGTTCTACCACATAAGAAACAGAAAATCAGTACACTTTTGTGAGATGTGGAGAGGGGTATGCACAGATGAGGTTTAAGGTTGTGAGTCACAGGAGTGAGAGGCTCTTGGCTGTCCTGACTGTGTGCCTCTGATGACCAGCAGCTGAAACTGCTTGCATCTTTGTGGCCTCCGAAGACCCACGGATCAAAGCAAATGCTCAGTAAAAACATTTGGAATGAAACAAATGAGTGGACTGGACTAAAATGCTCACCTAACTCCTTACTGATTAAGTGTATAGAATAATGTGGTTTGGTTGAAAACTTGCAAATCAAGAGTAAGACTGCCTCAGAAATAGCATTAACTTGAATATCAAACATTTCATTGTCATCACATGAATATCAGGGGACAAGAATTTTTTATATATAGCCTTTCCACTAGTGAAGCCATGTATGAAAAAGAGGGTTAAGAGCTAGGAAATGGAACAAAAAGTTGATAATGTGTTAATAACATGGAACCAATCATTAACTTTGGCAGAATGAGTTTGGACAGATTTGAATTTGAACCCTGTCTCTGTCACATGCTAATTATTTCTGTGAACAAGACATTAAAACTTTTTTTCTAAGCTCAAGTTTTACTTCTTTAAAAGAGAAAATATAATAGCATTGATGGCAGGTTCTTGTGAGATTTAAAATCTACCACTGTTGTAATCACTTGCAAATTTTTATCAGATTTCTTCACTGGTTCAGACTTCAATGTTCAGGTTCCAACTTGACATCTCCATTTGAATGAGAACTCAGAGTAAAAAATATCCAAAATATAACATTTGATCCCCATACTCTCCAAACACACATTATGCATTAATCTTTTATCTCGAGTTTCCTCGTCTCAATTACAAGCGCTGTCATCCACCTAATTGCTTAATCCAAAGACACCAGAGTCATTCTTGATTACACCTCCCACATAAAAGCCATCTGCTTTTGATTCTACTTCTGAAATATATTCTGAAACAGAACCATCTCTATTGCTGCCTTCCAAATCCCAGCCACCATTATCATTTAGATTACTGAAACTTCTTTGCAACCAGTATCCCTTTTATTATTATTTTATCAAATATCAACACATTTTTCTAAACTTCTTAGCATCATTTAAGTGAGAGTTGGGCTATGTGCAGGGAATATCTTCTCTATACAGTGACTCAGGAATCCAGGCAACATCTCTCCTGTGATTTTACCCTATCAGTATGTGAACTCCACAGTACTGAAAGATAAGATAGAAGGATGAGCTCTAAGCATTCTAGACCAAAAGTAAGAATCCATTCTGCAAACATTCCCATTGGTTAAAATGTCTAGTCAAGTGGCCAAATGAATAGCTGATGGCTTGAATGAAGGAGGTGAAACAAAGGAAGACTCGAGGTCTTTGTCTTAAACAACTACTTTATGTAAACAAGAAATAAACTTTTATTGTGTTAAGCTTTAACAAGAGATTAGTCTAGCCTATTCTGACACTACAGTTCATCCTTCAAACTACAGAGTGACATTACAGAAACCAAAATGATTTCCTATCATTCCCTCATAAAAAAATGCTCTCTTAGCTCCTAATTAAAATACCAGTCAAACTCCTAAGCATGAGCTGCAACATTCTACATGATCTGACCCCCGGTTTGCTCTCTAATAATATCCTCTCACTTCTTCTAAGTTATCTAAAACAGGCACACTGGCCTTCTTTCTGTTTCTCAGATATTCTAAAAATTATTCTTTGTACATGGTCCACTGGAAGCAATTTTACCTAAAACTATTCTAAATTGATTTCTTTGTAGAGACAGTCCTCATTTCTCTAAAGGGATTCCCTGCTAATCCACGGGTAGACTCCCCTACTAAGTCCCTCTCCACATTGTTCTCCTGCTTAATTTCTGAACAGTATGCGATTATGAAATGACCCAACTTATTTTATTGCTAAAATTTTTACAAGTGTATAGTCTAACTCCCCTCACTGTAATATGAAGGACAGAATTTTTTGATCCATTTTCAGTAGTATCCTCAGCACTTATTAAAATGCCTGGCACACAGCAGGCACACAATAAAAGTTAATGATTATTACTGTCATTATCACAAATAATGCCGATACGTGTGCCTATTTATATAGCTAGCTAAATTCCAAAAGGAACAACTATCTATTCCAGTGCTGATATTTAGGTATGAATCTTGAAGAATCCTAACATAAAATCATAGGGAGCCTTCCTTCACTCCAAATATAGAGAAGATTCAGCCGTGCTCAGAAGCACTCAGTCACAGGTAAGAATTTGGGCACTGGATCATCCATCATGATTGGCTGAAAGGTATGCTACTCTTATGTCAAAAACAAGGCTTCTCCCCCAGCCTTACAGACAGAATGTCTTGCAACATAAAATATTTGTAAAAACAGAAAAGAAAGGAAACCAGTAATTATATGGGGAAAAAATAATTACTTCCACAAAAGAAAATATGCAATTACCTAACAAGCAAAGAAAATATGTTTAATTTAATAACAGAAAGTTGCAGTGATATGCCATTTCTTATTTATAGAAAATACTTTTTACAAGTAAAATACCTAATGATGATACATTCAAATATGTACAATCACAAAGCAGGGTAAACTAACACTCTGTGAAGGGTACTTAGCCATAATCATCAAGAGTCTCATAAACATGCCTCATGACCAGTCATTTCAATTCTAGGGGACTCTCACAGGGAAGATTTTCTATATGTTAATGACAAGAAAAATTATCGACAAAGATGATAATCAGAGAACCAAATATAGGGCAAAAATTGAAAAAACAAAAGAAACTACTTTAAAATTCAATTATGTGAGAATTGTTAATATGGTACATACTCAGTTTTAATATTATGTAGTGCTAAAAATTATCATTAGAGATTGTAATAACATTAGAAAATATCATGACCCTAAATATCACATAGCAATAATCAGAAAGGGAACCTTGAAAGTGCTGAAAAATGTTTATAGTCAGTAGAAATAGAATGTGTTGTGTCAGGGCATTCAAGAGAGACCCTGGGAGAAAAGGACAAGTGGTAAAAGAAGAGTCTGGGTGTTTACAGTCTCACAATCTCAAGAGGGAAGGGAAGCCAAGAGTGGGTTGAAATCCAACTAAATGGAGCAGAAAGTCTAGTTAAGTCTGAATTACAAAGGCACTTCTTCTGGTTGCCTTGGTTACAGGCCTCCTTCTTTTGGGGTAAGGATATTATAAATGGGCCAAGTCACATGCAGATGAAGTGAGCAGATATTAGAGAAAAGCAGGGTTAGCTCTAAGAAGCTCTGCCTTGGGGCAGGTCTGAGGAAGGTCTGAGGAAGTGTTTGGGAAGGGTTTGTGCAGAAGATAAAAACTAACATTAAGAAGAGAATATTGCATTCAAAATCAGAAATTACTACGGTGGATGGCTTGAGAACACCGGGTCTGCTGTCCTTCCCACCAAGGTGGTCCCCTTACAGAAATGAGTCCACATGCCTTCACCTCTTCCATCTTGTGCTTTTTGCTCTATGATGGAAGAGACCTCAAGGGAAAAACTGGTCGACCTCAATCTCCTCAGTGACTTTCAGGGTCAGTTTAGGTAAAAAAATTGGGGATTCAAGAGTACATGATTTTGAAAAAATAGTTATATTCTTATTAAAACCATACATATTTAATATCATTATGCATTCAATTATATTATATAGAGCATATATAGTGTGGTGATTATAAGTGATGATAGATTATAGATAAAAGTTAATGATTCTTTTCAAGAAAATACTGCTAATTCTTTTCTAATTCAGTGCATTTTTAAACTTTCTATAATAAATTTTATTTGCTTTTATAATGAGCAAAACAAACTGTACTTTAAATTAAGTCATGTTTTTATATAG
Source organism: Solenodon paradoxus (assembly GCA_004363575.1). Lineage (NCBI taxonomy): Eukaryota > Metazoa > Chordata > Mammalia > Eulipotyphla > Solenodontidae > Solenodon > Solenodon paradoxus. Next base: position 408,771 of record RJWH01000971.1, read on the forward strand.
GAAGGAGTCTCAATTTTCACTGAAATACAGGGATAGCACCATGTCAGGGGTGAAATAAAAACAATCATCCCCACATTTAGGTTCTTCAGCCGACTCTGATCAGGACAAAGTCACAACAGCCTTCCCGAAATGACTTTTCTTTAATCCACATTCTTTAATGAACTTTGGAATAGACAAACAGTAGAAAGTGTCTATGTGCCCCTTGAGTGTATCTTTATGATCCTTGTAATTGGTACAAGACCAAAGCACACACAATCCCAGCCCTCAGGCTCTTTATGAGTTAGAATTGGTGGAAAACACATCCCAGGGTCAGCACTCCGTTCTTGGAGCTGTTGGAGACAAACTCCAATGGAAGCAAGTCTATAGAGTTAATATTATAAAGCTTAATTTCCTTCTCATATTTTAAGAAATAAAAGAACCTACAAAGAAACATTCTAATTTTATCCTTCGTCACCCAATGGACGGACCACTTTGCCCAAGAGATGACTGATTTAGTAAAATCCCCATGTGCTGTCAGAGTCCACAAGACAGAAGCCGAAGACTACTTTGACACTTGACAGATGGAAGAGAAGGGACTCGCTTCCATGATTTTCCAAATCTGGGCAAAGGTTCACAGAGCTGTTTCTTCTATTAAATAATCAGTATATTAATCAATTAAACAAGCATTTATTGACGTCTACCACATGCCAGAACCAGGTAGGCACTAGTCACCAAGATGGGTGAAATATAGTCCCTGCCCTGGAGAAACAGATGATTTAGAAGGTAGAAGGTACGAGGCTAGAAAGTTATTAAAAGTATGAACCATGTATGAGAAGAAGGCATATAGGATGCTCTGTGAAAGACAGGAAGAAAATCATCTTAGACAGAAGTCTAGAATAGAGGACAACCGTGGAAAAGTATGAAAAGAGATTGATATATATTAAAGAGTGAAGAGGATTTCCCCAAGCAGAGAACAAAAAGATCATTGCTGTTTAAAGGAAGAGCACACACAAAGAAATAGAGGAGTGTGCCAAGCTCAAGAGTCCCTTCCCCTCTCCAAAGTCCCCCTTTTCTTGGATTCCATCTAATAGATCAAAAAGGAGATATGATGGACCAAGGGTGAGCGTGGAAGCTAAGCTTGGGCTCAAATTCTGGTGCCTCCCCTTACACACTGTGTGGTCTTGGGCAAGTAACTTAGCCTCTTTGATTCTGTCACTTCCCCAACAAAAAATCAATCCATCGACCAATCAATCACAGTATTACATTAAATATTTGCTTACGCAACTAAGGTAGGCTATTGTACTGGAGGTTCAAAATTTATTTTTATCATGTCACAATTTTTCTTAAAGCTTAGGTATTTTTGACCCAGTCTAGTCTTTAGCACAACACGGCCTGCCTGGTCTCCGAAGTAACCAGCCTACTGGTGCACCTGCGAGTTTTCAGTCTTTTCTTCTCAATGGCTATTCTCACTGTTCCTTATGGGACATGCTTTCTGAGTGGCCCTTTTCCAAACCAATGCAATTATATTTCATAGGTTGATAGAGGAGCAGCTAGAAAGAGGATCAGGACTCTGGGCCTGCTCTGACTGGACAGGTACTTCAGTTCTCTATTGCAGTAAAGCAAACCACTCCAAACAGCTCCACTGTGTTGGTTCCAACAATTCAACGGGCTAGTAGGGCTCCTTTGTAGAAAGGCGGATCAGCCAGGAGCTGAAAGTCTTGTTCTTGCTCTCCATGTGGTTTTGCTCCTGGCTTCTCCTGAGTGTGGTCAGCTCTGGAGTCCCAGAATCCAAAACAGGAGCTGAGTGGCTTTCTGAGGTGCCCATACTTCCGCAACATCACTTCTGCCACGTTCTCGTGGTGAAAGCATGTCAAGGACCAGCCCAGATTCCTGAGTAGACAAGAGCACCCCTCTGTGGAAGGGAGGGGCAGCGAGGGCATGCTGCTGGGGTACACTTGCTGACCTGAGGAATCTGCCAACCTTAGAGAACCTAACACAGGGGGAGACGGTGCCATTCTCGTTTCTCAGACTCTAACAGGTGAGTTTTGGTCACGTACACCTGGGCACCTGTACAAGGAGCCCAGAATGTAAAGCAGTCCTGAAAACACACAAGGAAGGCTCTGACATGCAGGTCGCTCCAAGAACTCCACGTCCAAGCTGACTGACACGGAAGAGTGGGTACATGAAGCATAGCTGGATCATGTATTAGGTGCAAGTTGAGCTGAACCAGGTACAAATCCGAGCTGCTGTCCAAACATACTCTATTATCCTGAACAAATGACTTAAATCTCTAGTCTCAGTTTTCCTACATTTATCATATATGCTGTAAGATTACATAATAAGGCTGCTGAAAAGCATCTGGTACGTTCCGGAGTTCAGTAAAGTCTGCAGCATGCCCCTACGCTGGGCATTTTTTCTAAGAGGGAATGTAAGCTCCAACCAGACCAGGAAGGCGAAGTGGGCAGTTTCCAGGACTTAGTCACAGTTTTCCCTGTACAGTCTCACACAGGCTGATCCTCCTCCAGCATGGAGGAAATCCTCACCAATGGCAGCTGGCTTCCCTCAGAGTACTTAAAGCTGAGACTCAGAATTGCCACCGTATCAGTTCTGATATACTCTATTGATTAAAGAAGGCCATGGGCCAGTCCAGGTTCAAGGAGAGGGATCTACAAAAAAAAAACATGAATTACTGGAGTTGTGACTCTGGAGGCCACCAAAGTAAGAGTTCACTGCAGACCCATATTCTTAAAAGATTAAATATGTACAGGAATCTACAGCGCTTGTAGAGTGGTAAGTGATCTGCCCCTACTGACGGGCAGGACAGTGGAGTGTCAAAGTCAGAGATGCAGCCAAATTGCTGGAGTCCCACAACTTCCTGGGCATGTGACCTAGGGTAAGCCTCTCAAAATCCTCATCTATACAATGTGGATAATAAAGTACTTAGCTCTAATTTTTGTGCAAATTAAATAAGTGGATGTTTTGTCAAGTGCTTAAACCATGCCTCACACACAGTTAAGTATGAGAGCAGGGCTTGCTGTTATTATATCCTATTCAGAGTTAACTCTGATATCTGAAGCCTGGATTAAGTTACTAGCATTAGCACGTCCAGTGAAGCAAAGTGACATCTACAGAAGCAAAGTGACATCTACAGAAGCACAGCTGTCTGCCTTGTTCGTAAATGTCAGTCAAGGTTACTGAATGCCATTCTGCCCTTGCGACCCTGGTACTCCCCGACAAGCAGCCCGGTCTGATAGGACTTTCTGTTGGTCCCTGGAAGCAGCCCATGGTCAGCTGAGTCCGTAGAACCCCAGGGTTTGGTCTAGCAGTTAAATTTCTCTAATATGTGGGAAAATATCTGAGTCCCACCAAAGTTGGTCCCCATAGCTGTCTTACTGAGAAGAAGCTCACTTGTGTTTCTCTTTTTCATCCCCGCTGGAATGTCTCCCTGACTTTTCCTTGAATAATCACTGCTTGGAAACGACCCTCACTAACCAAAGAGAACTGCCCTCTTGGGTGGTAAAGGCGATTTGCACAGTGATGGAAAAATAACATTTTTTATCCAATCCATAATTAGGTCTTGGAGAAACAAATTAAATGAAGGCAAAATTATGTTTCTTTAAAGCATGAATACTGATCTGCATAATGATGTACATTTAATGGTTTAATTTCCAAGGGAAACTATTTTTAAAATGAGTTTGGGAAATGTATTTTTCCCTTCAATTCTATGTCTATAATGTTGAGTCCCCAGGCCTGGTGCCGCATTGCCCCTGCCTGGATTCCTAGCTAATTAGTGATGACATTTTAATCTTAATACAGCAAAAGAGTCTTCCACCTCAGAGGACATTCTTCCATGGCAGGTAAAGAATTAGCGCAAAGCAGCAATGGTCCCCAAGGTATGGCATCTGAGGACTTGATCTCTCACCCTGAACCACCACCAGCACCTTGAGTCCCCAGGCCTAAGCATTCTCAGCAGAGACAGAGATAGTAACATTTGCTGTTATGAATATGTAAAAAGGTGTCTGACATCCCTTTTTATCAGTAGCACTGAGGCTACCTCCTTGGAAGGTGGTGTCACAAAAGGAATCTTAGAGTCAGATAGCCCTGTCTGATTTTAATTAGTTCAGCCACTAATGAGATACATGAAAAATGCTGACCTTCAACTGTTTTGCACCTATACAAATGGCCATTTCCTATGGTTCTGCCTTAATTAAATGCCTATATCTGGATGCATGTGCTAGATTTCAGGATCATGGTGGTAGTAATAAGAAGCAGTGGGAGTGGTGGCAGTACTAACGGTGGTAGCGTTGGTGGTAAGAATAGAAGGAGGGAAGGAAATAAGCAGGTGATGGTGATACTGCCTGCTCAGCTGACTGGAAGCACTAGATGAAATTAAATGAGATCATGTGCTTCATTAGCGTTCTGCCTAGTACACTGGCCACTTTCAAAACAATTTAGTTTCTCTCTTCCTATTTTGGATTTGGCCCATTCATTTGTTACCAGGAAAACTGAATTAACTCAGAAAAATCACAGGGATATTGCAAGCCTGCCCAGGTCTTAGAAAAGCAATGTGGATGGTGGGTGAGACAGAGGTCAGTAATAAGTGTATATTTGCGGCACAGTCCACGGTTTCTCAAACTTCCTCAGTTTTCCTGTTTTCTCTCCTCAAGAGCTCCCTGAGGTAGGAGTTCTGCCCCCATGTCCTGTGCAGCAGTCATTCTGCTTGGCTGCAGGGGTTTGAGGGCCATGGGCCTGGGTGAAACATCTGTGCCAGGGAGAGCTGCATCCCAGAGTGGCTCATCTAATTCCAGCTGTGGCAGCAAGACTCTCAGCCCACAACACAGGCAGAAGGGTTTTCTTCAACCCTTGGTCAGATTTTCCCACTGAACACTCACATCACATGAGCTGAGGTTTCACCCCACAGCATCGATAATCCAGTAAATCACCTCTAACCTGAAATGACAGGTTTTGGTTTGGGGATCCTTGATAAATTCTTGGTCCACACTTCAAAATAGAAAGAGACTCAGAGCTCAGCAGAGCAAATAAAAAGTAAGCTTCCCTGGCGATCCCAAGAAGAACAGAGCACCTGTCACCCACCAGGCACCTGCCAAAGGCTATTTCAGTCCTCTCAGTGATGCCCATGGCCAGTTTTACACTCTCATTGAGCCTCAGAGAAGCTAACCTGTTACCTCCTGGTCACACATCAAGTGAGATCCATGTTTCAAACACCAGTGGTTTTATCTCCAGAGTGTTATAGATCACACCTCCACACCACAAAGATAGCAGCTTTGAAGACAGCTCGTTTAGGCATCAGCACTGTTAGGGATGTGTAGAGAAGAAGAATGAACTCTTATTCTTCCAAGTTTTTGATCAGCCATTCAAACAATTACTGAGCCTTTTCTACGCAGGCGTGATGCTGGGGGCTGGGAGCCAATACTGAGCAAAGCATGTGGGCACTGCTGTCAGGGCTGCGTCCCCTGTGTGCAGAGGTAACTGGCATACAGAAGAGCAATTCTGTTGTTGTGCTATGCAAGTTAAGTGGCACCCAACCCACCCCAGGGTCATCGGGGGAAACCCTCCATAAAAGAGAAAAAAGCTAATACATTTCAATGAATGAATAAACCAAAGTGAGGAAGCTGGGATGAGGACCAGGAGACAAACTTGCCATGAGTCCCCAATAGGTCAACCTCAATATCACAAACTCTGAAAAACTTGGGATCCACATGGTCATGGTCCATCTGTCCACTTCACACTGCCCATGTCACCCCTACACTTCCCCCAAATGCACACGCATTTCAAAGTCCCTCTCAGCAGCTCACCTGAACATTCCAAACTGAATTCTGCAATTCGGAAGAGGTGAGGCTGCCACAACAACAGAGCACAAAAGAAATGCCTAAGACAGGAAAACATTTTTATCGACCTACTTGAAATGTAGTTTGCTCCTCTCCAATATGTTGAAAACATTGAAGCGCCTTTCCAAATATCTCAAACATCTGCTGAGTGGGCCAAACGCCCCCTCCCATTCACTCACCCACAGTCACTGTCTCTGTCAAGTCTCACATGAACTGACGCTCAGTTACAACATGTATAATTTTGCTCCACATTCCTCAGTCAAGGCCATGTTGAGACCATCTTTTCCTGTGGTCCTCTGGGTGTGCACAGGGATGCTGATGAAATGCACGTGCATGATAATTAAATTTGGCATAATTACTTTTCCAAATGATCACTGACACTCCATTGTTCTGAAAGGATTAATCCTCAGAGCCTTCCAAATGCAGCCGAGTTCTTGGATCTAAATGAGATTTCAAAAAATGTAATTTATAATAACCACAATCCCTAATGCACACTTTAATATATCCTTTCTTTGTTACAGTCATTTGCTGGTAAAATCCCACTGAATTAGAATTCTCCTAAGGTGATGAGCTACCTGTCCGAGGGTGCCAGCTGGGCTGTCACAGACATTCCACTGTGGAGTTTGAGCATGTGAGTGACTCTGATATCTGCCCGAATGCAGAAACTGTACCTCATTTGGCTTCTTCCTTTCTAGCTGAGCCTTAGACTATTCCGCACGCCTGAGAGAGGTGGAAGAGACTGATTATTCCCTTCCTGTGGACCCAAAAAATGACTAGGCTCTGCTAGACCGTGGGAGGGCAGTGGGGAGAGGAAGGGAACCCTTACACTTGATGAGGTAAAAATTCATGACTGTCAAGCTGGAGTGTGCGGCAAGAGTGAGTGCCTGCTATGAGCCAGGTGATTTGCCAGGTGCCTGATACACATTTTACTCACAGATCGGCAGACTGTTCCCAAGAGACAGATATGTCTACTCTCCTTAACACAGGAGGCCCCTAAGCAGCCTCAACATTAAACACTCGCTGAAAGTCACGTGGGGCTACTGGGTGGGGAGGTGGGGGTGGCCTAGAATTTGCGACTCTATCAATGGAACCACAAATCTCTGCATTTTCTGGAAGTTGGGAAATCACAGTAGAACTCAGCATCTGGGGAGAGGGCCTAGATGAACAGGCAATACCTCCTGAGGCTAGAGAGAGAGGCGCTGGCCTTCAGAAAAGGAAACCTGACTTTCCAGAGGACAGGCAGGGTACGCTGGAGTCTTGGTCTCCATTGTCAGGGACCCTGAGAGCTGCCCACAATGCAGCCCAATCCACATTCCTCTCATTCCTATCCCTTGTGTTCATGTTCTACCCCCTGAAAGAAAGGATGTTTTGATCATCTGCCTGAGATGACCCATGGAGACAGCAGTGCTCGGCTACATTTTCTCTTACAAAGAAGAGAAGATTCAACAATACGCCTTCTTTTCCAGGCTGTGAGAGGGCAGAACATGGGGAGGCACATGTCCTCCTCTCACCACAGGCCTCTGCTGTACAGACGTCTGACGCTCCGTCTTCGCAGCACACCTGGACAACAAACCCCTACTCGCCACCATCAGTTTTCCATAAAGCAGCTTATCTCCCCAAATGCTTGCCTATGCTAGGCCAATATCTCAGAACAGCACCAATTTATCTAGTTAAAGAAAACTCCAAGTGACAAAACACCATCTGCAGAGATCACCAGCATGGGTCTCATTTATAATATGCATTTTTGCTTATTCACTGGAAATGGAGAGCCTAACTGGCATTCTCAAGGAAATGGGGGTATTCCTGTTATTTTACTCAGCATCCTCAGCATTAGTTAGAAATCTTCAGTATTTAGACAGATTTAAACATGCAGAACATTTATTAATGGTATCATTAGCTCTGACATTTCAATTTAATCAGTGTTACTACAGACAAGTAAAGTAATTCTCGCGCACTCATACATAAACAACATTATCTTTTCATTTCCAAAAGGTACCATTTCATGATCTAAGACACTCAGGGAATAATTTCATCTGTGTATGGGGAGGCAGATGAGGAAAATCTGGTGAGGTCTCTGTGTGAGAATGCACTTGATTAAATAACACATAAATTACAGAGGAGGCCACAGAGAAGACCTCTGGAGACCACTGATGCTTCCCCATTCGTTCTTAATAAATGTTAAATAAATGTTTTCTGCCTGCATAAATCCAGTCTGTTCGGGAATAAGACAATGAACCTCTCAGATGGTGATCCTTTCCATGAAGGGTCATGAGAAGTAATCTGAAATGCTCCATAAATCCTTCCAAGACCAAGGGGCAGCACATTTAATAATCAGAGAAATCCAGTGCCAGCGTCTTTCTGTGCTGCAGGGCTCTGGCGTGCAAAGTGATTGCTCTAAAGGGCAGCAGAGTCTCCTGATGAACGCATTGTTAGCTGGTAGGGGTGCATCTGCAAACAAATGTGGGCCCTCCTGGCCCCACATCACACTCTTTGGGGAGCACACACAGACCCTCAGTGAGCCCTAATTGGACAGAACAAGTCCAGGTAAATGACACCTTCCTGATCTCCCTGAGATAGCCTTCTTGGTGTGAAAATTCAACTACTGAGGCCTCTTTGGTTAGTCATTAGGCACCAGAAGGACTAGAGACAACTGGGGTTCAGGATGTGATGGGCAGACAAAGGCAGAAGAATATCTGATCTGTATGAGGGGGAGGGGGTCCCAAAACCCTCAGAAACAGATTGGGACTTGATTCCCAAATCTACCCTGTATAAGCTGGTGAAGCTGTGCTGCATGGCAGCCTGCCTCCACCTCTGAGAGGTCAAATCCTGTGCTCCGCTCATAAAAAGTAGCTGGATCTTGTCCTAATTTTAGCTTCCATTTTTGGCTAATGTTGAAATCTACTCAGTGTATAGACCCAAGCACCATTCAAGGGGAGAGAGAGAGAGAAAGAGAGAGTAGGGGAAAATTGAAAACAAAAATCAGGATCACTAAATTCAAAATTCTACTGTGAGGGCAAGCCCTTTATGGTTATAAAATATGAAGGAATGTTGAACTATAAAGGAAATGCAGCAGGAATTTTTCTTTGTCCCAAAGAGGATTATGCAAGGGTAGATGGTCTCTCTGAGGATTCCCAGTGTATCTTTTTTATCTGATACTGATTTTGAGCTTATTATACCCAGACAATGCACAAATCAATTGAAATATATCTCATTTAATCCTCAAAATAATCCCATACATTCAGGTGACTACCGTGATCTCAATTTTCAAACTAATGAAACCAAGGCTGAGAAGAGTTGAATAACTAGTCCATGATCACATGGCAATAAAATGGGACCTAATGTCTGCCTCCAAATCCCATGTATTGAATTCCTCAGGAGGCATGGGAAGCAATCATGATGCCCTTGAGGAGTCCTGCAGACAGAAAAAAACTAAGAGAAAAAAGTCTTAGGCCTCAGGGCCCTTCTCTTGCTCTGGTTCCAATAAATGCTAGAGAGGCCCCCTCACTGTTTTCTCATGCGTCTTTGGCTTTGTGAATTTGCAAAAGTAAGATAACTGAAATCAATTAAGACCACCGTTCCACTTCAACTCCCTTTAACTACAGTTTCTCTTACATCTACTGCTATTGAAGCAGCTATTAGAAACTTTGGGAAGCTAAAGTTCGAGTATGTTTGGTTTGAGTTTAATGAGATAGCTTTCCACAGTATAATGTCACTTCTGTGCACGGCTAACAGATTGCTGAGTATATCAGGATGGTGAGCCAGGATTTCTTTCAACCACCCAGTGTGCCAGCTCACCCAGAGGTGCACAGGTCAGGTCGTGTCATGGCAACAAATGTCCTGCAGTCTCTGGCACCAGAAGTAGGTGGCAGTGGCAGAGAAACAAAATTTGAAATAAACCAAGTCGGAAGATAGTCATAGACGAATCTCACAGATCACACACACAAACCCAAATATGACATTAATCTTAAATTTATCAGACTTTAACAATGATGAAAAGCTGAAGACAACTTTTCTAAACAACTACTATTCAAAAACTTTCAATAATGCCAGAGGAAAAATTTAACTATATTTCTATTCTTGCTATAAAAAAATTAAATCTAAAACACTCTCATATGAAGGGAGGATTCAACAGTAACCAAAAAACGATAAGGGAAAAATATATTAACAGAATTATGTGCAGCTGCTATGTGTGTGTGTTTGCTTCTGTTGTATTTGTCGCCTTGTCTATGTTTTTTATTTTATGATAAATAAATATCCTCTTCCATGTCTGATTTTACATTCACAATTTCAAGTCATTTTTCTTAAACAAAATCCCCCAAATTATATACACTTCTTGTCTCATAAAACCAGAACCCATCTTGCCTGCAAAGCTAACCAGAAGTGAAGGCTCATCTCCTCTACAGATTCAAGGCACATCTCTGGGCCTCCTGTTTTCTGTCATCAAATTCACATGGGATTGTTGACCCCAGTGAGGTCTAGGAGATGGAGTATGCAGGCCTTTGGGAGAGTTAACACCACGTCTTGGTATTAAGAGCAGCTAGGCTTCTTGGGGGGCAGTCTGATTGCAAAAGTTCTAACTCAAATTTCTTTCTTTGCTGCTTCTGCTAGGAAATGTGGAGGCAACTGCGTGCAACACAGCAATTGTTTTTAACTCATATAATTCACACTTCTCTGAGCCTCTTCTCCTCCCACACCTCATCTTCCACCTCCCAGATTTATTCATTTCTTGTCCTTTATGATCTAGGCTCCAATTTCCACCAGTTATTCTTCTTTATTGAATCAGATTCACTAAATATGCAAATAACTTAAAAAGCATATCTATCTATAGCAGGCTTAGTTTTATAAGGGGGAAATAAACTTTACTGAAAAGCAGAGACAAACAGGACCCAGCAGTCCTGAGTCGTTTTCATTGTTTTGGAGTTTTTAGCTGGTGGTTCATCATCCCACTGGCACAAGCTGTACTGGAGGAGATGGAAAAGGGGCAGGTGGAATTCAGGGGAAGGGAGTGAGCATTTCTTCTGTTATCTTTTCATATGTCGACAGTGGACATTTTTCTCCGCCCTTAGGTTCTCCCATTCCAACTGTGACCCCTATTCCATCTGCGGGTATGTCTCCTGGCTGGCTGCATTCGTCCTGTCCTGAGGCAGAATCATTTGGTAGAAATCAGCAAGCCCTGAGACTGAGCATTCTCTGCAGGCGAGTCGCTGTGGCTGGTGTGTTGCTAGAGCCACGATGAAGGTGCTGCAGACACACTGGGCTCCGTGTTGCTTTTTGGAGGAAAAGAAACCTGGTGTCAAGGGAGAAACCACAAATGGATGGAAAGCAGGTAACAGGGTGAAAGGTGTGATCGCAGACAGAACAAGAAATGTGAACACCAGAGGCACAGTTTTACTGTCTTCCTAGAAAATTCTAGGCTGATTCATGAGGACAGGATGAAAGCAGAAGATGTCTGGCTACTAACAAAACCCTGAAATAGTTCAGAAAAGTATGAATTGAAGTAGCATCCTCTTAGTCACAGTTTTGCTTCCCACAGAGAACTGTGGTTCAAAAAGGTGATAAACAAGATTATTTTGAGAAAGAATCACAGTCCCCTAACTTTTATTAAAGTACAATGCTATAGTTGTTCTATTACTGCTGTGGCTACGCTCTTACTGTGCCTAATTTCTAAGTCACACTTTATCACAGGTGTGTATGTATTGAAAAAAAAACATCGACAATATAGAGTCCTGCACACTTGGTGGTTTCAGGCAGCCACCGGGGACTTAGAACACATCTCTGGAGTTACGTGGGGCCCACTGCATGTCGGGACAACTGAGTGGCCACCTGAAAAAACATTAAGTGGGGCTCATTCTCCATACAGGGCACACCATGTATCAGGCTAAATTCAAACAAAGGATTAGAGTTGTAAATGCATCAACTCGAAAGATAACATTAAATATTTGCCCATGTTTTCTCTAAAATCTAGAGTCCATAAAAATAAAAGAACGGCAACCGAATGACGTAAAAACTTATGTGGCAAAAAAAAATAATAATGATAATAAGTAAAACAAAAACTACCAATATTCTGGAGAAAACACTAGCAACACTGATATTTACAATGAAAAGAGCGATCTCCTTGATGTGTAAAAATGTCTACAAGAAAGACACAACAGCCCAATTTTTAACATGAAAAAATTATACAAATTGCAGTTAACAGAAAAAGAAAACAAATGGCTCTAAAATATCTGGAAAGATACACAGTTTAAAACAAGATAATAAAAATATCAAGCTTCAATTATTTTGTTATCATTTTTACCTGTATCTTAAAGTTTGGCAAGGCATTGCATAACAAGGCTATAGGGAAATCAATACCTCACACATTATTATATAGAAATGGACTCAACCCTTATAAAGGCTAACTTGGAAATAATACATGAAAATTACACACATGTAAATCCTTTTAACCAGTAACTCTATTACTAGATACTCCTCTTAAAGTTATTCTCACCAAATTGCAAATTAATATGTATTCAATATTATTTATTCAATGATGTTTTTTCAATACTGAAAGACTGGAAATAGCTTAAATGTCTCTCAAGTGGATACTGGTGAAATAACTCATGCTCCTTTCACTCACAGGAAATTACTGCAGTTGTAAATAGACAAACAAAAAGGCTGTAGTAACGCATCAATAAAAATAGATATAAAATTATTTTTAAATTGAAAGAAAACTCAAGAATAATGGTAAAGAGGGGAAGGAGTTAAAGTCTGTATACTCTTATTTACTTGTGGCTTTCAAAACTATATGCATTGTTTTGTTATCTATTCATGGGGTAGTGCTTGAAGGGGGGGAATTTTCATTATGCATGTTTTTAATACTTAAATTTTTTAACCATGTGGTCCTATTACATAAGCAAATAACTTAGAAATTTAAAATAATTCTAACTTGATGGTCATTCAGAACAGGTCTAAGTTCTATGTCATCAGAAAAAAAAGCTAATTGCTTTCTGCCGGTGGTATCTTTAGTGAGGTGACTAGTTAGAAGTGGTCGACTGGTGACTTGGGTTGGCATCCTGACCTTGACCTGATCCCTCCATTCTCCTGGCCTTGCAAGTTAAGGGAGATGCTAGGTAAGGTCTTTGCTGCTCTGAGGAAAGTAGCTCTTGATACTACAGGCTCAAGAATGAGCACTTAATATGTTTAAGAAAAAATTAATCCTCAAAGCAACCCTAGTTTAATAAAAAAGAAAAGTGAGGGTTAGATCGATATCATGATTTCCTCAACAAAGGATGTGGAATAGACAATAGATAGAAGATAAAATACAAAAGGTTAATAACTAAAAAGAAATGTTCCCCAACTCCCTCCACTTACTAAAAAACAAAACAAACCTAGAAAAACGCATTGCCAAGAAAGTGCCAGGGTCCTTCCTGGCCAGGGCAGAGCTGAAGGTCACCTATGCAGCGAATGGGTATGAGCCAGTCTGGCTTGTGCTGGGACTTAGAGAGCACCAAGCGGCTGATGGGACGTGACAGGAGGTGAGATGACAGCCTGGCAGCCAGACTCCCAAGTGGAGGGCTTCCCCCAAGCATGCCATAGCTCCAACCCGGCTATCACACTCAGACCCTCCTACTCAAACGAGCAAGTGCTTCAGGTTAGCAGAGCGCTGGACACCTCTCCCAGGGCAGAGGAAATCAGCCTTCAAGGCTCATAGCTCTATGACCTAAAACCAACCTTATCAAGGGGAGACAGGGACAAAGATAACAATCATATCTTGGCTGAAATTTCAAATCTCTGTTGTGTTCACTGTATCCCAAGTTCACTTGTCCCCACCTGGCTTGCTCATGAGCCAAAGGCTCCAGGGACAGAGATGATGAGGGAAGCAGCCTTTAGTGAGATGCCAGCAAAAGAAGACATTGGTCTTCTTTAGCAAGATTAGACCATGGTATAAGGAGCTGATATCATCACCTGGATAAAAACAAGCTCGACCTATCTCAGTAAACTTCACCATTGTCCACTGTAACTGAGAAGAAGCCTCTGTCAGCATTAATTCCCACTTTCATCTCCAGTTCTCTAGCCCAACACAGAATCACAGTTAGGCCCTTGACCATGCCCTCTGCCGTAAATAAGCAAAATCAGAGAGAGGAAGATGTCCCTGCTATTGGCTAGGGGACTAGACACTGACCTCTACTAAAGAACTGGGGCTCGTGCTATCCTGGGCTTCTCCCCTCTCCCAGCTTCATCTTTCCACCAGTCCTTTGCCTCCCTTGACCCATGGCCATTCAAAACACCCATTCACACCTGAACTGGGTCCCCATCATTGTCACAGGATTACTCTGCTTATCATTAGAATCCCTTGAGAGTTTTAAAATAGACTGATAGCTGGCTCACATCCCAACATTTATAATTTAAGTGGTATGGGATGGGACCTGAGCATTGGTATTTTTATGAGATCCCAGGAGCCTTTATCTTATGTTGCCTCATTTTATTTATTTGAATTTCTCATCATCTGTCTTCATGGAGACTATAATCCAAAGGAGGAGGTAACGAAGATTCTTAGAGGAGAAACACACAACTTCACTTACCTCTCGTCAATGAAAGAGACTTCTCAAAGGGCTCAGGATAGAAGGATCCCCCTGAGACTCTGCCAGGCTCAACAACGAAAGCCCCACCTCCCAGGAAACCCCTTAATCTGCACAAATCGAGAGCTGGTCACCATAACTCAGTAGATCACAGTCGGCAGTAGACAGACACTTAACAATCATAGACTCTCTTTTATGTAGGCTTAAACCTGAGATTATGGGGAACATATTGACAAAACAATGAATCTACACCCTGAATGTATACCTATCTATGGTCTATCATCCGGGGACTCATCATTTAACCAATAATTGGGCATTTAAGTGGCAGATTCTTTGTTGCCCACAGAGGCCAGGTCCCCTGTGGAAACTGAGAGGTGGTTAAACAGAAGAGGAAATCAGAAAACATTAGGATATCTTGGAGGAGGAAGGAGGTCCCAAGGAGCACAGGATGCACCAGCTCCGACACGACAGAGGGGTCCTGGCAGCACAAGTAAGGGTGGGAGTTCAGTTCAGGATGAGCCTGACTCCCAAACAACACGCCTGTGTGGGGACGGGGTCATGGGCTGAGGAGCGGAGTCAGGGAGAAGCATGGAGGTGACAGCGGGTAGTTCAGTAAAACACAAGCACCAAGGTGACCTGGGTGAGATGCCAGCAGATGACACCCAGCAGCAATGCTCCCAGGCTAGGTTGCCATTAGTCACCAAAAATACACTGTGCTTCTTTCTGTTCACCACCACAGGTCCTGGGGATACTGTATGAATGAAAATGACACAGCTCCTGACCTCAGGAAGCACCTTTTCTAGGGAATGGAAGCAGTCTTAAAAAAATAATTTCAAGGCATGGGGCAAACATTCATTCTGTTGTGCTGACCTTCTGAATTTTAACTCACAGTCTAGGGGAAACCAAGAATTCCCAGTGGGATGTGGGGTGGAGGGAAGACCTCAGCAACAAACTTTAGAAACACTGAGTTGGACATGAAAATAAAAGTTCCTCAAAGCAGGGTCATGGCTGAGGTTAACTGGGAAGAGTGTGGAACAGTATAATCTCTCCAGGAAAATAGCAATATTTCGAGAGATGGGAGGAAGAAAGCACCTAAGAATTCTGATGAGCTATTTTAACAGAGTTTTAGCAATGCTAAGCTGTCACTTTTCAGAATATTTTGGGGGAAATAAAGTAACTTTCTTTCTTCCTAAATGCTCATATCAGCAAGTTGTTGTTAGAGAAAAGTTGGGTGCAGAAGTCTTTTACGTGAGAGAAATGAATGCACAGCTTAGAAGCCCCCGCCCAGGAATGCCTGTCTCATTTGCCGTGTTTCTCATCAGTGAAGACCTCCTGGCAAACATAAAACCATCAAACGGGAAACAAGGCTCAATTTTTGTTCCCTTAACTCACTGTCGGAAAATCTAAAACCTGCCGGAAATGAAATCTCATACCCAATAGAGATGCTCGGCATTCCTGACAGGGAACGGGTCCCTCACGGCCACGTGACTGATGTGATGAAGCACTGACTCCATGCCAGGCTCTGTGCACCCCGCAGACACTACTTCCAGATGTTTCCAAAGCACAGGGACCAATAGAACCATCAACTCCTTCGCACATCCAAAGGGCAGGCCCGACTGCTCTTCTCCCTGCCCAGCTGTGCTTTCTGTTTTAATTAAAACATGCTGAATACCAGAGAGATTGGAAGGCGTTTGACAGCGTTCTCTGCTCTACAAGCAGAGATGTGATGAGGTTAATTACATCGTCTAAAGAGGCCCTAACTGCCCCTTCCAGACATGTTCTCCTATCAGTATGCCCCTGAGCGAGCAGCCAGTTACACTAGCTAATCTCACACAGACAGACATTGGCAAAGCATCCAAGCACCCAGTGAGCTGAGGATGGAAAGGGAGAAGGAAAGTGTGTGCAGAAATGGTGGATGGCTTTGACAATGTCACTATGGTTAGAAAGGTGACCCTTTGCATTGATGGGGACCTGGTTGTCTGTGGGATGATGGAAAGACACCTTCCGGGAAATGGGAGGGGGTGTGACTATAGCGGGGTGCAGATTCATGTCTCATCTCCTTCTACAGATGATGTATTCTGTTACAATACAGGTGGCACCAGGTCAAAACTGGAAGGCTTGTGTCACCATAAAGTTGGCAGGGTGCCCTGGCTCTCTTGCCTATACCTTGGCCTTAGGATCTCAGAGCAAATCTGCCAGAGCCTCGTCCATTTGGGGCTTCGTTCCCATGGGTGCTGCAGCCCAAATGGGCTCAAAGTCAAAGCCACCAGCATCTGTGATTCCGGAATGTACCCATGTTCAACTGCCAACAGATCCCTACAGACCCACAAACCAGCATCTGCTTGGAGGAGGTTGGAGGGGAGGGTTAGAAGGAGGAAAACCAGCAAGAACCAGGGTTAGGGAAAAGTGAATAGTCTGATTCTCGCCCAAAATCACTGGGCTAAGGTCCTGTCTCTCACAATTACTACTCATGTAACCCTGAGAACATTATTTAACACACGTTAGCCTCAGTTTCCCCACTGGCTACACATGGACACTAATCCGTCCTGTGGGAGTAGCCGCAGGACTGAGAGATGACAAGCTCAGGTGCTAGCACATGGCAGCTCACTATGTAGATGTGTCCATGATGAGCTATGTCAATGACATTCATGAGCCACTCTCCTGTCACCCAGTCTGGAGGTACGGTTTAGGTCAAACACTTTCCACCCCCTTCTGAGCCGGGTGACCCCAGATGAGCTACACCAACCTGCACCTCCTTTTCATAAAGTGGAGGTACCAACATTGGTTTCACAACAGTACTACAGAGGTTAAATTAGTTATTAAAGTAGTATCCGGCACATAGTAAGTGATGAATAAATATTTGCTGCTCTTATGATTTCCAGAGCAGACTGTCTTGTCAGGAGAGATGGAGCACCCTGCTGGCCCCAGAGGGTAGTTCCATGGCAGATCCCATGTTCTTAGAGACCCAGGCAGCAAGGAGAGTGAATGAGACTCCATGTCCCAGGAATTATTTCCTCCAGTCACTCCAGAGTTTCAGAAGCTGCCTCCTTGCTCTCCAACCAGAAGGGGAGACGAAAAGACAGGTGCTCACAGGATTCAGAGCCAACCTTTGAATATCTGCTCACAGATTGAGTGGATGGCAACAGAATTCAATTTTTAAAAAATCAATATCGAATCAAGGCTAATTTTTTCTCTGCTCGAAAGAAACAAAAGCTAATTCCCCTGGTCACACGTGTCATAGTATCATTTTAAGAACGTTTCCCTTCAAATATCGAGACACCGCTCCATGTGCCCACTATACCATACAAGCGCTTCTGGCACCACCAGAAATGAATTATTTGTGCTCTGAAATCCATACTGTTATAGTTTCATATTGTGTCTCTGACAAACAAATCATCTCCACGTTTGTCAAATGTGGCATTCTTGATGACGTAAGCTGTAATACAGTGGTGGCAGAGCAATGTAGACACACAGTTCAGATGAGAAGAAGGTGCAGTGAATGAGCAGGTGAGTGAGGTGCACACTCTTCAACCAGAGATCTGGGCTCAGGAACCGCGAACGCGCTCCTGGAAGCCTCCGAGGAAAGCCTGCGTATGATGAACCACCACTACATGTCTTCCCTTGTGATAGGTGTTTTGCATACAGGAGCATATTTATGAAGTCCATGAGGTAAATACCATTGTTCTCCTTTTCTAGCAAAGAAACAGATTTATTGGGCACAAGAAAGACACTAATTCAAACCAGTTTCCACAGTCAGTCAAGGGTTGGGCCTAGATATGAAACCTAAAATGTCTGGTCTCAGCAGTCATGACCTTAATCACTAGGCCCTGACAAGATCTTATAACCTTATTGGTTATTCAGGAGAGCAAGAATTCTCAATAATTTAGAATCCATTTGACCTATTTTTGTTAGTCTCTTGTTTCAAAATTAATCTTTCTCTAGGCACAAATTAAAAGTTTAATTATAATAAGTCCAAATTAATTATCTTTTAAGAATTGCATGACATTCCTAAGATGTAAAACTTGCCAGGTCTGGAAGCCTCTATAGTTAGCACAACATGATGACGGCAATATTTCCTAATTACAACACTTAACAACTAATCCTCACACCAGCAAACACACACATACACACACAGCAGTCTGAATCTGTATCATAACATCCTTCCAAGGCAAAATCTCATTATTGATAATCAATTTTGTTCACAAGATCTCTGAGGATGGACAGTATCGTTGTTTATTGACAGCTTGGAAACGACAGTTTCTCATTCATTCAACAAATGTTGATTGAACATCTCAGGCATTGTTCTAAACTTGGATACCAGGCAATAAACAAAATAAGCATAAATTACAGGTCTCCTATACGCAATGGTCTGGTGAAAGGAAACAGACAAAAAGCAAAATGAGTCAAAATAAGGAGTGTTATGGTGTGATGGTTAATTTTATGTCCATTTGAATAGGCCAAAAAGCAGACAAATATTTGGTCAAACATGATTCTATGAGGGTATTTTGGGATGAAGTTAACATTTAAAGCAAATTATCCTGCCCAGTGTGGGCAAACTGCATCCTGTCAGTTGAAGGCCTAAACAGAAGGAAAAAGGCAGCATCAGCCTGAGTCAGAGAAGACTCCTCTCACCTGTCTGCCTTCAGGCTGGATATCAGCTTCTCCTTGCCTCTGAGCTCAGACTGAAACACTGGCTCTCCCTGGATCTTGAGCCTGCTGGCCCAGGGACTGGAACTACACCATCGTCTCTCCTGGGTCTCCAGCTTACCAGCTCGGCCTGCAGATCTTATGACTTACTATCGCCGTTGTCATGGTTCCTCATACAGTTATAAGAGCCCTAGCAGACTAACATAAAAGGTTATAAAAGAAGAAAGACAGGGGATGTTTGGGTGCTGAAATTTTAAGAGGACAACAAAGTCTCACTCAAAGGGTGACATGTGAGTTAAAACCTGAAGAATTTGAGGAAGCAAGTCAAACAAGTATGTGAGAAGAGCTTTCTATGCCGGGGGAATGCAAGTGCAAAGACCTGATGTTGGTGCATGTCTATTAGATGTACGGAGCACATCTTACAGGAAGACTGGGGCAGCTGCAATGGAGCCAGGAAGGTCAGGCGTGACAGGTCACATGGGACTCAGGGGCTGTCCTGGAAAAAATTCATATACAAGTCAGTGTGCTTGTGTATGAAGCACCTAGGAGTCCTGGGCAGAGTTTACAAAGTTAATTGCAATAAAAGAGCATGCAATCAAAATAGAAACAAAATAAGGATGGAAAATACAGTGGAGTCAGAATCTAACTGAAACTCAAACATGATCTCCACTTTTCCAACAGTCTCACTCTTGCTCTCAATTACCTGAGTCAGCACAAACAGGGAAATGCTCTTAGTCACCAAACTTATCAAATCAAGAAGACACATGTGAACAAATCACTCTGGGGGTGGGGACTAGTTTGGGCACCAGAATCAGAAAGAGTGTCTCTGTGGCATCAGACTCTGTGAAACAGCGTGACCCAACAGCATCATTAACAGCATCCCTTCCCTACATCCAAGCTTCCCAGATCCTGTTTCTTAGGTGGCAAAGGGAAGATGTTCAAGCCAATTCTTCCAAGTTTGCAAGGAGGGTTTGGCAGTGAAGGGTGTCACCCTCAGACACAGAGGTGATTTTTGAATGTAGTTTACAGTATCAGGATGAGGGGATACCCCTTGTCATTCACATTATCCTCATGGAATAGGGTTTCTGGTAGCTGATTTATGGGCAGAAAGAGTGATGGTGAGCCCAGGAATGTTACTGCACTGAAGTGGCCAGTCAAGTAATAACCTCTGAGAATTGGTAGAAAATAGAGTCAGGTAGAAATGACATCCTTTTGTAGAAGCCATGAGTCCTACTAGGAATGCATGCACCTGTGCCATGAGATCAGCTGAGTGTGACCACGGCAGGGTCGGGAACCCCTCAGGAAAGTGCTGCCGGTCTGCTGCAGCCCAGTGCTCCCTTTCATCTCGTGTGACCAGAATCATTTACCCTAAGAACATGTAAAGCCATTAGACACTTGCTTGAGTCAAAATTCAGTGTCTCAAGATCCCCAAAGAAGCACAGCCTGTGAGAAAAGATAGCCACCCCAGGACACCCCAGGGCACCATGCTGGGGGGATGGCTATTGAGGTGAAGGAGCCCCTGGCATCAGGAGGCTGAGGCAAGCTTCCGTTTCTGGGAGGTTTCCTGATGGCACTGTAATGTAACTGCCCTCCATCATGTCAAGCTTTCAATAAAATTTGCTACAGATGATAAAAAAGCTGGGGAATATCTACCAAATATAAATTTTAACTCTCTTGGAAGAGTTATTTTAGAGGCCTTATTGTCTGACCAGGAACCTCCCAGTTCAAGGTATTAAGAGTACATTAACTCTATATTAAAGATGATTTTTGAGTCTCATCTCAACAGCATAATATGATATTAAGCATAATAAGTATGACACTTAGCTATTTGTACATATACATACACACACATATATATATATATACATACATACACATACACACACAAATACATCTCAAACACAAGCTCTGACTATAGCCCAGTCCATGCAAACTCCCCAGCACCTGCCGCAGAGGTGGTGATGGAGGCTGAAGAGTAAAGGACAAAGCCCCAGTGAGAGAAGCAGGAGCCACGGAGGACATGGGTCAAGGGCATTTCTTCCAGAGCACAGAGCCAGGCTCCGCTTGAGGAATGTCATTCATGGCCAGAAGAGAAGCAATCATGAGGGCTTCCCCAGGAATCCAGACTGCTCTGATGATGGCTGCGTGTCTGCCTGTCTTCCTTGCTCCAGCTCTAGGACTGAACACGAGGGAGTTCGAAGAAAAGGCTGGAGACAAGCAAAGGTACTGGTTTGCTTGTTTCAGCTTGTCACTCCTTGCACTGCCAGAAGCCTCATCTTAAGCTGACGGAGTCTCAGATTTCTGGCCTTTGGAGTAGATCCAGAGACCGGATGGGATTTGGGGGTTGTCTCCTTTAAGGATGGGCTGCATACGATCTATGTGAGGATGAGGGAAGAAAGAGGAACGTGTAGTGGCTAGAAGAGCTAACTGTAACGGTGCTGTAGCAGGTTACCAAGCTCTTTTTCTTCTCTCTGAGTTCACAGTGGACGGGCATTTACAGACTCTTCCATTTCAGCACAGCCATGTGCTGAGTTTTGCTCAGTGAGATGTGGCGGGGGACACTTCAAAGTCTGGCACTGAATCTCCATGGAGAACCCACCATGTTCTGCCCCTACTGCAGACAATACACAGTCATAATGGTTGATTCGGGAACAGTCATTCAGGCTGGGATCCAGCATATCTCTCTCTCTCTCTCTCTCTCTCTCTCACACACACACACACACACACACAAAATCAGGAACAATCAGGAAGACTCCTTTTGGATTGAAATGAAGTTCACTGGGTTGGAAAAACTTTCAAACTCAAAGACCAAATATTCAGTAAGGGATGGCCTATGATGGTCTCTAAAGAGCCCTAAACCTCCACTAAAACTGTTACTCGAGCAGCCCTGTGTTGGTGTCACTTTCATAAATCAACGGAAAAGTCTTATTCCACCATGGTTCAGCGCAAAGCAGAAGAAAGAGACCCACAGGACATAATGTGATGATGAGGTGACTTCCGTGGAGGCAGGACAGTCTCCAGAGAGCCCGTGAGGAAGCAGGCTTCCAGGAGACGCCCAGGGTATGCTCAGGGCACTTGGCGGCACCAAGGACGCAGCCATTTCTCCATATTGACAGGAGCAGGATGCCAGAAGCTGAGGCTTGCACAATGGAATGAAACAGTCTGTCCCCACCAGTCTCTTGGGATGGGGATAACGACTTCCTTTTTCTGTGTTCCAGTGGGCTCAGTAAAGGAGCCCCATTGGACTTCATGGTGAAGCCCCAGTAATAAACAGCTGGTACCCAACTCTTCCACCATTACCCCCACCATTCCCCAGACTTCTTAAGCCTGGAATCAAATCAGGTAATTTTTCTGGCTGAGGGCAAAGCTGAGTGAAGACAGGTTAATGCCCCTCCAATAGAGAGAAAAGGAAAAATGGTCAAAAAAGTGTACACATACACATTTAACACACCACATTCACTCACCATCCCTGGCCAAGCTACACCACGTTACATAAAATGGAATGACTTCTTCATAATTTATTCCCTCAAGTAATCATCTTTCCTAAATTAGAGGCAGTGAGTCCCGACTCTTCGCTAGGAAGCTGCCTAGATCAAGCTGCCTAAATGGCACCAGACTTTCCACGCTGCTTTTATATAATCTTCCCAACCCTCGTTAGGCACCTACTATGTGCCACACCCTGAGTAGACACTGGAATAGCTGGGTGTCAAGAATGTCATCCCCACCCTCAAAGGATTCTGCATCCAGACAGCAGTGGCCGTCTTCTGGGCACTGCAGCCAGTGGTTACTCCAGCTCTCAGGTCCCAGCTGGGCCCCTCACTGGGGAGTGACCCCCCCCCGGAGATAAACTTCCATCCCACCTCTTTCCCAGTGACTGGCTGGCCTGCCCACCTCGGGCATGCTGAACTCCACAGGAAAGTGAAGGTGCCCAGAGAGGATATCCGGGAGCCGGCAAAGGGAAAGGCGGTCGCCACAAGCTGTGAACAACCTTCTCCCCGGCATTCCTCCCCGCCATGCTGCCTCACCCAGGGGCTTATTTCTATTGGCAATCTCAGTAGTGCATACCCACATTTAGATAAGTGGCACTAAAATAAAATGGACTGTAATTATTGTTATAGATTACAGTAATTACAGAGGGGGAAAGGGCCGATTAGATTAACGGGCCTACCCCCAACCAGGACCCAGCTGATACCAAGGAGATTTGTGCAGAGGGTGATGTATTTGCTGTGACTTTGGCTGCTACTCTGCCCTCCCAGGACCCAGGCTGCAAAGGGCAGGGCAGCCAAGGAGGGGCAGTGGGAGGGAGAAGCTTTCAACCTGGAAATAAACCAGCCATTAGAAAATAAGGTCTCTTCCCTGTCTGCCCAGGGGTCACACACAGTCAACCCAGCTGCCCATGTGCAGGTCAGAGTCTTGCCATGGCTTCCCGCTGTGCCCAGTACAGTCAGGGACTGAGTTCTCTGCTATGGAGACGGTGGCTCAGCTACAGTCAGCCACCTCCCACCAGAGCCACACAGCATCACCAAGGACAGCTGAGACACTAGCCAGTGACTTAGACTCTCTTGAGCCTCCCTGTCCTCCTCGATGGATGAGAGACCATTCCTATGCAAGTAATGCTGTAGTGAGATCACAGACAGTGTCCGGGACAGACTGTGCTTGGCGAGGAGGAGCGTTTGGTAAAGGAGACTGTTCATTCTCCTGCCCTGGTCACTCCTGGGACTCTGTTAGATCTGCAAGTGCTCCCATCTTCATGCCCAGCCTGGTCTCCAGAGCTAAACAATGATGATGCTGGATAGAAGGACTTAACCTGGGGTCACCTTGACCAAGCAATCTGCATTGCCCTCTGAGTCATGGCTACAGCTCTCCTGGTCCTCTAGCACAAACAGCCCCAGAGTGAAGGCTACCAGCCCGAGCAGTTCCTGGCTTCCCATGCACTGGGTATCCAGCTCAGGGCAAGCCTCCAGTTCTAAAGCTTACTCCCTTCTCACTCATCTCTCCTAAAGGAAGCAGAGCTCTGTTTTGAATCTAGGGTAGGATAACTAGAGGCAGATGTCATGGATGTCCGATGCTGTATCTCTTCCCTAACCAACCTCATTTTCCTTCCCAAAGCCTATCCAGCTTCAGTGACACCCACCACTTCTTGGATACCCAGGGCCACCCATTTGTCTGAACCAAAGATGGAGTCAGGCATATGTCCAGTCAAGCGTACACTCCACCAGCTGGGCCTCCATTTTATCCCAGACCAGTCTGAATAGCAGATCTCCTACTAAAGCCAAGCCTTCTCTGATGTTTTGCCCTCCTTATAGCCATCAACCAGGTCCAGGTATTCCTTGCTAAAGTTTCTTCCTACATCTGAAAGGGATCCTATAGCTACAGAATTCATTCCAAAATCACTTCCCAGGGTTTTCTCCTGGTTATGCTCTCTGCTCTTATCTCCTATTATCCCTGAAAAATATTTATCACATCATAAGTATCTGCTTACTCATCGGTCACCCTCAAGAGGCTATAAACTTCATGGGGAATAAAAGAAGTTATTTTGCCCTTTAATTACCCCTTAAACAGAGTGTCTGACACACAGCAGACACCAATTAAAAATTGATGAATGAATGGGAAAAAAAGTATTGATGTCCACTAGAAGCTTGCCAACCTTTTACTTTGTTGATTTACTCTTCCTCTGTGGGTGGAGCAGGGTTTGGCTTAGGGAATATGACTAGGAATAGAGAGGTCAGTGAGCCTGACCATAAGAGGCAGTGGCCACTTGCATAGCTAAAGAGATGATGACTTGGGCCGATGACTCAAGAATGAAGGAGAGTGTGGCCGATTGCAAAGATTGTCCTCATTCCGTCTGCAGAGACACTTAGAAATAATATATTTGAATGGTGCCTGAAAGTACCAGAAACTCATGGCTGTGTCAGGCGTCTAGTACACTCTGGAGATATGGTCTTAATCAATATAAGTATACTAGCAGATTTGTGATTCCATGTAACTACCTCTTACTTAAGAGCCATTCCTATAGGGAAGAAATCCCAGGGCTTAAACAGCTGATACATCTTGATTTGTGATGCTAGACGATTTTCTCTTCTCCTTATATGCATTGTGAAAAACTGATCCAACTTAACTGTTTTCCTGAAAATCTGCAAGTTTAAGATAGTTTTGGTTTTCAGGCTCAAAAGTTTGCCTATTGGCACCTGACCTCTAGAGAACCAAAATACATATGTATTTATGAACCAAGAGCATTGATTGCTACATCACCTCAACAATTAAGATCCACCTCTATTTCCCACTTTCTGAAAGGTAGCATTTCCAAGACACTTAACTAAACTTGACCCTAGAGAAACGCAATGATATAGAACCTCAGAAGGATAAACACTTAGTGGAAAACCTTGGGACTCACCTTCTACGGGACCCAGCCCACTCAAGGCAGCCTCTCTATTTGCCTTCTACATCCTCCCAATGTCCCTGCTGTTCTTTCTCGAAACCATTGCTGATGAGATCAAAATTGGGGAAGTGTGATCTGGGTTCCATATTATGAAATACTCATGATCAGAACTCACTGGTGGGGGAATGAGGCAAGGTGATTTCCCTCTATGTCCTAAATTTAGAGTTGAGTTTGACCTTCTGGCCTCTGTCTTGGGGACCAGATGTTTCCCAATAATGGTAAGATAAAGCAATAACTAAAGGTCCCTGCATTCAGTTCCTTACTACACAACACTCAGGGAGATCATGATCCTAAAATTACTAGCCATGGATACTTTTTGGAGAAACCACTAGATCCCTGGAGTATCAAAGCATCTCAAAGAAGATGCCCAGTTTTCTGTTCCAATTCAATCCTTGTCCCCAAATCCTCAAGGCATCCAGGCTTCTATTCCAAACCAGGCATGCATGCTCCTATTCCAGCTCCTTCCCCTCCTCACCAGGTGAGACCAATCTTGACCCAAAAAGATGACGTGACCTGTGAAAACATAACTGCCTTAACCCATGTTCACTTCAAGCCTGATGCTCTAACTCTGTTGCAAGAGGCAGAATCATTTCATTTTCCTGAACCATGACTGCCTCCAAGAAGGCCCGGCCTCTCACCTGGACTAGTCCCAGAGTCAGGCTCTTGGGTAGAGGCCCTTGAAGCTCTAGGACAGAGAGAGGAATTGTGAACTCTCACACATCATGAAGTCACACTGAGCTGCATCAATTCTGGAACTCTCCATGGTTTGTCATACTTTGGTGACTTCGTCCTTTCCTTTCCTCTGCCAGCAACATCATTTCCCAGGCTCTTTAGATAGATTTCTCCTTCCTGACATTTAGGTTTCAATTTGGTTGTTACTTATCAGAAAGAACTCTGCAGAACACAGCTCTGCCACCACAGCCCTCCTATTTCCTTCTTAGTGTTGACCGCAAACTTTAACTCTATCCAGTATGGGGACAAGGTCTCCCCCTTATCCTCTCTGCAGTACCTAGCATGGTGGCTGGCTCAGAGGAGGGTCACTGAGGATATGTTGTCTGGTCATATGAATTTATTCTCTGCTGAGAAACAAACACTAAATGTTTCTAAACATAAGTAATCAACTAAAGATTTCTTCAGTCCTGAGTATCTGGGAAAGCTTGTCTTCCTGAGGTACCCGATCTATTTTTTCCTTAGGACAGCCTGGCACCATAACAAGGTAGCAGACAAATCACTGGGCACCAAACTCTACCAACTGGAGGGCCTGGGCTGCCTTAGAGCTTCAGCCTCAATCATTACCTGCCCAGGATAGACAACTGGGCTGAAGAACACAGTGGAGGTAGGGGAGGAGGAGTGCTTGCAGGAGTTTTGAAGACTCATCTTCCCATAGGTTTCATCTTGCATCCCTGCCCTCATTTTCTCTTTGCCCTGATTTCCCCCATTTCTTGATTGGGGAGGTGGGGGATGGGGAGAGAAACAGCCTCCAGTGGTACATTAAGCATTTCTGTAAGCTGCCACTAATCCTTTTTGGGGGATGAAGCAGCATATAAATAAACAAACATAAATAAATAAATAAGCTCTGTCTTCCCCAGGGTGCCTCACACCAGTTGGATTTAGGTCATCCACGTGGTCCATTTATGAAGTATTTTTGAATTTCAGGATTCTGACTGTGTAAGCAGGAACCACAGAGCTGACTCAGGGACTAAGACACCTGCCAAAGCTGACACTCCTCAGAGCCCCACCACTCATGTGAAGGCTGGAACCAGCCCTGAGGGCCTATGAAGGTCCAGGAGCATCCGCGGAGGGACTGTCAGCATGCCAGGCCTGGCCAGAACCTCAAATCCAGAGGAATAATCAACTCTCTCGCTGATCCTCAGATTGAATTTATGGAAAACGGGAGCTGTGGACAAAGACTACTCTGCGGGTGAAGAGTGGGTTTTGCAGAACTTCTGAGGCAGTGTCCGGGATAATGGATGGGTCCTGGCATCCAGTATCCCTTCCGTCACAGGCAGCCAACAGAGGTGGTGCTCTTAGCCTGGCTTATGAATTGCTTTACCTCAGTTCAAGCAGCAAACACTCAAAGTTTCAGAACAAACTGTCATGGGGTGGACAGTCCCTAGACACCTCATGATTTGGGTGCCTCATGCTCAGAGTGGCAGAGATACAAGATAGAGGAGCAGCAGTGCTTCCGGTCTCGGCCCATCCTAAATGTGGTTGGGTGATCCTGTTGAGATCTTGCATTTGCTCATGTTGCATGACCTTCAGAATATAGTCCAGACACACATGTGCAGTTTAGAAAGTCTACTGATGTAGCTCCGGCCACTGTCCTGCTCCACCACCCTGAAGAACCCAAGCTCTGTGGTGGCAGCACCCACGTTTCTCATGCCTCTTGACTCTCACTCCTGCTCTTCCATCTAGAGGGAGT
The DNA here is from genome assembly GCA_004363575.1 of Solenodon paradoxus. NCBI lineage: Eukaryota > Metazoa > Chordata > Mammalia > Eulipotyphla > Solenodontidae > Solenodon > Solenodon paradoxus. Next base: position 436,665 of record RJWH01000971.1, read on the forward strand.
CCCTCCAACCCATGTTGCTCCTTAGCCAGACTCTGGTTCAGGCCTCGTTTAGATGTCACTTTGACTAGAAGTGTCTTCTACGGCGTCTACCCCCATCTCCACGCCAGCCAGGCTGGGACCACTGCTGTGCCTTCTCCTGCCGCACCCTACTGATGGGCTAAGTTCTGGCCACCAGAATGTAAACATGGGAACGCATGACTACACCCCCTAACCCCTAACCCAGGACAGGCAGACACCAGGAACTCAGCAATATAGATGGAGAAGAAGAATGATTAAATGAAACAACACTCAGTCCACCAAGCACCAGTCACTTGTTGCTAAGCAATTGTCCTCAGGGGAACTGGCTCTACATGCAGGGGCCATTTCAGGTCATGACAAAGGGAAACTGGTAAGAAACAAACAAGACCTGTGTCTGTGAGGAGAGCACAGGACAGAGAGATTAAAGAGAAGACTGAGAGGTGGGCAGAAAAGAAGCTCAGCCTTAGGGAACGGGCTGGTTGGGTAGAGGTGTGGACAGAAGATGGAAGGGGCTAGGTGGGGAGGGTTCAAGCCCCATCAAATGAGAGACCAGGACACACTGAGGTCACTGGCTTGGGGCCAGGCCCTATGTTAGGTCAGAGAAGGATCTGCCTGTCAGTGAGGGACAGGTCCTCGACCCAACCTGCCTGTTGGCACATATGAGAATGGACACCATTCTGTGGGCACCAGGGGCCCAGAATGGAGGTGGCTGCTGACGGATACCTGGTTTTACTAGAGTAAGCACCTCAACATTGCACATGCTTCCTGGCCTTCCGTTCCACCACCTCAACCTCCCTCCAGCTCTTGATGTGGGCTGCACAGAGTCCTCTGCCACCCAGGTCCTGCTGTCCTGTTTCAGAGGCTTTCCACGATACAGCCACATCCCAACACTCTCTGAAACAGGTGAGAAGCTCCTCATCTTCCGAAAGGCTTGGGATAACACACTCTACTGTCCCCCTCCCCAATCTGCTCCCTGTCTAACCCTACCTTTCCCAAATACAGGACCCTCTGGCCCCAGAGACTCTAAACCACAGTGATTTGAGCACACCTGCCATCTAAACCACAGTGATTTGAGCACACCTGCCAGAGGTGACTCCTGGGTGAAGAGACCAACGTTAATGAGAACACAGATATCTTCGCATGAGAGTACTTCAGGGAACCCCCAGAAGAGGTGAGTTGTGTTACTAAAGAGGTCAAGTCAGTTCCCAGATACAAAGGGATGGGGAGGCATTGTGTGGTCTCCAACCAGGCCTGGCCCAGAGAGTTGCCCCAAAATGAGACGGAGCGAAGGAGTGGAAAGTTTGGGTCATAATTAGGAGAATGAGTCTTAAGGGAATTTCTGAAAGTCCCTTCAAAGTTAAAATTCTGTAATTATAGAGAGACATATGCCCAGGACAAAGCGAATTACAGACTTATAAAAGATCACAAGTTCCCTTGGGGGTGGAGGACTGCCCAGCCCCTGGCACCTCCAGCCTCAATTCTTTCCCCCACCCCATGCTTCCTTTAGCAGAGCGCTAGTGCTCCTCAAAACAGGCAACAGCCATAAGGAAGCAACAATAAATACAGGTACAGAATTCTGCCTGCCCCGCTCAAAAAAAAATGGGTAGGGAGGGAGGCGCAGGCTTGGGGAAGAAAGGAACATCAGAAGAAGCAGATAAAGAGGTTGTAAAATTCATCACAAGGAATTATCTCTCAGGGAAAAAAAAAGAAAAAAAGATGAAGAGTTCAGACAAATATTCTCCTCAATCTCAAAGAAGTTACAGATAACATGGTGTCTTGAAGGTAAAAGAAATCTAAGAAGAGACTCAAGAGTTCAAAGAAGAGGTTATGAAACAACAGCCGGAGATGAAAAGCAAGCGGTAAGCCCAGGAAAGAGAAGAAACCAGGACAGCCTGGGTCTCTGTGCAGCGCTGAGGCGGGAGGGTAAGGGTTGGATCTGCCCTTTGGGGTGGGGGACTTGGGGGGAGGGCTTCAGCAGGGGAGAGAGAGGAAGCAGTGGAGGCCCTGGGACCTGGGCAGCAGATAAGGGAGCCGCACTAGTCAGGTAAGGAATGAGCCAGAGACAGTGAATTTATGGGCTCGGTTGTAACTCAAGCCCTCTGTCCACGCCTGATCAAACCATGGAGCCTGCCTGTCCCCAAATCTTCCTTCCACAGGCCTGGGACCTCAGGCTCCCTGGAACCACTGTCCATTCCCCTAGCTAACTTTGTTCCCACAGCCAGTGCCACCAGAGTGCCGTTTTAACTTGTGAAGCCCCCGACAGCAGCCGCAGCCGCAGCAGCAGCAGGAGAAACAAGCTGTAGCTGTCAGTTCTGAAATGCAGACAGTGTTGTCCCTGTCTCTGGATGATGCCACGGGACTCAGGGCCTCAAATAAATCTTGTATTGATATTTCCACCAGTGGAGGGAGCCCTGGTGAGGTACCTTTCAATATTTTTAAAATGATTTTTCCTCTCGGCTGTACTTCATAATAAGTCATCAGACACCAGAAGTCAGAATCCTCCTCCTTGCTGAAATGATTTGCTCTCTGGCAGGATGTAGGGTTTATTACTCTGGAATCCAGCTCACGATCCCAGCTGAGAGTTGCCGAAGGCCTCGGGACCCGGGTCTCCCTCTGCCCTCCCCACAATGCTGGCTGAATAGAAAGAGAGCTGCAGCTCGTGAGCACCCAGATCCACAGGCCAGCTTCAAAGTCCGTGCCAATCCAGGCCTTGAAGGACCTTGTATTCCTCCTTTTGAAGGTGAAGTTTCTTCCTCCTGATACCCCAATGGAGCGACGGCAATAACACCCGAGTTCTGCAGGAGGCATCACAATGACACTGAATTTCAAGATCCTTCCAACAAAACTCCACCAGAGCACAGCAAGTACACTGAAAAAACAGACCAGTGAAGCAAAGGATGGTCCAGGCCCTTGTCCACCAGAAAGACAGCATGAGAATGATGCAAAACTTCGCAAACTTGGTCAGATGCCTACTCAGTACTGTCACCACCGCCTGATTTAGGGTTTCCCACACTCTTGTCCCTGCCCATTCCCACCAGCAGGAAAAATAGTTTGGACAATCGTTTTGCACATCAATCAAGATAGTCAGGTCTCTGGGAGCCTTGTCACAGAGAAGTCACACAACTTCTGAGATTGTCAATATGGTCCTTTCTTTTTAGTGTCTTCAAACAAAACACTTGTTAATAAATAATATACCTGATGCTCAGACCCTACAGGGGAGGAAATCTGGATCACTGTCTTCAAAAAGAGGCAGATATGAAGCCCAACAGGCTGCTCTCCAACATGCCCTGGATTGGCGTCCCACGAACAGTGTATGTGCACAGCCTGTCCTGAGTGCGAGTTGCCATGCACATGTATGACCTCAAGAATAACCACGTGATGCAAATCAGCAGTTCCCTCCACTGTAACAGACAAGAAAAAGCTGTGTTTTGCGGCATATGTGTAGTGTGGTGCTAATCTGCCCCCGTCTTTATGACAACAGTGTAAGGGACCACAGACTCCCTTAGAATCTGGAAGACATGAAGAATCCCAGAAGCCTGTAGTTGGAAGGAAGGGAAGCTAGTCAAAATTCTCACTGATACTAGTAATCGACACAGCATCTGGACTTTGCTTAAATACTTCCAGTCATGAAGAACCCACCCCTTAACAAGACAGGTTATGCTGTCTTCTGACAGCTGTTAGAAACTCACTTTAGCTTAAAGCTGTCCTTCTATAATCGCTCCCTGCTGGAATGGCACAGAACACATTCCCGCTCCTCTATCAAGGCAAGCTGTCCTAGGACCAAATCTAGGGTCATGTGTGCCTCTAGAAGTCAAGGTCCAATTATCCATGGTAACCTTGTTCTGTCAGCAGCCCTCAAGCACTAACTCCCTTCTGTAATTCCTTCAAAGCTTTAAATCCTATACTCTCCAGAGCTATCGGTCTACATGCTCAATATCTTTCCTTAGCTAATACTAATGTACTCTTCGCCATCCCTTATGCCTCTAATCTCTCTTCCCTCTAACCCTTTACTACATAGAATAATCTTTCTAAAATGAGATTTAGCCGTGCCATCACCACCCTTTTAATATCCTTCAGTGACTTTCCTTTGCCTTTGGATACACCTCACATTCCTCAGTAGAAATTGTCACAACGAATAGCCTATTATGTAACAGGTAACCCACAGGGAACTCACTTGATGTACCAGGACTTGGTACTAAGCCACACTACCTTATTTAAACCTTGCAAAAAATCCTATGAGATGGGTTCCACTTCTAGCCCCATATAACTAAGGAAGAAAAGCTCTTTTTCTAAGTCTCCAAGTAGCTTTCTCAAAATTAAATGGCTGTCAAGTGCCAGATGACAGGTCCCAGCTCAAGTGTTCCATGCATAGATGGATGCATACCTACTCTCCATAATTCAGCACCTGAGGATGGGTCTTGACAGCCTCTTCAGGCCCATCTTCCACCTTCCATTTTCCCAAACTCGAGGGTTCTATAATCTGGTGACGTGAAACTCCCTTGCCTCAAGCAGAAGCAACTGTTGGCAGTTCCCTCTGCCCACCTTTGTGTGGCACATGGCAGGGATATAGCTCATGAGTTCTCTTCTGGGAACCCTGAGCCTGCCACCCACATGGCAGCTCCTGCCCATCCAGCAGCTCAGGTGGCTGTCCTCACTCCAGTATTACCTGCGCCTTGCTTATCACTTCTCTTCTGCAGTCTCTTACTCCAACTCCTGTCATATATTGGACCCTTGTGCATTGACTCGTCTGTAACCACCCCAAAAGGTAAGTCCCTACAGACAATATCGAGATCTTATTCATAACTTTCTTCACAGAATCTGGCAAAAGCCTGGAGGCAAAGGTTGGAATGAAGGAATTAAGTCCTGCTCGTGAATACCAACCTGTTACTCCAATTTCTTTCGATGCTGAATGGTTTCACGAGGGCTCCACCATTGTTATGGCAGCCTTGGCAACCTTGTTATGCTTCTCGTGAGGCTTGCTACCCTGATGAATATCATTATTGATATCATACAAGACAGAATGCATCCTAGACACTTCACCAATGGTTTACTGGTATTGTAGAGGGAAGTTCCAATTAGACAATAAAGAGTATATGAAAAAATACAAGATCATAATCACAGTGAAAGACCATCAGTGGTATGAGGAAAAACTCATTGATCTTAGGCTGAATAATTTTCTTTTTGATTACTTATTTGATTTATTAAAGTTTCAAAAATTTTAGCGTGGAAGAAGAAGAAAACAGAAATCAGCCTATTTTACTATGAAAATATCATAGTTTTTTTTTTTAGTTTATAGAAGATTGTTGTATTTTTTATTTTTTTTTATTATTGCAGGGATAGTGTATGTTGATTTTAAATTGCTTTGAGTATCTATATTAGTATTTTTACATTTACATACAGCACAGTAGGTTTTCCAATATTCCCCCCTTCCTTTTTTTCTCCCTTCATTTACAGTTAATTCCCTTTATCCTGTTTCCCCCTTGTCTCCCCCATCACTTTGGGACCCCCTGATTTGTTAGGCTGAATAATTTCACCTAGCATTTTCTAAAGTAGCTCTCCAGAGTGCTTCTCAAACAGTACTTACTTCCATGAGGAATAACAGCAGGAACAACAACGAAAGTCCTGTGGTAAATTAACTTTGGAAGAAAAATGGATACAGCAAAAATTAAACAGATTTCTTTACTACAAACTTTTTAATATGCTAATGTGTGCTTTGAATCATGAGAGAGATTTAACGTGCAGCGGTTCCCCTACTTAGTTTTCCCCAGAGCCCTTCCTTCAGGAAGTATGTCCATGAGGTACCAGTGCTTTGAACACACGTTTGAAAATGCCAAATTAATCTCTCTGTCAGGACAGGTGTTTCAATTGATTGTCTTTACCCAAATGAAGGCTGTAGATTTTCCCCAGCTGAGGTTATTTTGTTTGCCTCTACCAGTCTGCCATAGTGAGTTAAATATTATCTCTGTCACCCATCATTTTAGCTGCTTAATATGATTAGCAACATAATCATTTATATGATTTATCATATCACAGGACAAAAACAAGCACAGCAATTTCCTTCCCTGAGACTGGATCTCAGGGCATCAGTGTCCGAGAGAAAACATGAGTCGGGAAGAGAATGTTTTCACAGCCATGGTCACAATAAAGCCAGTAACAAGCTTCATAGCATGTTTCTAACCACATCCCTCAGTGACCACCAATGACAACACACTAGAAATATTTGATTACATGGATCTCCACGGAGGAAAGCTATTCCCCACAGAGGAGGTATGTGCAGGACTGTTTTGCCAGATGATAAACATGAGTGTGTTGAAAAAATTGCTGGATAGAACAGCTTTCGGGCCCTCCACAAAAAGTGGCATTTCTCTCAACATATCTTTGATGGGAATTAAGCAATGGCAAATTGAAAGTTTTGCTTCTAAACAGGCACAGGGTGCAGCCAGAACTTACCACTGGGTCCCAAGGGGATGTGTGCTGCAAAAAGCAGCTGCGCCCAGGACAAGACCTTGCATTTGCCTGGTGTCATCAGGACACAACACAGCCATGCCCTTCAGGTTAAACACTCATAGAGAAGTATAGAGCTGGCATACGTCCAAGGATCGCTTTCCCTGCCCCCAAAGAATAAATTCAATGTGGATTATTTGCAAACTTCTCACATTATTTACATAGGTCTCTGGTTTAAAATGGCAGATGATACATTCTTCCCCAACATCTAGCTAAAATATTTTTGAAGACATAGAAATAATTTCTGAACAATCAAAGAAAGAAGACGAAGGCAATACTAGCAGTCACCCTATTTTGGAAATATTGGAGAATTTCCATTGACTATAAGATACAGAGTGAGAAATATAATCATTGACCTACCTAGGCTTTTCTGCAAAATTCAGATAGCCTTGCCTTCATTCTAACATCATTCTTCATTTCTTTGCTTGCACTTGAAATTGGAAACCCAGGGTCTATGCCAATTTGAGTAGCACATGATAATTCTTCAGGAATGTTCTTCCTGCTCCTGAACATTCCAAATAGTTTTTGTATCTTCCTAAACATATGACAGCAAAGCATCCCCAAAGGTGTCTGCAGAATATCAGTCTTACATGATGTATCTTAAAGAGCTTCTTCTGGCCCTACTTCAAAGAGCTACAGACCCAGCAAAGGCTCTGACAAGCCATTCAGTAAAGAATCTTTCATGGCTTTGCTTCATTTGATATTTCTTAAATGCATGTGAACACATGACACTTTTATTTTTCACTTAGCAGCTATACACATCCTAAAGAACTGCTGTTCCCTTGAAAGGCTTTCAGAAAATGTTCTATATTTATTCAGGGGAAAAACAATTTCCTGAGAACTATAGGGCAAGAGGTAGAGAAAAAGGTAGATAGGAATGAAACACTGAATCCTGGGAAATGCAGTCCCCATGAGCAAAAAGCATATTTGGCTGAGATATATTTAGGATGAATCTTAATATCTTACAGCAGGAATGACTGTTGCTTACCAAGTAACCTATTTAGAGTGCCAGAGAAAGTGATCACAGATAGAACAACCTGCAATGGAGTACACAACATCTGCAAAATAACTCAGAACATTTGTTATTATGAAAGCTTTTCAAGGAACTAAGAGAAGAAAGCAGGCTATGACAAAAAGTCACAAGAAGAGATGGAAAAATAAGAAGCTGAGCTTACAGGAGAATCTGGTGAGTTAAAGAAGGAAAATTTTCAAACATAGCATTAATCCTAAAATTCAACGCTCTATTGGAATGAACCAAAAAAAAAAAAGACTAAAGAGGTAAAGTGAAGCTTCCGGACAATGTGAAGAGCACGATGGAGATACAACAGAGGGACTACAGTGAAAAGTACGGAGCGTGGGGTGATACAACCACAGATATTTGGTATACACGCACAAATTGCAAACACAAAAAAAACTTTAATAGAACAAAAACCCACACAAATGAAGAAATAATCTTTTATTTTAAGTATAAATCAAAGGGACTTAAAATGATTTAAACAAAATTATTTAAATCAAATCTGGACACACCTGGCAAAAAATACTTTAATCACACCAAGAACTTATATATATATATATATATATATATATATAAAATATATATACACACACATACACACACATATAACTAATTCTTTAAAAAAAAGTAGTGTTGACTAAAATCAGCTTGATTTTCAAGTTTTCCTTTTTTATACTAAAAAGAGAGGAAAAGGAGTAAATGTCTCCAGCTTATATAACACAGAAGCACATTCTAAATTAAGAAAAGTGTTGCCAGATATAAAAGGCTCATAAATTAATAAATAATGACACGCCTGGAAAAACTGCATGAATATACAATCCAATCACCTGAAGGGGTTAATAGAATTCAGAAATCAAGATGGGCAAATCATAGCAGAAAAGTAGTGACGGTGAACACTGAAATAATGCAAGCACATAGTTCATATATTTTAACCTGAATTTTTTTATTTTTGATCATTGTATGCCAATCAGTCATTTTCTTCTCAAAAGTAAGAAGACTACCAAAAAGCAATGCCAAATATCTTCATTTGAAAATATGCACGCAAGATACAGGACAGTGGCAGAACATCTCTAGACCATGTTGGGTACCTTGGGAAGGCAGGAAAAAAAAAAGAAAAAGAAAAAAGTATTCTGTGGGTGAGGGCCTAAAGCATGGACGAGGAGAAAATAAATGAAGAAAGTCAAGAGAAGAATTTTTCAAGACTTAAAGAAAGATGAACATCCTTGGATTGAAATTGTCACAGGATGAAACATAGGGAAACAAGAAAATGTCAGAATTGATATTATTATGAAATTTAAGAATATCCAAACAGAAGCAAACTTCAGCCCATTTCCTGAGAGAAAGAGGAAATAATCTATCACAACCATTTGACATGAAACTTCTCAATGGCAACCATAGTTCTGAAAAGTAATTGAGTTATGCATTTAACTCATTTGAGACAAAGGAATGTAAAAACTGGAATTTTATATCCAGCCAAACTACCTTTCAAATATCATAAAAATGTTCTCCAATATACAAGTTTTCATTAGGTTTGTCATGCACAGGCCCATTTTTAAAAGACTGTGAGGAAGTAGTCAAACAACAAAAGAAAGAAATCTAGCAGTTGTTAGAGGAGATACATAAAACAGAGGCAAGGGGGGTAAAATCCTGTAAAGTTTGCTTCTGCTTTTCTAAAGGCTAAGAGTACATTCAAAAGGAAAATACAAAGTGATTCATAAAACAAAATGAAAATTCTAGAATACAGAAACATGATATGGGTAGTGGATGAATTTAATGGAACAAAGCAGCTATATGTCATGTCATTTGGAAAAGAAAAAAGTATTTTAAAAGGCAGAAAAATGTGGATAATTTAAATCAAATCTTCAAATCAAAGTCAAACTTTGTTATCATCACTGTAAATGTTATTTCCAATTTTGAGGCAGGGATGGGAAATCTGTTCTGGGTTTCTGACTTATTGTTCTTTAAGAACACAGAGAGGTTAAAAGTAAAAGGATGAGAAAATGATATGCCAAGCAAAACTACTAAAACATTGAAATCAGTATCAGACAGAGAAACAATAAAGCAAAAAGAAAAAGATTATAGAGAAATACTACATAATGTTGAAGGGTTAAATTAATAAAAAAGATATCAGTCTTAAGTAGGTGCCTAATAAATTAGTCTTCAAATGAATAAAGCAAATATATGGAATTGCAAAGAAAAAACCTAGAACATGAGATGAATTTCTAAACAACTTTCTCAATCATTGGTCCAGCAGAATAAATATATACCATCTATAAAATAAAACAATTTGAAGAACATATAATTATACACATTTTTTTTTCAGACACATACAATGCATTTCCAAAAACTGATTAATACTAAAGAGAACAAACTATATTCTTAACTAAAAACTACAAGTTAGTGACAAACACATAAATAAGAAATTCCTATGTATAAAATTTAAGTACTTTTAAATAACTCAGAGATCATAGAAAACTTATGGGGATAGTTCAAAACAACCTAGAACTGAATAAGAAGAAGACTCAAGTAAGAGTGGTGTTTGAGGAAAATGTATAGCTTATAATTCTTAGAAGAGAAGCAGGACCGAAAAACAGAAAAAGTGGACAATCACAATTCCAAAAATATTTAAAGAAGATGACAATAAAGAAAAATTAGAAATGAACAAATATTTTTTTCCTAAAAAATTAGATATCACTACCTAATTTGCTAAACACCATTCTAAGTATTTTACAATTAGTAAATCTAATCCTCATAGCAATCATATAACATAATTATTATACATATATTATACTATAATAATAAAACATTACAGAGTTGGAAACAAAAGCACAAAGAACTTTATAAATGCAAGTGTGTGTTTGAGTATGAATTGAGCATGTTTCATAGAGTATTTCTAACTACATTCCTCAATGACCACCAACGACATCACACTAAAAATATTTAATTAAATGCATTGCTGCAGAAGAAAGAAATTCTCCACAAATTGCTCAAAAACCAGTTTTGTCAGATTAGAAACATTAGAGCGTCCAAAAGAGTGCCAGAAGTAATAACTTTTCAGGTCATCTACAAAAGGCATTATATATGTGTGTAAATATATATATGTGTATATATACATATATATGTATGTGAATATATATACATACATACGTATGTGTAGATGTATACATATATATATATATCTACAGAGGTAGTAGTTACTGTGCTCAGAATCTGTCTACAAAGTTCGGTTATTAGCTTTGCTAAAATAAAGAGAATAAAATAAGAGATAATCAAAAATAACCAAAGAGACAGGCTTCTGAGATTATTGATAATTCAAGAAAAAAGAAGGGAGGATGTACAAATAATTATGATGAAAAATACATAATTATCAATTATGGATTGCTCACTGGATTTCAAATATGAGAGAATATTATTAATTCCTTCACGTTAATAACCTCTACAAATTAAAAATGTATATTAAAGTAATATATATGTGATTCAAGAAGAAATTAAACATGAAAATTGTTACAGCTTTTTGAAGGACTTATAAAGCAATAGTAAAAATATTTCCCCAGAAAGAAGTCTTTGACATCTTTACAGGCAATTTCTAGTAAATTTATGAAGAAAACGTCCTTTTAGAAATTATAAAAAGGACAGACCCTAACTCATCTCATGAATCCACTATAATTCAGAACCTCAAAGAAATTTTAAAAAGTACAAAAAGAAAATTTTATCACACTATTTCTTTCAGAAATATAGATGCAAATTATCTAAGCAAATATAGTGGGAAAAATTCTAAACAAATAAATGCAACAGCATTCAAATTATGTTAAATACGCTCGTGGAGAAAACCCAAGTCATTAACTCAGAGGCAGAAAATGCTTTTAATAATACTCAATTTCTATTCATGATTAAATGTATGATATATTTGAAATAAAGAAAAAAATTATTTAATCTGATAAAAGGTACAGGCATATTTAATGAACATGATCCTAAGTGGGGAACACTAAAGCAATTACTTAACAAAAAGAGGAAAGCATGCTCACAATTAACAAATTTACTCGGTATTACAGTACAGGTTCTAGAATATACATTAAAAACATAAGATTTAGAGATAAGAAAGAAGAAAATAAAAGTCATTATTTTAAAATAACATATGTAGCATGTTATATATACATAGATATATCCAAAAAAACTATTTTCAGAAAAATATTAGCTATAAAAGATTAATTTATTAGCAAAATTAACAATTATAATATCTATTTTATCTTAAGTCAATTATATATCTATGCTCCAAACAATTAGGAAAAGATACTTAAAGAACAGCATGTACAATATCAGATAAATCTAACAAAATATGTACAAAACCCAGATGAAGACAGTTAAAAAAATCACTGAAAGTCATAAAGAACTAAAAATATGAAGAATTAATGCATGATCAAGGAAAGACAATACAGTAAAGACTATTTCTCCCTAAAATGATCAATACAATGAAAGAAAAAGCAATCAAAAGAGCTATATTTTTCAAGGAACTTTGAAGACCCAAGAGTTAAGACATTTCTGAAGAAGAATTGGGAAAGTGGGACCAACTTATCAGAGGATAACATATATGATTTATTATTAAGTCATAGAAATTATCATAGTTCAGCACTGGTATAGGCATACATCAACTGACCAACACAGCAGGGCAGAAAGCCCTGAAGTAGATCCATGTGTATGTATCCACACATACACACACATATACACAGATGATTCTCCAATGATGTCATTCCACCTAACATCTTTAATGATAACATTGATTTTAAAAATCTCCCATTAACAGAATAAGGCAATAAATTTAATATAATGATCACAAGAGATGGAGAATATAGTGATTATATTCAAAGCAAAAGCAAAAGTGGAAATGAAAAAAAAGTATGTTCAAAGAAGGCTTTATTTTGCATCATATGTATTGGTAAAAGTGTGAATACTTTCCTAATAAGATCAGGACACAGCAAGGATATCAACTCTAATCATGTCTTTCAATGTTATATTAGAGCTGTAGAAAGGAAAAGAAAAGAAGAGAAAAAAGGAAACAAGGAAAGGGAGAGAGAGAGGTTACATTTGGGATAATTTTTTTAAAAGCATGAGAGGAGCCCAGTTTTACAGAAGATCTTACCTGGAGACATTTTCAATCCATTTTGCATGCATATCAAACACAGTCATAGAATGGCAGTCTCACTAGGTAGAAGGGACCATTTATGGTGCCCCAGTGAGACAAATTTGCAAAGCATATTAAGAAAGAGGAAAAAGTCGAAGTGAAAGTAAAAATTGCACTTAAGTTCTTGGATGACTCCTAAAATATTGTGTCTGCTTGCAAAGAATCTAAGAGGATGCGACTGACTTGCTAGGAGAGAAGAGTAGGTATTTCAGAGGTCAACGAATGCTGGAGCTACATTAAACTTTGGGTCCTGCAAAGTATTCATGTCTTGATGAATATCAGTCACTTTTAAGTGGAACCCCAAGAGGCCATGTCTTAAGTGCAAAAATTCCATTATAAATGTAAGGGAAAGATGACAATAGAATCACTGTAAAAATATCTAAAACCAAATCTCAGTAGTATCAAGATGATCTGTTAGCAACCTAAATGTCCTTCAGTATTGCATTTCACAATCAGAGAAACCACAATCTACAGTATATCTCCCACAATGTCCTGGATGAAATTTAAAGTTACTACTAAACGTGGAATAAATGAAAGGGTAAATGAGCATCAAGAGAGAAAAAAGAAGAATTATACCTTCAGTAGATTAAGATATTGAGCCTAACATTTCAGTGTCTGAAAATAAATACTATACACAATGTCTATATGTTAAGGAACATATTTTGCACTGATAATTTGGTGGTGGTAGCATTGGTACCTAAAGATAACATGGAAACTCATCTACTGCTTTATGGTCAGTGAACTTAAATATAGAGCACCAGAAATTATTTAATCTGAATAACAAAGAGGAAGACAAAAGCTTGAAAAGTGAAGAGTAGAGCCTCGAGAATCTATTGGACAATATTAAAAGATCTGACATATGTGCCATTAGATGCCCAGAAAACAATAGAAAAGATTTTCTCACACGCAAAAACTAAAGCTAGAATTATAGAAAACTTTCCATATTCATAAAACATGAATACAAGTATAGAGCCAAGATATTCAGTGAACTCCTAAAGTATAAATTTAAATACTATCATACTTAGATACACCTTAATCAAATTTCTGAAAACCAAGGAAACAAAATTTGAAAGCAACTAGAGAGAAACACCAACAAGAAGGGGATGGAATGACCTTGGTTTTCTAGCAGAGTACACAAAGGCCAGAAGAGAAGAAGTGCCAGTTCAGAACTCTATATGCTGCTAATATCCTTCTGGTATTTAAAATGCAAAAAAGATCTTCTGAAGTTGGAAAATGAAGATTATTTTTCTAGAAGACCTGTTTAGAAAAAGAAGCTACAGAAATAGCTTCAAGCTAAAGAAAAATATTATCAGAGAGAAACTTAGATCTTCACGAAAGAAAGAAGAATAAAAATATAAAAAATGACATCCATAAAGACTTCTCTTTCCATGTGATGTATTTTTAAATGTGTGTGATTATTGAATTTTTTTTAAATCATTAGATTGTATGGCAGAGTCTCCAATGTATGTATATATGCATGATTCCACACATACATATACATATATATTATTCCTATAATACAAAATGAAATGAGGATAAAGGTGGAGAATTACAGGAACCTATATGTTCTAAGTTTTCTACATTATATGTAAAGTAGCACAATATTAAATCCTAGTAGACTGTATAAGGATAGATGGACAATCCCCTCTTCCACGGAGAGCCACCAGGTGGCATTAGCAAAGGGGCTCCTACCTCAATCAGGACTCAGTCAGGGAAGTGCCCTTCACTCCCTACAGGTAGAGTGGTCAGGAGACTGGGAAGTGTTCCTCACCTTCAGAGACCAGAGATTCCCTTTCTTCAACCAGAATTACCAGGCACCTTCCTCAGGAAGCAGGAAGAGGAAGTAATAGAAGTCCCCACAGCACCAGGCAGACGAAGCAGACCAAATTAGCTGTGTCATTAGGAGCTAGGTACACAAAAATAGGCCATACTTGTGTGCTGAAACTAAACAGGGAACTCGCTACTAAATAAAAAGATTAATCACAGTCTCCTAAAATAATTACTACAATGTGTACAGGAGACAATAAAAAATTACTCTCCTGCCAAGATTCAGGAAAATAACTTGGGTAAGAAAGCTCCATCAACTGGTACTAAGACTAAATGATAATCGGATGTTAAGATTATCTGAGGAGAATCTTAAAATGTCATCACAAAAATGTTACAATTAAAAATTCTTTTGAAACAAATGACAAAAATAAAAAAATTTCAGCAAAGAAGAGAAAATATAAAATATAACAAAATGGAACCTGGTGACTAGTCCCCTGTCCTGGTCACCCCAAGGCGAGATATCAGACAAATAGGGGCAGTCCCTATACTCAGCAGTCTACTGAAATTATTCAAACGAGTTCATACTAAATCTGTTTACCCTGCCTCACCCATTTCTCCCTGAAAAAAAATCACAATAAAAAGACATTTGTCTACCTTTTCCCCACTGTCTTCTCCTCCTTGCCAACCGGCCCCGCCTCCCTCCAGTGTTTGCCTGTGTGTTGGAGTATAGACTGTCTTTTCCATGACAGGCATCCCCTGATCTATTGGCCTCACCATACCTGAATAACAATAAGACCTACATTTTAAAACACAAGAATGAATTAAAACTACATATGATGATGACACTGTTGATGAAGATTCTCACAAATTTGATATTGAGCAAAAGAAGTCAATCAGAAAAAAAAACTATGGCGTATGTGCCTTAGATGCCCATAGTGGTTCCACTGGTGTCTGTGGCAGCCAGAAAGAGGCACACGGAAAACTTGTGGGGTCACCAGTGATGTTCTTAGTTTGGGTGTTGATAGTAAGAATTTATTTTTAATTCATGGTGATTTGCTTATAATTGGGGGACTTTTCTTTATAAATACTACACTTCAGTTTACCTTACAAAAACTGTTAAGATCCAACAACAGCCATATTCAGAATAAAATAGAGAGCACCTCAAAGCTGGAGAGAATAAAAGAAAAATTATCAAACAACTCACATACTAAGTTTAAACTGCAAAATAAAACTAACACTAGGTTGCAGGGCAAAAGGGGGAAAAAAAACAAATCAATTAATTATATAACAAAATACCACAAAAGTGATTAAACAAATCGACCTAGTTCTTTTAAAAAATTAATTAAAAAAATTTTTATCAAGTCTAATCAAGAAATAAAGGGAGACAACACAAATATATGATAGCAGGAACGAAGAGAACTGTTGGAACATAGATATTTTTTAAATATTTGCAAATACTATGTAGAGTTTTAACATGGCTTTCACTTGAGAATGTGAATGATATGCAAGTTTTTCTGTAAAATTTACCACTAAAAATGACAGGTAGAAACCAGGAAGGAAAGTTTCCCAGATACCAAACCAGCTCCAAGACCAACCACCAGCCCAGATAATTTTACAAATTAAATTCTTTCCAACTTTCAAGAGCTCTGTCCAGATAAGTGCAAAAGAATGGGTGATTCCTTTTCGATATATGAAGAGGTGCATACCTAATAAAAGTTGAACACGGGCATCTAAGAAAAACTACAGGTCATTGTCACATATACATCTAGCTGGAAAACCTCAACTGCAATAACAGAAAAGCAAAATGATCCTTAAAATGACAAGCCAGGATTGACTCCTAGGAAAGGTGTCCTCATTAAAGAAGGAGACACACAGAAAGGAATGACTGTCTTCCTTCACTTGCTGCTGTCTGCCTGGGTCTGAAGATTGGAGTTGCCTCAGCCATGCGGACACTAGAAGAGCTAGGACTGCATCCTGAGGACAGCCAACTGGAAAGATGAAAAAAGGCCTGAGTCTTTGACCTGGGCACTGAGCATCTGAATCCGCCAGTCCTGGAACCCATGAGCTCCAGGTAATATACCATGTCTTCCTTATTGTTTAATCCACTTGGGATGAACATTTTGTTCCTTGCAGACAAGAACTCTAATAACGTACAAAGAGGAATTTAATTTAAGCTGAGAGAAAACATCTAGAAATTAAAAAAAAAAAAAAACAATGAGGAGATAGACAAAATTTCACAGTGCATATGATAAATGTAACAAGTCAAGTCAACAGGGAAAGGAAGGATGATCAGATAAACGGCAGTAGGAATCATTACTGGAAAAGCATAAAAGGTAAGTTAGCATGTCACAATTTAGCCCAAATCAATTCCAAGGGCACATGGCAGATTCCACTGAAAGAAAATGAGACCATAAAAATAGTAGAAGAGAAAATGAATGAATAGTATCTGCTTTGCAAATTACTTATGACTTCCTACAAACATACATTTTTTAAATGTCTCTATGAGAAAATACACTTGACACAATTAACTATCATCAATTCCCTTCCGAGAGAGAGAAGCTATATACATGTACAAGAAAAATTTCATTCCTAGTATAAAAGAACAAAGGAACAGAAGTATGATTTACAAAATGTGAAATACAAATAACCAATTATATTTTTAAATGTACAATCCCACAAGAAATGCAAATTTAGCAACATTATTTTTCATACTGCTACCAAATTAGCAAAAATGTTTAATATATCACACAATATTTTGAGCATAGGATGTGACAGAAACTTCCAGATACTTCTAGTGAATATGAAAAGTATTAAATCTTTCTATAATTAAGTTGAAAATATGTATCAAGTACATGAAGAACCACAAAAAAAAAATTACCCTTGGTTTGGTAACTTCACTTCTTAAGAAATATAAGGAAATAAATATAGATGTAATTAAAATTGTATATGTTTTGGATAGTCATAATACTAGCTAAAATAATATGTTGAAAACACCAAAACATTCATCATATAGAAAAATAAAATAAATGATTGCACTCTGTATAAGTTGAATAATGTGTTTCCATTAAAATATCATAGTTGTAAAGAATAAAGGAATGAAAAATACTCCCAATAAAGCATTAAGTGGGACAGTCAGATATAAAATATATACAATAAACAGCAATTTGATAAATAAACACATCACTATCTCTATGCATAGAGTAAGGAAAAAAGAAAAAAACAATAAAAGAAAATGCACCAGAAATGCTAACAGTATTTCTTGGTTCGAAGATTATAGCTGACTTTTATATTTTTCTTTTCATTTATCAATTTTTTTCTAAACATTCTCCCTTAAATGAGCATATATAGATGCTGTCCTCAAAATGAAGTGATAAATGTTACTTAAAATGCAGTCCTTAATTGTATCTTTTCCTTTCCTCAGATGAAGTAGCAGTGTTTGTTTTGGTTCTCAGCTCTGTCAAAAGCAGTTCTGCACAAAGGTTTGGAATGGTTGACATTTTACTTGGGAAAGATGCTGCAAGAATGCTAATCCACGAAGAGACTGAAGTTTAGTTCTCTTCTGTGACTCAGTGCACAGCCAGAGTTTCTATCAGAGCAGCTTAATAGAGATGCTGAACAATTCTCAGGCTGGATCCTCCCAACCCACCACAGCCCACCTCCCCCTCCTCATGACTAGACCCACTGCAGGGCTCCTGACACCAGCTGCTGGAGCCACCAGGTAAAGGATTCCACCTGTGCTCTAGGAGCCAGCTCCTACTTCATTACCAGAGCTCTTCTGCCTGTAGGCTGCTGCCTTTTCCACCTGGCCTCCCAGCTTAGAACTTCTGAACCCTGAGACTGTGGGACAATTTGTAGCGCAGCCCAGCAGACCCAGGCAAGAATGTTAATGATGTACTTCCAAGCCCCAGGAGGGTGGGGGTCCTGTGACATAGCAATCACTACAATGATGAGTAATTATGACTCTAAATTGTCAGCCACAAGGTCCTCCTGGAGACATGACATCGGGGGGCAGGAGGGGAGGCATTTGATTCCTATCCAAAGTCAGCTTTCATGAAGAATCAAAATTGGCAAAGACAGAAGAAGCATCTTAAACTACTAAAGGAGACTGCTCTTTTTTCCCTGAGTAATTGCTGGAATGAGAAGCCTGGCTCAAGGACCTTCAAGTCATTGCAGCTCCAGGCCGACAGAAAGGGACTCAGAGGTTCTAATGCTGGGGTGGGGAGACAGGGATGGAAGGATGGAGTGGAAAACGCTGAGGGAAGTGAGGGAGTGACAGAACTGTGTCATCCTAAATTCACAAAGTGTCTGGGTCTTCTGTCACACATGGCTCCCAGGAAATCTGCCTTCTGGCCTCAGCACAGTCACATGCCTACTGGTGTTACATAATCAAGTCTTTGAGACTCAGGTTCCCAAGCGGAGCTGCTCAGAAAACCTCGAAGATGCTGGGGACAGGGGAGACCATGCAGGTGAGCCTGAGGACCACTCACCCCAACTCCCCATCTCTTACAGCCACTGCATGTCTGCTTCTGCAACTGTGTAGTATATATTAATTTGGTTTCTAGTCAGATTCTGCTAGAACAGATCTCCTATGGCTAGAGAAAAGCTTGAAAACCACTGAATTAATTTTTTTTTCTCAATCTCTAGATTCAAACTTGATTCTGTTCTATCCAAAGGAGCAGAAAACCGTTCTGTTCTCTCACACCAGAGTGACCTTTGCCCTGGAATGGAAATGCATAAAGTAAAGCCACAAGCTCTCCAGATGCATCCCACCTATTTCTCTCTCTTCCCACCCAAGGAAACAGGCCCTTCTCCACTGAGACAGAGAATCAGGCAGAAGGCACCTGTGGGAAATGAGGGTCAAGGAGCCTGTGGGCAGGTGGCAATTTTCTCAAGATTTCCTTGCACAGAGGAACCTGTGTTAGTGGAAGAAACTGAGTCCCCCACATCAGTATTATTAGGACAGACAAAGTAAAATGTTTCTTCAGGGCGATAGCTGATAACTCCAGGCAAGTCATGCTTGTGGGGAAAAAATGACAAGTATGTTTTCCTTTTTTGATTAATCACACTAAAATCATCCTAAAGATAAAATCTCATCGGCCATGAAGCACCAGACCTCTGTCAGGAGTATACCTTTGTTTCCAGGCATGGGAGCGGGGCTGGACTCTGCTCAGCACACAGCACACTCCTGGCCTCAGGCTTCTGCACACTGTGTGGTTAGAAGCCGGTCTAGGGTGCTTCAAGGCAGAAGGCCATGCTTGCAGCCTGCCTGTGCCTTTATTCTCTCGTGGAGTCTGGGGCAGAATACTCAGAGAAGGTGTAACAGCCCCATTAGCCTGAAGCTGATGGACTGGCTACACATGAGAGTTCTCACTGCCAAGCGCTCTAAATGGTCATTACACCTACTGACCCTTTCATTGAACCAGGAGGCTCCTATTACCCACATCTTCTATCTGAAAAATGAAGGTTCACAAATGAGAAGTCTCTGCAAAAGCTCAGAAGAAGCAGAGTCAGGGGTGACACAAAAGTCCCCAACTCAGTTAGACAACATGCATATAATGAACCTCTGTCTACAACAGCTGCTCAGTAGTCCCCGTGCGCTTCCTTTTGTCCTGTGCTAAACATCTTTCCCTGCCTCCACCTTGGGCAACTTTCCTCTAAGTGGCTATTTGAGGTCTTTTGTGATTCCTGCGAGTGGCCAACAGCAATTCCACCCCAGCTCATGTCATAAACTAAGAACATGGACATAGACACCCCTAGCCTTGGGGTTGTCTGAACAAAGGGAAAGTCAAGTAGAAATCTGTAGGACTCCAATAGGAGTAAGCATGGGCGCCAGTCCTCTACGACCTGAATGTGACATTCCAGCAAAACCTGCCCTGGCGTGGTTGCTTAGTGATCGCCCATGCCAGACAGCTCCAAGCAGAAGGCGGAGATGATTGATAATTTGCCTGGAATTACACAGAACACTGGTGATATAGAACTTAATTTTGAAGAATGCACTTCCTGTATCAGGTAATGTAATTAGTATTTGTCCAGCACCCTACAATGAAAGGTGATCATCTACTCCTTCTGTCCACCGAAGGGGCTGAGTAACCCACAGTCTCTTGATGCCACTTACTCTAAAATGTCTGGGTGACACCCTCCCCAAGATTTCCCTTCAGGTTATTATTTTAAGAAAACCTTCATTTGCTCCCTAATTTAAATGATTCCTTTTGGTTTAAGTCTTAAAGAAATGACTTGGGCTTTGTTTTTGTGTCTGTTAGTAGTTGTTTTTGTTTTGTTTTAAGGAAAGGTGGAGGTAGTAATGAAGGCAAGTAGGCAGGCAGTCAGGAAGAAGAGGAAGAAGCACCTTTATTTTATTTTCATTTAGTTGTCACACTGGTTGATTCCCTGCAAATGTGGTACTCGAACTCAGGGGTATGTGGTTTGCTCCTCTGGAAGCAATTGACGTAATCCCTGCTGTACCAGGGCATGGCCCTGTAATTGTCTTTAAGGTGTGTGTGTATGTATGTGTGTATAAAGTTGTACACATACATATATACACATATATGAAAATCAATATATATTAGGACATACATATATATTAAGATACACACCATCTTCATAGGGATCCCCTGCCCCTGCTCTAATATAACAGTATCTAGTCAGCCCACTTGGCTCCTCTTACAGCTCCACACTGGGTGAGGACACAGAGAGCTGCAGTTGAGTGGGGCTTTGTGTATCTCAGGCTCTAACTCTGCCCTCATATCTGATGATCACCCTCAACGTTATTTCAGATCATCTACATTTCCCAGGTCTATCCCTCACAGCTCCATCTCCCACCAGAAACCACAGCTCAGCCCCGCCTTCAAATGCCGCCCTAGACCCATGACAGTCTGTCCCAATCCTCTCTCCTCCCTTCATCCTGAAACCTCCAGGACCTTGCTGAAATGCACCCTGGGCCTGAATAACAAACATTTGCTATGGTAAATCCCATTCCCTGCTTTCCAGATAACTTCTCAACAGTGCTAAGCTGCCTAGCAGACAGATAACAACTGGGATATACAGTTATTAAGGACAGATTTTAAAATGACAAAAGGATACATTTTAAAATAAAGCTCACTTGAAAATCAGCTTCCCTTCCAACTCAATTACATTCAGGCCTCCTGCTCTGGAGCTCCTTCTGCTGAGACAGTCTAGCTCCCATTGTCTTCCGGGTATTGGATGAGTGTTGCCGTGGCAACGTGGAAGGACCAGATGCCTGCAACAGGAAGTGGAGGACACAGTGCCTCCCACTCTCTCTGGCCCCTTGAGTGGTCAGCCTGACAGGTCAGTACCTTGCCCACCACTGTGGGGACCTTGGGTTAGAGCTGAACTGAAGCAACAGGAGATGGGGTAGTAAAGGAGGCAGCAGGCAGGGCCTCACTGTCAGCAACCTCAGAGAACACTTAGTGATGAAGGCAATTACTATGGCAATTGCAAATGGTCACCTTACGGGCAGATACACTGGGCAGTCTTCTTCCATATTATGATTGAAAGGGCTTCCTGTCTGGGATTCTCCTTATGGACCCAGACCACGGCTGACCACCTGCCAAGCCACACAGCTATGGGCACCCCTAACAGACATCACCTGACACCCTTAACTTTGCAGGTCACACCCTCTCTCATGCCACAAAAACTCTGCTGGTTGCCATCGCATGACAACTGATGAGGAATCACTCCCTCTGTACTCTCACGCTCCCACACTCTCCACGATTCTGCACAGCCCCCTTCTATCCGAACCCTCGAGGTGCACAAAGAATCCCATCACCCCGATGCTCAGTACCCCAGTATATAACCTTTTCCTGAGTCCCTCTGCTGCCTCCATCCAATGCTAGAGGCCGAAGTAGATGGCTCGTTATCAAAGGTTTAGCCCACTCTGCTGAGAGCTCACTATGAATGTAGTCTCTTGGGCATCATCATTAGTAGAGATGTCTTCCTCTCAAGTGAACAGAAGAGAGTGTGTGTGTGTTTATAAGAGCATGTGCCTGAGTGTAAGACAATTAGTTAATGCTTTAATGCTTTCCTGATTAGACTGAGCCCTATGACGTCTTCACATCATGAACATTCCCATCTCTGGCCCCGACAAGCACAGGCTCTTTCTGGGACTACATCCAAGCCAGCTGGTCCTGGGCAGCCAGCCACTGCCCTTACCTGTACTCTTGCCATGGCGTCCACACAGTGGCCCACAGAGACCACATCTGAGATCCCTTGTTGGGCAATTGTTCTAATTGCTTGTCACATTGACTTCCTGGTCCCAATACCTAGTAGATATTTGATTTTGCAGACACCTTCTTAACTTTGAGGCTTCTAACCCTCAGTCCTCAATCCTGAAAACCTCCTACAGAGGGATGGAGGAAGATCTTTCCAGTGATAGCAACCCCCCAGGCCCATAACATTTAAACAGCTGAACTCCACCCTGATGTAAGCAGCTTGTCTGCCTTTCAATTCTCTCTCCAGCGGATGATAGCATTCCCACATCTCACCTACTATGACTCCATTTCTATGCGTGTCTTGTCTCAATCTTAGATCTGGAAGATACTCTATTGCTGTAACCTCTGTCTCTTGCCTCAACCGTCCTGAGGTTGGGCTGACTGCAGCTGCTCTGGGAAATCATGGTGCCCCTAGGATCACATGGCTATCCCTTCAGGCCTAAGCAGCAGTGCTCAGCTCTGAAGCCAGAGGCCCTATTATATTCACATCTTGCTTTAGCCACACTTCCTTTTTGCAAAGCTCTCTGAATCTCGTCCCCGTGGGACTCCATATACCCTCAACATCAATGGCAAGATCAGCAGGGAAAGACTGGGAAAAGGGACTCTGTGGTGACTAATAGCTGTTGGCTTGGTGCATTGGACCCATAGCACCGCTGCAGGAAGAGAGGGAGGTGGGAACCCTGAAGCTCACCTTACGCATGTCTTTGCCAAAGGTCTCACTGTAGGTCGTGCCAAGGATCTCAAACTGGACGTAGGGATTCGAGCTGTCCTCTCGAAATTCCATCACCCCCGTGAGGCCAGTGATGTGACCCTGCCGGAGAGAAGGAAAGACTGTTGGAGGGCAGAGAAAATATGGACGGGCTAAGGAATCTCAAGGCGAAGAAGAGGGAAGTGGTCACGAGAAAGGGGGCCAAAGTCGGAGGAAGTGATAGACAGGCTGCCATGAGGAGTCACCGGCAGTCCTGGGGTCTCAGCGCAGGATCAACACTCTCCAGGTCATTGCTCATAGGGGAAAACCCGAAGGCTTGTCATTCCTGCAGTTAATAGGATTAAAACTCCTGTGCTGTGCCCCCGAGATGCGAGTGACAGCTCCTGGAGCTTACAGTCTCCCATGGCAACCTGCTCCTGGGACTTACCTTCACCTGTTTTAAGAGGGAAGTCAAAGGTCAGCGTAAAGCACGGTGGTCACAAGGAAGTAAGCTTCCGGGCTGTAAGCATGAGCGCTGGAGCCCAAAACCCAACTCCAGGCCTCGTTCTGCCGCCTGTGCCACCGGGGGCACTTCACGTCCCATCTCCCAGCTGCAGCCCAGCCTAATTAACCCAGGTCACAGGTCCGGCATGAACTGAAGAACTGTGCCGAAAACACAGTGCTGGCGCAGATAGGATGGACATACTGCAGCGGTATGGAAGCCCTGCATGCTTGTCTGGCAGCTCGGAGGGCTCCGTCGGAGCAGGGACTGAGTGAGCCTGTCGGCAGCTCCCTTCTTCAAGTCTGGATTGGGGGGTCTCATCCTGACTGTGAGTCTCAGAGACTGAGCTGGCCCAGAAGGGCCCTGGCTCTGGCCTGGGCTGGCGCAGATTCAAACCAGCACCAAAAGACACTCATTCCAACTGAAACCACACACGGTCTATTGTGACCAAAACTCTCAGCACTATAGATTTCCCTAAATGCTCTTTTGAAGCCTTTAAAAGCCAATTCACTCTAACAAGTCTTCTGTGATTCACCCGCTTCCCTTCAGATCCAGCCTACTAACTTGGTTGTCACGCCTCAGCACATGCGATGCAGCAGAAAAGCAGAGGGCGTTACGTCCACACAAGCAAGCGCACACAGGGATACACGCGCACACTAACATCCCGAAGTCCGGGCTAATCAGCACACGCACTCACGACGGAGAAAACCTCTGTGACAGGCAGTGCCATCTGCACAGAGGACCATCTGGCAGACCCGGGTCAGGCAACTGCCTCTATTTGTCACTAACTTTGATGTTGGACAAGTTCCTTAATCTCAATGAAGTCCAATCTCCTTAGATAAAAATGGAGACAACAATAGAGATATATATTCAGGAATCCCAGCTCATCAGCCTCAAACGCTTGGGGAGCAGGAATTGCAGCAAGGCCAGAGACCAGGGGTCCCGCCAAAGCACCCATACAGAGAGCTCAGCATCAGGTTACTTGCCAGAGCAGGCAGAGAGGAGGGTACGAGCAACAGCCTGTCTTTGGCCTGGGTCCGGGAGTGGGCTCTGTCACACACACCTTTTTGATAGTGTCCAGCATGGACCGCCCTCCGTTCCACGGCTTGGTGGACTTGCGGATGCAGTGGAGACTCGCCATGCTGTGCCACTTCCGGTCCTCCAGCTTCCTGTGGAAGGCGTTGGCCAGCATCAGAACGCTGTCATACAGGTAGAGGTTGGAGATCTGCAAAGACAAAGGCAGTAGAACCCTTTCCACAGATGCATTTCCAGGGATGGGGAGAAGCCAGCAGAGGGCTGCAGTGACCCAAAATGCCCGCGCTACGTGGTGCCCAATATCTAGGTCACGAGGCATGAACTTAAAGCTGTTCACTCAAAAACCCAGCCAGGTAGTAGCCCAGAGTAGAATAAGACTTAGCTCTGCTTCAGGAAGTAGGGTGGAAGGCAGACCGTCCACCAACAGGAGACCTAGCAGGAGCAGCTCCGTGATGGGGAACGCATGCAGGCTCTGGGCGGGACTGGACTGAGGCACCCTCTCAGGTGGCAAGGGATGGGAGAAAGCTCAGTCTAGCAGCATTCACAGGCTAGAGGGCGGGGGGTACTAGCCAAAGGTATAGAGGAAAGATGGAGGAAAGGCCCAGTTAGGGCAGGATCTATCAGCATTTTCTGTAAAGAACCAGATCACAGAGATTTTAGGGTTTGTGAGGCTCACAGTCTCTTTTACAACTGCCCAACCCTCTCGTACAGCAGGAAAGCAGTCACAGACTGTATGGAAACACATGAGCACGCCAACAGCGCTTTGTGAAAATCAGCAGTGGGCTGCATCTGGCCTGTAGGCCACAGTTAGCCAGGCCCAGAGTTGAAGACTGAAACCACTTCGAGATGCCAGCATCAGCAGGTACGGTAATGGCAGGAACAGTAGGAACGAAGGCAGGGTTCAGAGATTTTAACAGCATAAGTGACTTTTGGGAGGACAGCAGTGGAGCATCTGTGTCCCCAGATCACATCTATGTCTTAGAAAGATCACTCTGGTCCCTGGAGAGGCACTGGAGTGAAGACGGTTGTCTGAGTGACACTGTGGCAGTATGTAGTGACAGATTCAGGAGGCCACTCATGGGGCCTGCTCTGCAGTGACATCACTGACAGCCAGAGATGCATTTGGGACTTGCAACTGTGTGCCTGTGAGAGCTATGCCTCTGCTCAGGTCGCCACAGCAGACACGATCCCAGAGAAGACCGTGCGCCTCGGAGCTCTCAAAAGCCTGGTGGGAGGGAGAACCTGGACTGAAAGCAGTGCAGACCCACAACAGGGAGTGTTCTAGGGGTGGGACTGATTGATGACCCTGCCTGGAAAAAGCCCAAATGCCAGCATGCGCTCCCAGAGGTCCCGGGAGATTCCTCTGTGGGGAGGAGGGAAGCCCTGTTCTCACACCAGCCCCACCTCCAAGAGGGCATCATGGAGCATGACGGGAGGATGATGGGGGCTGGGGGGTGATATGTTCCCTTGGTGGGGTCTGTAGTCCCTCGTGAGTAACTGGTGCACAAACAACCATCAGCCAAATTGGGTCAAGGGGATGATTCTCTGTACACCTAAGCAGCAGGGTGTCTGCTAAAAATATTTCAGAAAAACAAAATCACCAGATATAAATAGGAGAACATGTCTGTCTCAGAAGGCTCCTGGGAAGATCAAACGAGAACCCCGGGCTGCAGGAAAAGCCCCTGCTGTCTGCCAACCTCACCTCCCACAATTTGCCCCTCACACCCCTAACACCTCTATACCTTTTTGGTCTGTAATTTATTTCCTCACACATGTAGACTGAGTCCCTCCCACAAGTGAAATTAGAGGTGGGACGTGGGGGCTGGTGCAGAACATCTGAGATATCTACTCCTGTGTCCATCCAGAAATTCATGCCAACCCTCAAGGATCATCTCTGCCAGGACAGGTCTGAGCACAGTTGACAATCGCCTCTCTGCATGTCCTGTAGCCTGACTACCCTGCAGAGCCATGTCCTATCTGTGTTCAACCAGTGTTCTTGCTGTGGCCACTGCGAGTACAGAGATGCATGCCCTGTAGGGAGAAGTCTCAGACGGTGGGCCAGTGAATGGGTAGCAGGATGGATGGTTGGATGGATGGATGGGTGGTTGGCTGATTAGAGAAGTGGACAGGTGGATGATTGGGTAGATGGATGGGTGAGTAAATGGATGGATTAATGGATGGATCTCCTGATAAGAAGGTATACACTGATCTTGGTTCACAAAAAGTCTTGTGTAACTGCTGCCTCTCCATGTTAGAGGTGTAAGAGATGTGTGGAGGACAGAAGTTGTCCAGAAGCAGCAGCACTGTGCCCAGAATAGCAGACCACGGCTGACTTTAAAAAGAGCCTCAGGTCAGTGCCTGGTGACCTTTTCCAGACCCCTGCATTACCCAGGCATTCTTCCACTGGAAATTCCTCCTCCATCCTACAGGGAACACCATGACACAATCCTACCTCCCAGTCCTTGAGCCCAGGGGAGCATTTCCTTCATGAGAAAGACTAATCTACTGGTTCTTATCAGCCTCCAGCTCTCAGGGGTCACTACCACTGGAAATTTTTCTGAAATGTCTGCTTCTCCACTGAAATACAAAACCATAGTGGAGATGTTGCTGTAAGAGAACTTAGACCAGATAGAGTTGTCTTGGTTTTCTTTTCTTTTTTTCCAAAAAGATCATTCAAAGCTGAGAGTCCTTGATGAGGTGAATATTTCTATTCTTAAGGCATACACGGATCTCCCAACCACCCACTCACAGGCAACGCTATTCAATCTGCAGGTACTTTGACCCACATCCCTTCTCTATATGCTCGCACACACAGAGGCAGCACGGCCTTGTGTGGTGCCGACAGCACCCCACAGAATTTCCCTTTTTCCCTCCAGCACTTGTATTCACAATGAATTAAGGTACTTAACAAATGTATGAATGTAGAGAGGCCTGAAATGAAGAGGGAAAAACAGGATGTGACTCAGAAAGGTCACAAGAAGCCCTTAGCTCTCCCACAAGTGTATCTGCTAGAAAGGGTGAGTGTGTGTATATGTGTGTGTGTGAGTGTGTGTGTGTGTGCGTATTTAAGTTCAAAGGAACAGGTTTGAGAAAGGCTCTCTTCTAGGCATGTGCTCCTTCTCTAGCATGATATCGCACACAAGCCCACCCTCCTCAGGCAGAAGCCAGCATGCTGCACTGATCTGTGGGCTCAGCTCTGCTCTCCATGCTCAACACCCTCACTAAGGCAACCTTTAGGTTCATTAGCAGGATGCAAAGGCAGGGGTATCAACCTTACAATCTGGTTTTCTGGAGAAGGGAATTTGGGGTCAGGGGGCAGAAAAGCAGGAGCAGATGATAGAAAGGCAACCTCTGCTTGGGGTCCCCTCCAGATCTCACAAACATTGAGAAGTCTTTCCTCTGAGTGGTGTGTGGAGACCAATGTCAGGGCTTGGCCATGCTGAACCCAGGGAAGAGTCTAGAAGGAGAGCTGCTTCTAGCTGCATAGATACTCACTTATCACTGGTCTCAAGGGACCAAAAGCACAAACGAGAGTGACAGGCCACAGGGGCAGAGAAGGGAGGCCTGGTTGAAGGGTCTTTGCCCTCACCTCTCAGATGAGGCAAACATAGAACCCATTAGCAGAGACAGACAAATAGATCACATACCATCACTATTAAAGCCTTATCCTCTTGCAAACCAGAGTCCAGGGCTCTGACTGGTCTAATACTGAGCACGAAATCAACAAGGAACCAAAACAAGCCTTTCAGGTGAGAGCAGACTTGAGAATCAATGAAGAGGCCAAAGAATTGAGCCAAGGGTGTTGTGGAGGAAAGACTTGGATGTAAAACAAAAGACCTGAAACCAGGTCTGAGATGCCAGAGTGGGTCAAGTCAGAGACAGACAAGAGCTAAGACCAGGACAGGAGCTCGAAATTTTTCTGGGAGCTAAGAGGAGACACAGGTGGAGGGGGCCCAGCCGGTTCAGTTAGGCATGTTAGAGATGGATGTTAAGTTATCTTTTCAATATCAAACAGTACAAGCAATGCACACTGGCTACCATGTGTGCAGCTGAGGCAGGTGGCTGAGTAAGATGAGCAAGTGCCTGGGACTCACCACAGCCTGGGCCATCGTCGCGCACTGCTCTCAACAGCCATGCATGGATATAGAAGTGCTCAATGAACACTTACTAAATGGGGAAGATGTAGCTCCACTTGCACTCATTTGAACAAGTCATTCAACATTCTAGAATTATCTTGACAAGAAAATACAGTAAGATCAATGGCCCTGGGGGAGAGATGTAGCGGACAGCCCAGATTTCCCCTGTGAAATGCAGGTGATAACTCCCCTCCATACCCAGTACTCTCCTAAGCTCCCGGTATTTATTTTTATTTTTGAAAGGAGCAAATTCAGGAAGGAATGGAAGGGGAAATAAAAGACACAAGCAGGCTTCTTACCTCAAGGTGGGTGAGCTGAGAGCTCCTCCAGGGGTGTCCTCAGTAGCTGGGACCCACAGGGGCCCGGCACCCATAAGCATGGGCACTATTGGGAAAACAAACGTATCTGCCAATACCACTCCCTCTGTCCTCCAGCACCCTTTGTCTGAAAGCTTCTCAAGAGTAACCGGGCTATCTGGCTATTTGTGGGTCAGAAGACTGAGTGAGGGACCGCTCTGGGCACCCCACCCCACCCTCACCTGAAATCCAGTGCCTGGACACGTGCCCATGGCCACCTACTGCCCCAGCTGCAAAGTCATAATGGCCACCAGCCCCTGGGCCTCAGCTGGACCTTTCAGGACTGCATGTCCTAAAGTATCACAAAATTGCCCTTTTGAAGAAAGGTCACTTCCCTGCCCCTGGGGTATTCTATAAAAGGTGACAATACAGCAAAGTCCAGAATGGAAGCCTCTATAATACCTACATCCCAGGTTGCTAAAAAGGCAAGTAGGGAGGCTGGCCCTTTTCAAAGACCTGACATTTGCACTGTACAGTTTACTAAGCCTTCAGCACAGTCAATCCTGCAATGACACTAGCCAGGTGGGCAGGGGAGCTGACCAGACTGGTGTGGCTGCAGCCCAGCACCTGTGGGGGGCGCCATGCCCACACTCTGACACCAGTTACTTGTCTCCGACCCAGCGCAGGGTTTCAGCCCTAGGGAAGCTTCCTTCAGTCCTCTCCTCATGGTCACCTACCTGAGCACAGCATGATTTAGATGCCCTCAGTTCTCCCCGGGGAAAGAAGACCACTGCTTACCTTCTCTCCCAGCCTCAGCAGCCCCATCTACTCTGCACAGTTATCTTTGGGTGTACAGCCTGACCTATCAGCTCTCCAAGGGCTACACTCCACCTCCCGGGCCCAGAAGATGCCCTCCTCCCTCACCGACCTCTCAATGCCCCTGGCCTCACACACAGTGAACCCTGCCCCTGCTCGTCCAGCCCTCTAGGAGTTTGTGGAAGCAATGCTTCCTAACTGGACAGGCTACGAAATAGAAATTAACTTGGAGTTTGTGAGAATTAAGAGGGAACACATTTATAAGGTGCCTAATGCGGCAACTGGCACATAATAAATACTTAATGGGCATTTGTGGGATTAATGAAAGTTGAATAAATAGTTTTAAATCTGTAGAAATAAAGAAGGTAAATGGATGTCAAAGTATTTGCAGAGAAGATACCTCTATGGACATTAGTGACAGAGAAGAGAAGCCACACAAGGAAGGAATATTGGAGTTCTGGATGGAGAAATGTCCAGCTGGGAAATGCATTTCTGTGAGACGGGGAGGAAAGAAGGCTATTAACAAGACTTGCATTTTCAAAGTTAGTTACCTATGCAAGGGGTAGGTCCTCAGAAGGGAAATAGGAAAGGCGAGGATAAATCTCTGAGAGGCAGAGGAGAGAAATCAGTCATGAACTCTTATCTTGGGCTTGGAGCTCTGGAAAATCCCAGGCAAACACTCCTGGTTGCTGGATAATTAAAGTCCAGTTGTATGAAACCAACTGAGGACCAAGAATAGAAAAACATTTATTTTTTTAAGAGTTAGCACCAGAATCCCCATTTCATCAGTAACTATATTGTATTTAGGAAAATATTTGGTGTCAGCAAGAACAAAGACTACAAATAAGATTGTTAAATTGATCTTCATGAGAAAATAAAGAGAATTTACTTTGGAGTCAAGATCCGGAGGGAGGAAATAGCGGGGAGACTGGGCAGCCAGTAAGATGGAGAGGAGGGGCCCTGGTAGGAGGCAGACAACAGAGAACATTCCCCAGCAGGAGGGGACTTGGAACACTGAGGGTATTTGTGTGGCTATCATGCAAATGCCCCACGTAGACACCATCTCTGAGACCCGTGTTTATGTCTTGTTGAAACCAGGAAATGTAATGATCTCCCTTCTGCATCAGCACTGGATGCGGTGGAGAGAGTCCTGTCCAAAGTCCAAATGAACTGTTTTATTTACCGCATGTTTGGAAGGATGGGGGCTAGGAACAAAGAAAGTATAAACCCCCATTCCCCCAGCCTCCTGTGAAACACACTGTGCTCCTTAGGATTCCAGGCCTATGTGGACGTCAGCAAGCTGAGAATGGTGGCCCTGCCATCACACAAGATGGGAGAGACCCCTGGAGGATGCTGGCCCTGCCCTGTAGCTGGCTGGCTGCTCTCCCAGTAGTCTGTTCATGGTTCTCTGCCCTAAACCTAAGAATATAGGCAAGGCTATCAGGGTGCTCCAGCCTCGTCCCCATTATATTCCAGGAGCCCAGGGGGCTGTTGTGCATCCGCATTGTCAAGGAAAAATCATCCTTGAAGGTAAAGGAAGATGAATGGCAGGCCCAGGTCAGAGCCACAGGGGCCAGCTGCATCTCGCCATCAGATCATTATCCACCAAAGACCAAAGCTGGAAATGTGGGAAATGTTTTCATTAAGTGAGGCTGCATTTCCTCCACGGCTTCTAAAGAGCCCAGTTGTTTTTTTCCTCCATCATTAATCAAGCAAAGTGGACTGTTCAGGGCGCTCTCACCGAGGCAAACAGCAGGAGCTGACCTCTGACCAGATCTTCAGACAGGCTCTGTTCACCCAGCAAAGTCAGACAGGCAGCTGGCAGAGGGTCCTTCTGGGGGGACAGGCTGACACCCAGATGTCACAGCTAGAGAAATCCATCCCTAGGCGAGCCATCTCTGCCAGCCCACCTGTCTATAGAGAGGGCACCATGGCCGGGCCTAAGGAGGGAGCAGATGGTGGCAGAGGGCAGAAAGGACAGGGAGTTCTGCTCATGGCTTAGTCCCAAGGGCAGGATGTGGAGAGCGAGGAGGGGCATTTGTCCAGACTTGAGGCTCTCTGGGTGCCAAATGCACAGGTGGCTGCTGCTGCACTCAGGGAAACACCTGTGTGTTATCTCCAGCAAAGGCGCTGGTAATCACGCCTCTCTGCTCTAGCTGTCAAAAGTTCTCTCTGTGCTTTTGGAGTTAGTTAAGTAAGCCAGTGAAAGGCAGGTAGCTCTGAGGTGAGGAGACCCTGTGTTGCTCGAAGGGAATGGGTCCTACCAGCAGATTGTCAACACAAAGAAAGAAAGAAAATAAAAATAAAAACAAACACTTGTGGCCAGGGAAGGGTACAGAATGTCCTCAATAACTGCTTTACTAGACTGAGCAAGTGAGGAGTGATTCCCTCTACCAGACCACTGAACAATTTAAAAATGCACAAAGAGAAATTCCAACCTGAGGGAGCATTTTGGAACAATACCACATTCGCCCTGACAGCTTAAATCAAGGATCAGGCTCCATGGTGATGAGACAGCGCTGCTTATATCATCTGCTTACCCCCACTCTGGAAACACATTTGAATATAAATGGGGGGTGGGGGGTGCAATGTGACAATATGTCCCTTGCTTCAGTTGCAGCCCTGAAGTTGAGAGGCACTTACAGATTCTCCTGTAGACAAGCCTGCCTGTGAAATCTTAGCCAAGTCTCAGGATTCTTAGGGACTGGTTATCACTTTTATTACTGGCTGAGTCAGACAAGCCCTGAACTAACTTGTCAAGAAAACAAGAACGAGAAACACCCAAATAAGACAGTACTTTGTAGGGAAAAAATAAACAGCAGCACTTTGGATTCACAAGAAGTCACTTATCTAGGTATTTTTCTTCCAAGGGACTTTCTCTGTACTAAATAGGAACCAAATTGATTTGCTGTAATAGTGCTTGGTTGGTTTTAGGGCCCAGAAAACCTGACCACAGGCCTAATAGAAGAAGATGGAGTTTCTGAGGCCAGCTCAGTGGAGAAGCCGAAAGATGGATGGTCTTATAAAATAACCCTGGTTCTTGACCGTCCTCATGAAAATTTCTAACACAGAATTATCATCCCCAGTGCATCATCTGGGGGAGGAACTAAAAATGGACTTGAGAGCTCCATTTTCAAAAGGATTTTCATTAATTTCATCAAGACAAAGTTAATAATCCATGACATAAATGCTTTTTTTTTCTTGAGTTGGTTGTTCTAAACATGTTAGAGTCTTCTCAATAAATCTCACAGCTAGAGGCTAGTAGAAATTAGTTTGCCTTCTACACTGTCATTAAGAAAGAAAGAGTGGTAATAGCTACTGAGGAAACTTGAAGGGAATGGCTTGTAAATGAGATGAATCTACAAGCTACTCAAATGGTTGTTGGGCAGGAGGAGCAAATAAATCCACATTTCCCTCTTGTCATACCCACACACACACAGAAACAGATGCAACAGAGAGATTAATAAAGCATTTTATTTATAGATATATAAAGAGGTTTCTAGAGACAAGTTAACTTGTGTTAAGACCTGCATTCTTTACAGATCTACCCCATCAGTCCTTATTAAAAATCTTCAGTAAGCAGGGTCTTGTATAAAGAGCTAAGTGGGTCTCAAAGACACAGCCGCCCCATCCCCTGGAAGGCTGCTCTGACTGAGAACATCGTGAGTGGAGTGGATGGTAAGTGGCATATGAATGCTGTGATAAGGGGCTGGACAGATAGGGAATGCTCCCCCACCCACTGAGATGCTTTTAGAGCGCCTGATCAGAAGATAGATGCACTGCATCATATCAAAAAAGAAACCACAAGGTCATGCTCAGCCTTTCCATGGAAACCCTGAACACAGCTGCCCACCTCTTCTCTCATGTTAACAGCTCCCCCTTATTCTAAATGCTTTCCTGTATGTCCTCTCATTTAATTTTCATTATGACTGTGAGAGGTAATAGTTGAATCCCTGATATACAGAGGAGAAAAATGAGGCACAGGATGACAGAAAGATACCAGTGCTAATCAGTGGCTAGAGTTACTCAGTTTGAAACCCAGGTAACCTGGCTCCTAGGCTGCTGCTGTCACTAGCGCTTCTTCTGCACTGCTCCTCCAACTGATGCTACTCTTGCTGCTATTACTGCCGCTGCTGCTACTGTTATTACTACTGATGCTGCTGCTACTGCCACTCTCCCTACAAGGAATCTGTTGTCCAGCATAACCATGTTTTCTGTAGCGCCTGGGCCTCAGCAGGAACAGAGAGGCCAGGCCAGGCCAGGGCTCTAGAGCTGATGCTGCATTTACCACCTGTGATGATAACCAGCTGTACACCTCAGAGCTGCGCTTTATTTATCCTCTTCAGTGACGTGTGCCATGTCAGTATGTCCTCTACTAGATCCCCCATCGGTTGTATCAGTCTGTCTGTCTCTTTTTCCTACAGAAGAGATTTTTTTTCATAGCCAGTATGTCTGACAGGCAACCGGATGCCCACCTGTACCTTTTAGCCCCTGGTGAAATGAGTAATCATAGGCCTGGTTGAGTGGTGCCCACTACCCCAACCTGTACAGCACACTTCTGTGCAATGGGAAGTGGCCCCTTCACTGCTCCCCAAGCAAAAGGAGCACAGAGTGACTAAACAAGAACTGGGGAAAGAGACGAGTGGGTAGGGAGCAGGTGTGAGGCAAGGCGTGCGTGTGTTTGCAAAGGGTCAAAGCCCTTCAAGGGGAGAGAACCTAGGGAGACCTTCTTGGAGTGAGACCCTGGCCCAGACAGAGATGAAAGGGTTTGCCTCTTCACCCTGCAGAGTTATGGGTGTAGGAATGGTCCACGCTGCTGGAGCAGCAGCATCTCACTCCACATTCAGCCACATGGAGGTGGGAGTGACAAATACAGAGGACATTGAAGGGGAATGACTTGGCCACCAGCTCTTATTCCCAAATCAAGAATAGAGAAAAGCAGAGCATGCCACTAGCATCTTTTATCACTGGCCCATACACCCAGGCTTTCAAGTCCATGGGTACTGCAGAGGCCATTGGACCATTCTCAACTCTTTACCAACTTAAAAAAAACCTCAGACAGACACGCAGCAGTTGGGTCTGCTGCTTCTGTCCACATACATCCCAGGACCCAGGTTTGCATCCCAGGGCCAAAAGAAACAACCAAGATGGACAATTAAATAAAACGAATAAAATCACTTCTTCCTCCTCTCTTCCTGCCTGCCTACTCACCTTCATTCCTGCCTGGACTATTCCTTTAAGAAAAAAAAAAAAAGACCCCAGACAATCTGATGTCCCTCTGAAACAGCGGGTAGAAGGGTGTGGGAGTTATTCCAGCTAAAATCGTAGTGTCTGCTATGTTTCCTCATCAACCAAGAACATATTTCAAGTGTTCATTGCCTGTTAGAGAATGTTTTCTTCTCCCCCAAATAAGATTATAGAACAGATTCAATAGACTGGCAAAGTACACATGTACCCAGTCCATTGCAGAGATTCTAATAATCCTTCTCCCTGCACCCCCTGATAAGTGTGATGCCCAGCTGGACACATTTCTGGGCAATTTTCACAAAACCACTTAGAAATTTTCTTCTGTTATGTAGCTCCCACCAAGCATCACATGAAAGTTGTGCATGACATTCCTAACGGAACATCTGGGTTGTCAATGGTCAGTTTTGTCACTGCTGTATTGTCACTCCTAAAGATCCAGAGAGAAAACCACATCTTACAGTAGACACACAGCCTCAAATCCTACTGCCAGGTCCCGAGACAAGCAAATACTGATGCTCACAGGCTAAGGGTGTTGTAGAAAGACTGACCATAAACACTCTGTACGTCTCACCTTGGAAGGAACAGACAAGTCCTCTTGTCCCTACCTGCTCAGCTGGGACACGGGCAATATCCTGGCTGACCTATACCTCAGCACTCAGCTGCTGAGCTAGAACAGCCCCTAGTTGTTTCACAAGAGTCATGTCCAGATTATGACTTACAGGGAAGAGTCAAAACAATTTCAGAAAGATGACTTCTCACAGGAGAGCTCCATTGCCAGTCCTGCCAGTTGAACCTATTTCACACAAAGCAGTCTTCACAGAATCCTAAGAGGCAGGAATCTCCTCACTTAACCTTTTAATACCTGAGGCACCCAGTAAGTTAATATGCCCTGTCCTCTGACAACATAAATGCCAGCTAAGAGGCACTGCCCAGCTGACTGGTTTCAATTTCAGCAAATGATGGAGTTGTATTAATTAAAGTCCACTGACCACAGGGCGGCAGGACTCGGCTGGAGCCGAGGCATATCACTGCCCACAATAGGCCAAGGGCATGGATGAGACTCCCACCTGGGGGGAACTTGAAGACAAACACTGACCTGCAGCATCTGGAGGTACCCTTCCTGGGGGTCGCAGAGCAGGGAGGAGATGCGGTGGTTGTTCCTCATGCATTTCTGATTGTCCTTTGCAGATGGGAAGATCTGCCGGACCACAGTCATCCTGCCAAGGGCACTGTGGACCAGATCCAGGATCTCAGGGTCACTTATTTCCTGGGAAAATAAAAAGACCAGTGCTTACCATTGGCTCAAGAACTCTGTCTTGCAAAAGGCCTATGTGGCGGTTAACTGGTTGGGCCCAGGTCCCACAGTTCATTAGTCGCATATTTACAAATAATACTTGTTAACCCTAAAATGAAAACAGAATCATTCAACATTGTTCCTGAAGGTCAAAAAAAAGATGTCTGCAGCTAAAAGCATTGGTTTCCATGCAGTTAAGTTCTTAATATCAGTGCTATCTACGTCCAAGCATTAGCGGAAATAAAGGCTAAATTTCCTGTTAGGAGTTAACTGAGCTACACTAGGGAATCTGGGTTTCTCTGACCAAAATTCAACAGGTTTCCTCTAACTCAATAATTAGAGTTATCGCTTTAAAAATCTGCATACAAATTTGAAAATATATCTATCCATTCATTCAGTCATTCATCACACAACATTTATCCGATAACTCCTGTGTGGCTTTTCTGGACTGAGGATATAACTGCGGATGAGTCAGACCTCATGCTCAGTCAAGGTCAAGGTCACTACAGATGAAATATGCTGAATGATCTAATAACAAAATCTAAGAGGAAGGAAACCCATTGTGCTTCCTCTGTAATACTTGTGCTAAGCTCTTTACATACATTATCCTATTTGGTGCTCAGAACCACCTTAGGAATTCTATGAGGTAAATCCTATTATTATTCCATTTTAAATGAGCACTCTCAAGCAATGAAATAGTAAAGGGTCACAGGAAACTCTTTCCAGGATATGGCTTCAATGAGAAAGTAGCCCTTAAGCTAAGCCCAAGCCGAAAACTATCTGAAACTAGGCAGCAGACTGTACCCTGTGGAGCCCCTTCTGGCAGAGGCAGCAGGGCATGTGAAATAGGGAGGGGCAGAGCTGGGGTGCTTGCTGAGTGTGGGGAGCAGCGAGGACAAATGGTCAAAGGTAGAAGTGGGGCTATACTCAGGGTTAGAGGCAGGTGGAAGGAGGTCAGCAAGCCCCAAAACACGCTCACACTGAAGGGTTTCAGGCTCAAATGAGGTGCAATCAGATTTAAATTTTTAGAAACCTCTGGCAGCTGTTTGGAATGGATTAGAGAAGAAGAGAACTGCTGCAAGACAAGAAGCAACACAAGAACCACAAATGATGAAAACTCATGAACCAGGGCTTCGCTGTGGGAGAGAGTCACATCAAGAAAAGCTCTGGTTACTGTCTATCTCTAAAAGTGACTACATGGTGGTGGCATGTGAGTCAATATTCAGTGTTAGGATCTTCTTTCATCTGTACATTCAGAATTTTTATTTCCAAACAAAGAATCAGAGTAACATTAATAACAGAAACTTCATTTAGAATGAGTCACAACTGGGTCACTGAGAAATGGGAAAACTTCCACACTTCATTAATTGCCAACCCGCCATTTTTGAGAAGCCAGAAGTAGAGGTACGGTTAGAGAAAAGTCACCTTTTCCAGCAAAGCCCCATTCTGTAGCTGCAAGAGTCAATGATCAGAGGAACAGTGGGAGCTGAGAACCAAATCACTGTCATAGACAAGGGTTTGGCTAAACAACCTGGCATGTTGAAGCACCAGGAATGACTGGGAGACCAAGCAACCTCTAAAGAGGGAAGGGAAGGTCCAATCTCCATTTATAAAAATACTGGGAAAACCAGAAGGCGTCTGTGATCTGTGGCAAGCTAACTCCCTCCATCTCATCGACCTCTCTGAACCACTCTAGAGTTTGTTTCTTATCCCTTTAGCTGAAGGCTTCCCTTTCCCCCAGAACACCCCTCTGCAAGTCAAAGTTTTAACTATGAAAACTATGTGCTAAAATAAGTCTGCAGTCTTTCTCCTTGCAGACAACACATTCTAGCTTTGAATCAAGGAGATGTTCTAACTGGAGCTAATGAGTTTAGAAATGAGTGATCAGGGAGGGATTTCATTCCAACAAGATAACATATTTTAAGGATAAATGGTAACCTAGGTCTTTCAGGAACTGTCTGAGGAACATGATGTGAGAATGAAGACTGGCCATGTGACACCGCAGATGAATCTGGAGAAAGTAAGAAATTTAAAGCTCCATCGTTTGAGTGGATCTAGGGGGTATTAGTTTAGAGAAATAAGTTAGAGAAAACATACGATTTCACTCATATGATACATAAACTAAACAAAGAACTAAATTAAGCAAAAATAAATGTTTAGACTCTCAGAACAAACTAGTGCTTACCAGAAGGGACAGAGGGAAAGGGATGGAAAAATCCAGTAAAGGGATCAGTTGAATGGTGAGGGATAAAACTGGACTATTTGCAGTGAACTTCACATAGTGTAAACAGATGTAGATTTCCAATGATGCATCCCTGAAAGTTAATAATGCAACAATGTGATGCTACTTCAATTTAAAAATATTAAAG
Source organism: Solenodon paradoxus (assembly GCA_004363575.1). Lineage (NCBI taxonomy): Eukaryota > Metazoa > Chordata > Mammalia > Eulipotyphla > Solenodontidae > Solenodon > Solenodon paradoxus. The sequence goes on from RJWH01000971.1 coordinate 475,759, forward strand.
CTGCATCCTTCTAGAAAGACCAGCAGCTTCCTAGTTTGCTGAACTGCAGTCATTTCAAGAGAATTAAAGTGCTATTACATATTAAATCTGAGTTGAAATTTTGTTTTTCAGACAAAAGTCCATTTCCGGGAAGATGATCTTGTTGAATTGGGACCAAGATATTCAAAGGTGCAGAAACTGCAAAATGTTCACCTCTTGGTCACCAGGGAAGAGGGGCAGGAACCCACATGGTCTTCAGGACATGGAGCCTGGGCATTTGCAGTTTGCTCTACTCTGAGCAGCCCTGCTAACAGAGGCCCTGACTGAGCACAGGGTAGGAGGAGAAGAGAGAGCATGTTCTGATCTACGAGTAAGAGGACTGTAAGAAATAACATGGATAGTAGTTCTTGGAGAAGTAATGTAAAGGGTTTGGGGAAGGAATTTTTGAAAAACATCATTTGAATTATGCATAACGGGGTTCACCAGAACCAGCAGACCTTGGAGAGAAAATGGAGATATTGCACACCTTTTGTTTTTCTCACTCTGAATATCAAAGACATGTAAAAATCCTTTCATCAAACCTCTCCAGAGATCTCAACTTCCTGGAGGCAGTCAGCAGCCCTAAACCACCCCACTGCACCTGACAATGCTGGGAATCTGTAGGGAGCCTGGCTTACTGGGTGCACAGGAAACTTCCTAGGAAGTACCAGCAGGGCCTGCCCTGGAAACCTCAGCAGCACCTGCGTGAGTGGCTAAGTGAGCCAGGGGTTGCCTGAACATCACCCAGGGGGGCTAGACCCCTGCCCTAGTGCTCTGGTCTCCAGACTGTTCCTTTTTCATTTTGCCCACCAAGACTCCTTAAGAGATGAGCACAGCTCTCCCCACCCCATTCGCTGTCATATGCCTTCCTTTGGGATCTATACAGATCTCCCTGCCACTCATAGCCAAGTTGTCATGCACACACTCTTGGCCAAAATACGCACAACTGTCTGCCAGTGCCTTCCTCCAGCCCTCCTCACACCTCTGAGTCCATCCTTCATGTCCAATACAGAGATAGCAGCAGTAAGAACCTAAAAATCTGCAGAAGCAACTCCTCCGGAGCCCTCGGGGAAATGGAAAGTAGTGCATCATCTCCCCAGGATGTGTCCTTCCCCTGGAGGATTTCAGGTCTGCATCATCAGTCAGTTCCAGTAGCAACATATCAAGCCCTCTGTGCCTTGTTGGCCCCACTGGTTCCCTTCAGTACCACGAGGATGCACTCAGGGGTCTGCTCACTCCCTGCTCACTGCTGTCAAATGGTGCCCTTCAGGCTGCACACCAAGCCAGCTTCTGGACCTCTATGAGGGGTGTAACCTCTGGCCTTGCAAATGGTGCAGGGGGCTATCCAGCAGTCAATTTACATAAGCCACTTGGACGTCAAATTCCCCTTTGTCTCAGTTGATCATCCTTTCCAAAAAGTGCTGATGATGAGTAGAAGCAACAAGACAATGCATAGATACTCTGTGACCTCCACTGACCTCAATGAAGTCAGTGAGGCAGCAGTGAAAACAGTAACATGTACTTAGGTACTCACTGAAGTGTGCAGGCTCAAAATAAATCATGTTTCTTTTCTTACTTTTTCAGTTTACATTGTGAAATTTATCTTAAAGCACAAACATTACATACATTAAGAATAATAAAATGGTTTCAGTGTGACTTCCATCAAGCTAAGAAATAAAATAAACTGCATCTTGGTTGAATGCCTCTTCCCAAAGTGCTTTCCCATTCCTCCTCACCAGGGGCTGCCTTTGTCCTGCTCGGACTTACGCACATAACCCAAATAATGTGCAACTTCATCGCGTACATTTTGTTTAGTTTTGTGTAAGCTAAAAAGTCTGCATGCTTCCTGCAGTTGTGTTTTAACACAGTGGTTCTCAAGATTTGTTGTTTATCAGTCACCTGGGGAACTTGAGAAAATTACAGAGGTCCCGCCCTGTCCCCAATGAAACAAACAAGGTCTGTGTTCCCCATTAACATACCGGATAATTCCAATGCTCGCCCATGTCTAAAATCTGTTGGTTTAACATTAAGTGTTTGTGATCTATTCAGGATGATGGATGAAACATGAGTTTATTCCTTTCCACAGCTGTACACTACTGCATTATTGTCTCTGCACAATTTATTCACCCTGTTGTTGATTCCCCTTTGTGTGTTTGCTATTCCAGACAAAACTATGTACATTTTTCTTGTGAATGTGTCTTAGTGAACTTGTATCAGATTTTCCTGAAGGTTCAGACCTAGAATTAGAACTCCCTGATAGACTATGAGCATGTGTAAATTTACAAGGAATTATCAAATTTCCAAAGTGATTGTGCCTATTTGTACTCATAAATTGCGATAAAGATTAATTATCTTATATTCTGATCTTCCTGGAACTGATACTGTATGATTTTCTAATATTTGCCCACCTAGTGAATTGGTACATCACTGGGTTTTAATTCAACTTCCCTACTTGTTAATAGAGTTAAATATCTTTTATACATTTATGATAATTTTTGCTTCTTTTTGGGTTTGTATTTTCATCCCTTTTCATTTGGGTTGAGTCTCTTGGAAATTGATCTGTGGGATTTTTTTTTTTAATTATGAATACAAAGTCTTTATCATTGGCTACAATTTTCTTCAGGTTCTTGAATGTTTGGTAGAAATAACTCGATAAATACTTCTAACCTGGTGTTTTCTCTGAAGAAACATTTTTATTACTAATTTATTACTAATTCTTTACTGTCATAATGACTTTGCTTGGTTTTCCTTCTTTGTCCTGCGTCTTTTTTTTTCCCCTGAGAATTCAGTCATGTTGTGTAAACTTTTGAATTGATTGGCACCAGTTGTTAACAATGTCCCTCTGTTTCTTTTACTCACACATCTAAAGTTATGGGTCTTTATCCATTTCTAGACATTTTTATTTGTGTATTATTTCTTACTTTGATGCTAGAAGTTTTTCTCTTTTACAAATTTTTTTTTAAATGTAAGCTTTCACTTAATTGAGATACTTTACGTGTTAGTACCATTAATTTCTACTCTTCTCTATAGTATATTTTTTTTCCTTTGGCTCTATCAACTGGCTAATTTTCTAATGTTTTAGGTATAAAGCTCAGCTGAAGAATCTTGTATTTCTTATGTCATAGGAAAATGTTAAAACTATCGCTTTACATACAAACATTGCTTTAGCTGTGTGGCACCTTATTTTTATGTTACTTGTATCATTCTTTTTAAAATTCAATTTTGATTTTATTTTTGATCCATGTGTACTTCACTAGGGATTTTTCCCAAAATTTTTCCAAACATGAAAGTTTGGGTGTTTCTTTTTTTTTTAATAATCATCATACTGATTTCTAACTTAAATCATTGTGATCTGTAAATGGAAACAGTGATTCTTAAGAGATTATATGTATTGAGTCAGCGGTGTAGCCTACCATGAGATCAGTTTGCATGTATGTTCCATGTGCAACCCCAGTCCAGCCGTTGGTTTCAGTGATGGCCCACTTTTAGATCCATTGACTAGAAATTTATCTATTTCTTTTAATATTCAGCTTAGATTTTCAAAAACTCAAAAAAAACATTTTGAGTTTTTTGTTACACACAAGTTTATAATTACAACTGCTTAATGAACTTCTTATCATTATTTAGATGCCATCTTTATTTCTAATAATTTGCCTTTATTGTCTATCGTGTCTGATTTTCATATTACTATACCAGTTTTATTTTGGTTAGTATTTGCTCTTTTCCATCTCTTTGCTGTCAATCTTTTTATGTCTCACATTTTAGTTGGAACACGTTATAGATAAAATATAGCAGATATTTTTTAATTCATCCTTGACTTCTTTAGTAGCTCTCAACCCATTTATATTGGATTATGATTACTTATATATATGGATTTATTTCTACCATATTACTTACAACACACATTTTACTCTTTCTTTTTTACTTCCCCTTAGAATTATCTTTCTTCAGTGATTATCTTCAATCACCATCATCCCATCTAACATATTCTTAATTTGGTTTTTCTTTAGATATCCTGTTACACAAAATTATCTTTCTTTTATATAGTTAATTTTGCCTATTTAACCAACATTTATCGATATATTTGTCAGACATTCTTTCCTGAACATCTAACCTTTCATCTGGATCATTTTCCTTCTCCCTATAGTCTAGCATTTAGAATTTCCTTTAATGTGAGTTTGGTGTGATACACTTAGCTCTTGTTTGCTGGAAAATGTCTTTTTTTTTTTATCTCATTCTTGAAAGACAAAATTTTAGGTTGATTATTATTTTCTCTTAGCACATTAAAGACAATGTCATTGTCTTCTGGTTTCCATTTTTGCCAAGAGTATTAGTTTCTGACAGCTGCAATAACTATTTGTCACTAATTTAATGGCTTAGAACAACAGAATTGTATCCTATTGTGATAATCCTAGAGGCCAGAAATCCAAAATCAATCTCAGGAGGCTAAAATCAAGATGCTGACAAGTTTTCAACTTTATGTGGAAACCAAATTCATTAGGAATCAAATTTGACTGGCTCTTACACAGAAACTTATACGGTCTATATGCAACCCAATAACCAAAAACTCAGGGTCTCCACAATTTGTTCAATAGGATCAAAACCAAAAGCAAATCTGAGTTTCAATTTTCACTTAATATTTGTCTTCTGCAGATATTACTCTTGACTACTCAGTGATAGATTTAAAAATATTTTTTGAAATGCAGCATCTTCAGCTTATTTTTTTTCCTTTTGAAAGTGTCATTCAGGCTAATAACTATTCTATGAAGACAAACTATTAAAACTCTTATATTAAAATTTTAATTCTATAAGATATGACCCTTCCCTCTCCCTGGGACACACGCTCATGTCCCAAACACTTGTCTTATGCCTTGACTGTGTGATTAAACCTCAATGGCTATGATACAATTGATACTTGCTTCATTTAACTACCTTTTCCAAAATTCATTGTCATTAATATAAAGAAGAGACAGACCCAAGGGAAGTATGTGCAACCTTCTCCATTTGGTCAAATTCCAGTTGTATTATTGTCATCTCATTTTGGATACATGAGTATGCTCTGTAGGTTATACCTTATTTTCTGTGTTGTTCAGAAAACACTCCCCCAAACATTCTCTGTTACTTTCTCTCCTGTAATATAGCAGATTCCGCTCATAAATCCTTTCTCATCAATACTGCTCACTCAAGAGATTCTCTGTGAGAGATGATGGTGACTTGGACAGGGTGGTTGCAAACGGGTCATCTTGAGAGATAGTTAAGATGCAGAATCTGGAGCACATATTGATTGATGGAATTAGACTACAGTGATGGCAAAATACTGCTAGATCTATCACCTTTTCAATGGAAGAAGTATTTGATAACAAAAATATTGTAACAACTAAAACAAGTAGAGAAGAAAACAGAGATGGAGTTCTCAGTTAACATCATTCCCTTCGTGACAGTCATCAGAAAAACAAAAGATTCTTTTGTGCCTTGTAGTAAAAGGATGATTTCTATGAAAACATAAAATGTGAAACTATCCTAATGCCATGAATAATAAAATACTCAGCACTTAAAAGTTTTGTACTGAGAATGAACACTGAAGCTTAGACAATCTTCATTTTGAGTCAGATAAATTATTAGGAAACTATCCAAATCTCTACTTCACTTACAGAGTCAATACTAAAGAAAAGTTAGAATTCTAAAGAACAATTAATCTTTACATCCTTCCAGAGGTGCATACTCAATTCACTGACTGAAAACAAAATTGTCCTTCTAGAGAAGAGTCAGAGCAGAATGACCTCTGGATGCCTCTATTCAGGGTGTCATATATCTTCAGACAGGGTCTCTAACTGACTTCAGAGAAGGTCAACATTCCAAATATATAAATTATGTGAGCATATCTACATTTACCTGTGAATAATTAGGTTTTCAAAGAAGTCTCTGCCCCAACAAATGTGACAGACAACCAATATGGAAGCCAGTGATGGTTTTTAAAGTGCTCTTTGTTACTTACTATGAGAAGAATAAGACCCATAATGATGACATCAACAGGATAATTTGGAGACACAGAATTTTTAGTATCTGTCAAACTCAGCTGCATCTTCTTCATTTCCATTCAGGCCTCTAATGTAAAATGATAGCACTTCATCAAACAAAATCAAAGAAGCAATGGAATCTTTTTTATATGATGAATTATTATGAGCTATTAAAATGACTAAATAAATCTATACATTATTACCTGCACACATACAGATAGTAGAATTAAGGAAAACAGAAAAGGGAAGAGCTCCAATTGCATAATGATATATCAGATAGGTACATTTACAATTGTCTGCATATTCTATATAGTAATAAAAACTTAAATGAAGGGCACATACCACCTTCAAGAGAATGGTTGACCCTATGGAAATAGAGGAGGATGAAAAACAGATTTTCTGCCTACCTGACAGCCTTGCCCCTCTTCTGCCGTGCTGTCATCATCTAGTGTGAGCAGCTGCCTTCCCTCCACCATGAGATTCAAGGTAGTGGGAGATAACTCCTATGCCCACAACCGGAGGTACATCCTGCTTGTTCTGAGTCAACCTGTATGGTCCTACTAATTCAGGAAGTTTTAGGGAAACATATATGACTCCATTTTGTGCTAGTGAGAGGTGAGGGGGTTCTCCTTTGGGGATTTTGAAAAAGCTTGCTCAATCCTAAGAAGAACAAGAAGACAGTTTCTTTCTGCCTTTCTGAATCACAGGGAAATTCCAGGAGAGTAGAGACCTCAGTGTCCTCAGGGTCCTAAAGATAAAAGTCTCAGAACCACCCTGCCCTGTAACCTCATGACCTATCTCTAAGCTTCCCCTAAGATGACAGAGTAAAGGCTCAAACCACTTCAGGAAATTGGATTCAGATGCTTCTGTTACTTTCCATCGAAAACCACCTAACTAATATAGAATTTAATGGGACTATAAGTGGATACAGAGAAGACTAATTTTACTGAAATGGTCAATTTCTTAAAAATTGGGATCTCAAAATGACAAAATTTGAAAGATCAATATGGAAGTGTTTATTACATTATGTTTTGTATCTTTTAAGCATCTTCAGAAACATTTAAGATAGAATCACTGCAGAAGTCTCAATCCAAGTCTGTTTGAGGAGAAAGAAGATAAATTTTTATAATGAGAACTCTTGAAAATAAGTACTAAGATGGTAAAAAAATCTCCTCTTTCTAAATATGTATTTTGGCAAACCATATGCAAAAATCATGCACCAGTAAGTTTTTGCCTGATCTTTAAGACTTCAGTAAAATTTCTGAACCTTCTGAAAATATCACAGAAAATATTACACATTTATACAGAGCTCTAAACTTACATAGGGCTGTGCAATCACATTATTAGTAATTTTCTTTTATTCCTTAGAAAGACCTAGATCTATCAAACATCTGTGTGATACCAGCATTATTCCATCTCTGGAGAAATAATAAAATTTACTTCCTTCCTAAAAACCATGGTGTCAGTAATCTAAAGTTGATGATAGTGGAGAAACTTCACAGATAAAGCTAGCTTGAGAAAAGCTGAGAAAATAGGAGTCAATAAACTCATGAAGAAAGAATTACTCCCACTGAAGTCAACAGCCTTCTCAGGATGTCGGCTCTATTCAGATCCCTACAGAGGGTGGATCCCGAAACTGCAAGCAAAGGTCCCATGGAGACAAGGACCCCTGGTGTAAAGGAGAGGGTGGGAGGAAATTGGGAAAGCTTGGTGCTGGCCTTCCAGGGAAGAGGGCAGTGGAAGGAGAGTGACTTGGGAGTGGTTGCAACAGAGACAGACCCCATCTCATTAGCATTCCACTAAAAAGACATCAGGGCTGCAGGAATCTCTCTATTTTACATCAAATACATAAAATTACCATAAAATATTCTCTTGCTCTCCAAAGTGTAGTCTATCAATACCGACATCATCTGTGAGGCATGTTAAAAATGCAGGCTCTCAGGCCCCAAACCTTAACAAGATTTCTGGAAGTAAGTAGAGTGACCATACAAACCATTTTAAATGGAACAGGACTATTTATTTTCACATCTCCCAACTGTCAGTTTTGTCCTGCTTTCAGTAAACCAGGGACATCTGGACTGCAGGGCTAGAAGGTCATGAGTTGCCCTGCACCCAGTGTGTTGAGAGGGCCCAAAAGTCGTGTTCCATCTCGTCTCAAGGAAATATGGTCATCCTAGATCTTAGTCTTAAGCACGTGAATATTTGAGAAGCACAGGTCTAAGACTATACAGTGATGTGAACAGAGGGCAAGGTCTAGAATCAGATGGGGTTTGGGTTCCAGATCTGGCTTCTACTCTTACTGGCTATCTAACTTGGACAAGCCAATTTCTTCGAATATCATCTGTAAATGGGAAAACAGCACTTCCCTATTGTTTTTTAAATTTTAATTTAATGACTTTTATTCAATGGAGTTCACCATGCCTAGCGCAGAGCTTTGCAGCAAGCACTCCTTATCCTTCTTCGTCAAAAGATTAAGGTATTTCCATAATCTTTGAAAGCCCCAATGAAAAACCTGCCTCATCCTGGCCTCCAGTACAGCAGCTCTTTCTGTCTCTCCTGTCACCCTATTCCTCCTTCAGCATCTTCCACATCACTAAGGGAACCCAAGCATATCACCCCATGTGCACCTGGCTCTCTCCTGCTCCTCCTCTTTAAGAGATCCCAAGGTACATTTGACTCCTTGCCAGTAACAAGTAACTGACCCTGTTCCCTAATGACCTGCACATGGCTAAAGTCACAGAGTGGAACAGGTGCCCCCTCAGGCTCTCTGTGCAGTTCTGGGAAACCCTCCCTGTGGATGCTGATTTACCAGGTGAATCTGTACTTGGTCCAGAAAACCCCAAGGAAGCCCCTCAGAGTCTAGCATTCATAGTGGCTCTTTTATTCTATTTAATTTGTGTGTCGTTTTTCGTTTTTCAAACTTTATTCTGCTTTATTCTACATTTGATCAGGAGCACAGATGAGGCATCTGCCCTCTACAATGAGTCAAAGAGTACACACATGTCTGAGTACACACATGTAGCCAGCTGGGGACATCACTACAGCTCCTCTGGCTGGCTGCTTATTTGTGGATGATGGTCGGCTTGATTGTGTGAGATTTATTCATCCTTCCCCATGGTCTGCTTTTCTTTCTTTCCTGTCTCTAACTTTCACTTTCTCCTTTCCTACTTTCACTATTCCCTTGGTCTCTCATGCTTCCTCCTGCTCTTTTTTCTCCCCGCTCCTTCCCTTCCATCTTCTTTTACCTTCCTGCTTCCACCAACCTTGCAAGTTATGAATAGTCACAACCCCATGTCCCTAGCTCTGCTTGTGTGTTTGTCCTTAATTCCAGTGGACTCAGAACATCTAAGGTAGGTCACAGCAATTCCCAGAAGTGGTTCAGTGATTGCTAAACTTACCTTGCTTTTTTCTGATGTTATATTCCTGAAATATGCTCTAAGTTGGACCTGAAATGTATACTTCTGCTGATCTGGGCCTGGGTATTAAAGCACTAAAATAACTGTAGTGACAGGCTAAAAATAACTTTGTCTATCATGTGGAGGACAGGGCACATCTAGAGTCTGCACTGTTGAAAAACTTAAGACAGAGTCTGAGTAGGATTTGCCCAGGTAAGCAGACTATTCAGTCCCTGAATGCTGTCCTATGCCTCCAGCAGAAAAGCACTGAATTCACCCAGAAAAAGGGGGATCAAGAATTGCATAATGAAACTTCACTTACCCAGATCCAAAGTTAGAATCCTCTGGTCTTTTATGGTCTACCTACAGCTGCAATGCCGAACTGGGGTGGCAGGGATCTGTGAATTCCTGGTGTTACCCACACAGAACCAGAGACTGGGGTGCTAATCTTTCACTCCATCTACACTGGAGTCAGAACCAGCTCCTCCAGGGCAGGAGTGTGTCTCTAGTTGTTTCCCAGTGCTGGGCACCAGGTTTGGCAAATATTTATGAAAGACAAAGGGACAGGGGAGAGGAACTGAGAAGAAACAAGAAAGGGAGAGACAAAAAGGGAGAAAAAAGGAAAGAGTTCTTCAGAATTCCAATACCGCACAAGAGTGAATCTCAAAAATGGTAACAACAAACTCTAAGTAACTGTCTCTAGAACACCAAGCCAATGCTTTTCATTCTGTTGCTAAATTTTAAAGAGCTGATTGGGGCTTCAATTTGCAACTTTCTCCCCAGGCAGATATTCAAACAGAAAAATAAATATAATAGTGGCTGATTCTTCACAGCACTCATTTGCTAGCTTGCTACAAACCACTTTAATTATTTTGTTTGCAATACCTATTTATTTGTCTCAGAAGAATATTGAAATCTACTTTTATTTGTGCACAACTATCTCTGCCACCAAAGAAATGAGAGCTTAAGCTTCACATTAATGCCTCATGGTTTTCTATCCTGAAGGAGCTGACAGAACATTATAATTTTTAATTGCATTTATAATTTAAAATCCTAAAATATTACCTCCAAAAATTCCAAAGATGATTTGAAAATAAAATTGCCTGGCTCGGAGTCCTGAAGTTGGTGGTGCTGAAATTTACATCCCTATGCTTCAAATATCAAAGCCTTTATTTCTGAACTAGAGTCAATGATGTAAACCTCAATGTAAAGACCTAAGAACATGAATTCAGAAGAATAAAGGGTGTATAGCATAGTAATTCTCATGTAGAGATTGGCCGTGAAGGATTAATAGGGATTGAACTTACCTCTCTAATTAACTAAAAACTAGAAACATATGAATCAACAATTTTTATATTTGGAACAACAGGCACAGTTAATAGTAATACTCGAGAAAAGAAACACATTAGATGATCTCTGAGCTAATTTTTTAGAGATACTTTCCAGGCTGCAGCCAAAGAAGGGAAAACCTAAGTAGAGTCTTATGAGTCTTTATGAGTTGAAGAGAGAGTCTGGATTTTGAGGCAGCCAAAGCAATTAGTACACATAAAACAGCATCACAAAGAAGAGACAGCTACACCCAAAAAGTCCTCCAGAAATCTTCAGGAAGTTCCCTTTAAGTCTTCAGTTGAGTACCAATTAACTTGAGTGTAGATGAAAACTATTTGAGTCCAAGGAGAGTATCACCTGAAAGGATCAAGTTTAAATAATCCACAGTAGTGAGTCAAATCAGCAGCAGACTAAAGACTGTTTCTGATTTCTCTAACGAAATTTCATAGCAAGCCTTAAAAACTCAAAATGATCCAAAGTAACTAATTGTGTCTCATGGGGAGCAGGGAAGACAGTTTAAAGGAATAAAAAAGAAATCAAGCACCCAACCATGTAAAATTCACAATGTCTGGCACCTAATAAAAAACTACCAGGCATGCAAAGAAACAAGAAAATATAGCCGATAATGAACAGAAAAACCAATCAATAGAAACAGGACCAGAAATAATACAGATGGTAGAATTAGTAGAATAGGACATTTAAACAGTATTATAAATATTACAAATACACACCATATGTTCACAAAGATAAAGTATGTACATGACAGAGAGATAAATAAAAGACACAAATTGAATTTCTCTAAATAAAAGATTGCAACATCTGAGCTTTAAAATATGTTCTAGATTAAATCAACAGCAGATTAGACACTATAGAAGAAAAATGAATGAACTTGAAACTATCAGTACAAAAAAATCCAAAAATGAATCACAGAGGGAAAAAAATAAAGCAAAAATGTCTGTACTGAATATTGTACTGAAGGTTCTAGCTAATGCAACAGGGCAAGAAAAAGAAAAGAGATTCAGATTGGAAATGAAGAAGTATAATTGTCTTTACTCACACATGACATTACCGTCTATATAGAAAATCCCAGGAAAACTACAGAAGAAAGCCACTAGATATAATAAGTGAGTTTACCAAGGTTGCAGGGTACGAGGTTAATATTCATAAATCAATTGCATTTTCTATATTCTAACAACAAATAACTGTGAATTTAAATGGAAAAAGCCATACCATTTTCAATTGTATCAAAAAATAGTAGATATGTATAACTGAATTCAACAATAAGACCTGCACACTTAATATCACAAAGCATTTCAAAAAATTTAATTAAGATTCAAAGAAAAGCTAGACCTTGTTCATGGATCAGAAGACTCAATATTGTAAAGCTCTCAACTGCCCCTCAAATTATCTCTACATCAAACATAAGTGAAATTAGAATCCTAGCAGGCTTTCTCTAGAAACTGACAGGTTAATTTTTTAATTTATGCAGGACCAGAGTTAGAGTGAGGAACTTGTACAAACTTCAGAGTGAGTTCCTCCTCGAATTTTGTGCTGTGGTGCCTCATTTACCTTTTCCTAGGCCCCGTCCTGTGAACATGTCAAGGACATAGCAAGGTGAAAGCAACATTTTTAAAAAGGCAAAAGGAGACATACAATTTTCTCCTTATTATGTTAATGTAGGATATTATCTAGATTACTTTTCTAATGATAAAACCACCTTTTATTTCTTAGATAAACACAACTGGGTCATTATATATATAAAAAAAGACAAAGACAGAGAGAACTTAATTCATTTGATTTCAGACTAATGAAAAAGCTACAATTATACAGACAGCCTGGCTTTGGCGTGAAGATGGACATATAGGTCAATGGAACAGAACAGAGACCCCAGGAATAGATCCAAACATTGAATACCAATTGATTTTTGGTGAAGAATCCAAAGGAGAAACAAAGCTACTTTCAACAAAATGGTCCTGGAACAATAAATACCTCTGTGCAAAAATAAAATAAAAAGTAACTTCTACCTTTATCTCACACTATGTACAAAAAATAACCATCAGTACACACAACAACATGAAAGAATCTCAAAATCACTCTGCCTAGTGAAATAAGTTACACAAAGAAAAAGTATCTATTCTGTGATATAAAATTCTAGGAAACAAAATAGTCTATAGTGACAGGAAATAGATCAGAGTTTGCATGGGGCTGGGTGGAGAGAGAAATTGATACATAGGGGTTTAAGGAAACAATTGTGTCTAATGTAAATGTGCATTATCAAGATTATAATGATAGCTTCACAAGCATATATGTCAATATTCTAAACTAGAATTCATCTATTTATGTAGCTTTCTTAAATATCATTTATACTTGAAAAAATTTGTAAAAGAATAAGCATACAGGCCCTCAAGATAGATGTCTGGCTTCATCAAGACCACCCTAAGATACCATTCACCTCACACACAACTTAAAACCTCCATCTCCCTTCCCCTGCTAGCTGCTTGTCCTTAGGCTAGTCATTTGTCATCTGTAATTCAGTTTGGTCAGCAATGCCTGTGAGTCCAACCCTCAAACTCCCAGACTCTGAGCCTACATCTCCACTTCTGCTCATACCACTTGTCCCAGCTACTACCGTCTCTAACTACAGGCCCAAATTTTTTTAAATTCCCCCCGTTTCTCACTGTATTTTTAACATGGAAGTCAGAGTGCTCCTTCTAAAACATGCATTCAGAGCACTTCCTTCCTCAACTCAAAATGTTTGAGTGATTCTTCAACTCACTCAGAATAAGAGCCCAAGTTCTTTTAATGGCAGGTGAAAAAAAGAACCGCCTCATGCCCTTTCAAATATATTGCCACCTTATATTGCAAGCCACTGACCGATTATTACATGCTGGTCCATAACTTCACCCCATAATTGTTACCACATTTTCCAGTTCTAGTCACTCAATGCTCTGACTGCTTCTCTTCTGGAGTACTCATCCCTCCCAGGGCAGTGTGGTAGGAGCTGAAGTACGAAAATATAATGAATAATAAAGCTCCTCTTCCTAAAGGCATTATTTGGGGGAGGAAATGGCATTTTATATTAAACTGAACCATTATGCTAAATTGGAATTTCCCTTGGAGGCACCAAGCTATAATGATACGAAATTCCACTCATGCAGATTGTCCAAGGGAAATAACTTGAGAATCAGTTTCTTGACTCCAAAAATTCTCACCCATGGCGAGGATATTAAAAGTCCAGAAGAATCAAAACTGAGGGAAAATGGATTTAGTGAGAAACACTTCTTTAGGGGAAAGAGAAGTTGGATGTGTTTCCACTCCCTATAAGAATAAGGAGGGTCCTGCTCCTTCACTGGAAGTCTTTGGCAGGTTTTTATCAGGATCATTGAAGAGACCACCAAACAGAATAGGGCCTTAAGTAAGCAGGATTCTTTGGGTTTAATCATAAAAGTTACTTCATGTGGTCATCCATTGGTCTGCTAGCCGCTCTACTGAATGAAAATTTGGAAAAGTTTAGTATGTTACTTTAAGTTGCAAAACCAAGTTTTGATTTAGTAATTAAAAATTACCTAATCCAATATAATAACTGGAAGCTCTATAAGGCTTGGTACAGAAATGGTTAAAAAACACAAATAAATGAATCTTCCATTGAGGTAGAACTGGACTGGTTCAAAAGTAGTACTATGTAGAGAATGAAACCAATTTGAGCTAAATATTTCAACTTGCCTTTATACAGGTGTGGTGCCTTAGACCTTTTCTGAGCTTCACTCATCATCTGTGCTTAAGTGTTAACAACACCTCGCTCAGAAAGTTGTTGCAAAGATTATGTGACAAAGGACTAATAGAACTGCACAAAGGGCATGAGCAACCAAGTCACAAAATTAGAAGTAGATGAGATTAATAAATATTAAAAGATTTGATTTAACTAATAAGCAAACAAATTAAAACAATGCAGTGAGCCTTTCTTTATCTATAAGATTGTCAAAAATCAGAAACATGGATTATGTTCATGTTCACAAGACACAAGAGTGGGATGAAACAAGCATGATAATACAAGAAATGCAACTTTTAGGACATTCCCTTACTTTGGAATAATATTTTTCACCATCATAAGGAATTAGAGAGATGGAGATTTAGAGAGAAAGATGTTTACTGCAGTATTATTTAAAAGAGTATTAACAAACCTAAGTTTCCAAAATGGAAAATATTTGCATAAATGATTGTACCTCCGATGGACAGAATACTACCCAATTAACAGAATATTATCTCAAATGCTATTTACTGACAAGATAAAATGTTAATGATATATTAATTGAAAACAAGATACAAAACTGAACATAACAGATATCTCAATTTGGCAAAACAAACTATGTTTGAAAGGATGATTCATTGGAATATTAATCTGTGTTTTACTACTGTAGAAGAATCAGTAAGAATTAGAGCAATTTCTATCTGCTTTTATCTCTGCCCCCCTCAACCATACCCACACCCCCGTATCAGTCACCTATGTACCTCCTGTACCCACACAGAGGTAAGCTATACTTCTTGCTCTAGGAAGTTTGTGCTCTTCTTTCTCTCAAGACGTTTTCTTTCAACAAATAAGTGAACTGACCATGACAGTGACTGGGAAGTCTCTATGACTTAGAGGATGGAGGTGTCAAAGAGATCTGGGTCAGAAAATTTTTGATAGAGATGGAGAGGGGCAAAGAGGAGTTCACGGTCTAGTACCCCCACTACCGTTACTCTTAAAATGGGATATCAGAGAAGAGTAGCTAGTGTCCATTTAGGAAGACTGGGACCAAGCATTGGATCTCGTAGGTTCAGAAAAACAAAAAAATCCCTATGCCCAAACTTTGGATCAAAGTAGGCTGGAACTTCTGAAAATCAGCAGAGATTTTCCTATGACTGATCCTGACAGTTTAAAACCCTTGGACCTTCATACAACCTTCACCAGGGCAAGGAAGATCCAAATTCCTTGCTACCTTTTAAGTGGGATTTCACAGACAGACTTCATTTGTTTTAAAATGATGTCTATAAGGCATCCACAGCAGGGCCAGCACACGCAGTTGCCCGGCAATGTGGGTTTCTTTGCTTCTGAGGACAAGCACACAGCTTGCTGTTCTTGCAACTGCCTATAGCAAAAAACTGCCTACAGAAACCTGAGGGTAGGGAGGAAGCCATTCAGACTCCAGTGGTCACACAAGGTGGACTAGGCAACATGTCTTGACCAGGAGTCCTGCTCTACACCTGAAGGAGTGCAGGCATGGGGGGCGGGGGTGGAGGACAGCATCTGGCTGCTCAGCCCCTCATCACTCAGCAGCTGACAAACCAGTCTCCAGGGCTGCAGGAAACTGCATCCCAGTTCTGATCACTGACAGTTAAAGGATTTCCTCTCTCCCCGTTATGAAACTGCACAATATTCATTTGGGATTTTTCAGCCAGATCTAAGAGACAGGCTGTCCCCATGCACATAAATTCTCTGGTTTGAGACAGCAGAAAAGAGAATCAAAGCTGAGACTACCATCTTGCTGAGCCTTACCCCTCATTTAAGATCTCTCACCAGAAGTTCTGTGATTTGAACTGTGTTCTTCCTCCATTGCTGCCATGTTCCAGCTTTGAAAGGACCCTCTTTAGGAGTTCCACCAGGAGTCTCTACCCCCATGCTGTGTGTGAAAGCATTCACCGTGTGTGTGTGTGTGTGTGTGTGTGTGTGCGCGCACGCGCACACACTTGCTTCTCGCCTCTCTGTCATGCAGTGTGTGGTGATTTCCCAGCCTGGCAAAGGGGGTGTAATAACAGGGTAGAAGGCACAGATAATAGGGTCTTTCTGGCACAAGCCGTGAGTTCATCTGAATCCATCTGGATCCATTTGTGGGAAGAGCAATGGATAGGAATGTAGAAAGGTAGAAACACTAACCTTTAGTTTTCAGATACATTTGCTGCACGTGGTAATTAAAGCCCTTTTTAAAACTCCCTAAGTGTCAGCACACCCTTACCCAAGCATTCTCCTGTCAAAACTCTGCAAAATGACAATACACGTGTTTGGAACAATTGATTAATGTCTAAAACCTGGAATCTGATGCCACAGCAACGGTCAGGGTCTGGCTGAGCTGCTCTGTCTGTGAGGAAGTTGATCTAGACAGCAGATTGCAAAGGATTAGGAATCTCTCCCCTAATCCTTGCATTGCTGAAGTTTAGTGATCCAGACAATTTTCTCACCCATAATACCATAAACTCTCTGATGGTGAGGAGCACAACCTGCAAATTCTCATCGCCTCATCAGTGTTTAGTACATGCACGATGAATGAATGACAGGTTGTCAAGAGTTGGGAACTAGTCTTTTGGTGATGATCATGATTTTGTATGTATAGATGTCAAAGTATAACTCTGTATATCTGAAATATCTATAATGTTATAAACCAATGTTACTTCGATACTTAAAAAAAACAGTTATCTATCCTTGTGGGGAAACAGGATCTGGAGAAAGAAGTTCTGGAGCACTGAAGAATTCACATCCTGAATTCTCTGGGGTGCTGGAAGAGGAAAGGTCATAGAAGAAATCAGGAAAAATGCAAAAAGGAGGCAGTGTGGTAACTGGGAAGTGCGTAGAGGTCTAAAAGTCAGAGAAAGGGAGACCTAGAGACCCAGAAAGCCCAGATACAGTTTAAAAAGCTGCACTGCAGATTTGCCCAGGCGGTGAATGAAGCCATTTCCTTATCCCCACTCCTTGTAAAGACATGTACTGATCAATTACAAATTTTTAATTTGGGTGTTTCCTTGATTAGGTTCCAAAAATGAATTTCCCATAGGATGTTAGTTGTTACTAAAGAGGACCTATCTTTTAAGAATGTTTGCTGCATGCCCGACCCTTTGCAAGTCACTTTCACTGAGTTAGCTCGTGACTCTTTCCAGCTTTTCCATGTGGTGGCTCTCATGACTCTATTTAGCAGATAAGGAAAAGAAGACTCAAGGAAGGAAGGAAAACGACTTGCCCAAAGTCACAGAAACAGTAAGCGGTGGGGTCAATCATGGTATATCCCAAAGACTGATCTGAAACACAGTGGTACATGATTCCCTTAATACTGCTCCCCAACCCACCATCTGAGTATCTACAAGGACCCTCCCAGGGGGCTTGAAAAGGACTGAAGAACAGCATTACATGACCACAGTTTGCTCACATATCTATACCAATAAACGTTAAATCTCTTAGGTTTCTCTTGGGCTTAGAAGGCAAAATTAGATGTATTCTGATCAACAAATGGAAATATATTTCTGGCAAATATGGTTTGTTCCCTTTGGATATTACTCAGCTGACATGTATGAGCTTGTTTCTGTAAGTTCCTACAAGGTTCTCTCACCTTTTTCTTAAGAGATGTCAAAAACAAGGTGCCAATATGCAAAATAACATTAAGGGATGGAATATAAAATAAATAATGAAAGTTTTCTAGTAAGTTTTCTGCAACAAGAACTATATGACCGATTCTAAATGATGAAAAACTTTAATATACCTGCGATTCAATTGTGTATTCTGTATTCAGTTAGAGCTGAATGCTGAGTATGAGGATAAAGGAGAGGGAGTCGTATGTGTGCATATTTCTTAAATTTGGAATACATTTAATATGCATACATAAATTTCTTAAAATATATTAGGAGTCTTTTTTTTAAATTTAGAGTCACAGTAGCTAAGTTTAAATCCAGACTTGGTCACATACTGATACTGAAAGTCAAACCACCTCTCTGAACCTCTGTTTCCTTATCTGTACAATGCGATACTCCCAGCTGAAGTATCTGGGGACTTGGTCCTCCAGCCCCTTCGTAACACTCAGCCCTGAGGTCAGCACGACCTCATGGCAGCAGCCCTGGGCATCAGTGATGTCTCCTTCCTGTTTGAAACGGTTTCTTCACTTGGCTTCTAGGATTCCACCCTCTACTAAGACCTAACAATAATAGTCACATGACATGTTAATTATCTAAGTACCTCGATTAAAAGACAACAAGTATTATAATGGATAAAATAGCAAGACCCACATGGGAATAGACTCCAGGAAGCATACTTTAAACATAAACAAGTAGATGAGAAGTCAAAAAATGGGAAAAGATATATTATGTTAATATTAGTCAGAATAAACCTGTAATAGCTACAGTAATTTCAGACAGAGCATGTTTTAGAGCTGAGAACATTTCAGAGGGATTAAGAAGTTCATTTTTAAAGGATAACAGATCAAGTAATCAAGACGATACAAAAATCTTAAACATTTATGCCTCTTGAAACAAAGCTTCAAAATCTGCTAAGCAGCAACTGATAAAACCACAAGAAGAAACAGGCAAACTCAAATGAAAGTTGAATATTTTGATATTCCTCTCTCAATAATTGACAGAACAGACCAACATCCATCAAAGATACAGAAGATACAAACAACACTACCAACTAAATTGACCCAACTGACATTTATAGAACATTCCACACAACAACGGATTATGCACCCTTTTCAAGTGCACAAAAAATATTTATCAAGAAAATCAAATAAGTAAATAAGTCTCAATACATTAAAAAGATTCAAGTATTAGAAATTATATTCTCTAACCATGGTAGAATTAAGTCAATGAGAAAGAAAAATGTCCAAATATTTGAAAACTAAATAACATACCTCAAAACAACCTATAAGTCAAAGAATAAATCAAAAAGTAATATAGAAAGTATTTTGAACAGAATAACAATGAAAACACAACACATCAAAATTTGGGGGGAATGCCTTTAAATTACTTAAGAGGATTATAGCAGTAAAGTAAAATAATACGAACCAATTATCTCAGTGTTTTTCCCCTAAGATACAGACAGATAGGTAGATACAGAGATAGAGATAGCTGGCAACTGAACACATGAAAAGATCCTCATAAGGGAAATAAAAATTACAGTCATAATGAAGTGACATTAGTTATAATGTCATTATGTGACATTAGTCATAATGAAGTGACATTTGGTTAATATCAAAAACCTTAATCATACTAAGTGCTGAAGAGGATGTGGAGAAACTGTTACTCTCATACAACTTGGCAATTTCTGAAACAGGTAAACATACATCTATAGTAAAACCCAGTAATTTCAGTGTGCCCTGGTGGACTAGCAGTTAGATCAATTGCCTCTGAAAGAATGCAGGCCACAGACCCATGGGTTCAAGTCCTAGGTCTTGGAGGAAAAGTGTGAACAACTAAATAAAAATAAAATCAAGTGTTTCTTCCTCTTCTCTCTTCCTCTTCTGCCTGACTGCCTATATACCTTCATTCCTGACTATACCTTTCCTTAAAAAAAGAAACAAACAGCAATTTCACTTGTAAATAAGTACTTAAGAAAAAATGAAAGCATATATTTCATAGCAGCTTTATTTATTATGGTCAAAAATCTAGAACAACCCAAATGTCCATCAACGGATAAATGAATATCAAAATTGTGATATATCCATGCAATTAAATAGCCCTCATCAATAGAAGAATAGAACTATTGTTATATATTGCAATGTGGATGAATTTCAAAATCATTATCTGGAGGGAAATGGTCAAACCACAATTGGAAAAGAGTACATACCATATGATTCCATGTAAATAAAACTCCAGAAAATACAAATAGTCTATAGTGCCAGAAACAGATTAGTAGTTATCTGGGGAGTGGGAGAGGGTGGGTAGGATTGCGGGGTGAGGTGGGATTCCCAAGGAACATGAAGACACTTTGGGGGTGGTGGATGTGCTCATAGATCCATCATGGCTCTGGTTGTGTGGATGTTATGTATTTCAAATGTAAACTGCCTCTTAGATATGTGCATTTAATGTATTTGAATTGAATCTCAATAAAGGTGTTAATGTTTTAAGTAAAGAATAGATAATGAAAATGATGCTCAAAAAGCAATGCTTGGTTTAGTCAAACATCAGGTAAATGTTTTTAGTCTGGTTCTCAGCTGGGACTACAGAGGTGGTTAAGACGTAGTCCCTTTCCTCAAGGACTCCTCAGTGGGGCTTGGGAGAGAAACAAGTGAATTGATTACAACAAACATAATTGTTTTTGAGTGTTACTAAATTAAATTTGCAGACAGTAAATGGTACAGGGACTTAATATCCAAACAGAATTGGAATCTTCAAAATGAAAGGAGAAAAAAAAATTAAATCTCTTTTTCTGTGTCCCAAATAGAGTTTCTTAAAGCTATTTGATTTAGGTCTTTTTCCTTGTCTTCTTCAATTAGTACATAGGCATTTCTTTTCCCCACATTATACATATGCAGTCCAATCTCATTTTCATTTGTTTTAACTCAGTGTACTAGAGGTTAGGGGTCATTTGAAAGTCTGGAGCGATGTTCTCTGGACTGGTGGTAGAAGTTCCCTCTAAGTCAGTCCAAGTTCTGCACCCTGCTGGTCCTCAGGAGCTTTGCTGGTGGCAAAAGTGAAAGTGACAAGGCAGGGGCCTGGGCCTGAGGGGTTACAACAGGAGAGCATTCTGAGCAGAGGGAGCTGAAGAGGTGGAAACACTAGGGTGACCCCCTGCCTGGGATGGCAAAGATCTCTTAAGATGTGGTCAGAACAGCTCCAGATGACAAAAGGAAGCAGGAACTGAGATCAGGGAGGGCTTTGAAGTCAGGCCTCCTGTGTTACATGGAGGAACGTGCACCCTCCTCTTTGGGCCCAAACACTCAGTACAGGCCAAGGACCTATTCCATCACCAGGGGAGCATGTGCTCAGAGAAAACAAAATGTGTTTGAAACACAAATGCATATGGCAGGCAGCGTGCACTGCCTCATCCCTGAAAAACAGCATGGATTCGAGACCAAAGATGCCTGCAGGAGAAACCTGTTTCAGCTATCCACGCTCTCTGATCACAGAACACTTTTTCTACAAAGCACCCGTGAATTAGCAGAACACCTGTTCCCAAGCACAATTTGGAGATTCTATGGGAAGCCTCCTCCTTGGCTGTTCTGCCACCTGCCAATGGCCTGGTCCAGGACTGAGGGGAGCACATACGTGCCTCAGAGGAAGAGCTTGTATCTCCTGAGACTGGTAAGGCATATGCAGGGAAAGGGGGTGCAGTAGAACAGGGGGTATTGACAGCTGCAGCCTATGACAGGATCACAGCTCTTGAAACCCTGAAGGATTGGGGTGGCTAAAAACACCTCTTCCTCCACATGGAAGAAATGGAAAGAGCAGAATCAAGGTGAGAAAGCAAGAGGCAGCCATGGCAGTGGGACCCTTAACCCTGCACTCTCCCCAGGGAATGAGCCCCTTGTGTGGAGACTCCAGGAAGCCTGCTCTAAAGGAGGTCCAGGCCTCATGTCGAAGCTGCTCATGGAGTTAGGAATGTGCAGGACATCTCCAACAGAGCAAAACTGCAGTCAGCCAAGCAGGATGGCAAGAGAATGAGTAACTAAAGAGAAAACCGACAGAGGTCATATTTAACAAACCCTTGTAAGCAAAGTAAGTCCTTCAAAATCAGAGATTCAGGAAGGGCATTGGGTATAAAGCAAAATCGTAGCAAAGACCCAGAGCCAGGAGAGGAAAATAAATACAGGAAACAACCATTCAACCACCCACTACAGGGGTGCACCACAGGAGAGTGAATGGAAGAGTGAGAGGTAAAGAAGTGTGCACAGGTGTGCTTGGATGGTCCTCGAGCAAACTCTGCAGCAGACACATGATATATAGGATATGGAAGAAAGCCTATATCATACTTTCCTCCATCAGCTAAGGAGGCAACCAGAAAGATGGACACTGGTTCCTGAGACTGAGCACAGAGTGAGAACCAGGTCAGGGAGAGGACAATGAGTTCAGAGAGAAATGCACTAAACTGGAAGTGGGCAGGAGTCTTCTGAGCAGTCGGGTCAAGATCTTTGCACTTTGTCTGGAACTCAGAGGCAAGGTCTGGAATGAATAAGGGGCATGGGGGTCACTGACATATGCTAGCAAGTAGGCAGAGGTGCCGAGGGCCTGACAACTGTGCCTTCTGTGTCCTTAGAATGTAACTCCCCTAGGCCCCAGCTGAGCCACAGATCACAGCTCAGAGCCTCACCTTCTGAAAGAACCTAAGTGCAAGAGTTCTGTGCATTTTTTTACTGCTTATTAAGATTTCAAACCACATCTAACAAAGCATGCTTTGGTTTTGTGTCTGGAAGAACTAGTCTAACAATGAGAATTTCCAGTCCCTATCACACTTGATCTATAGAAGAATTTCTTCCAAAAAGTCCCCAAGAGGCCAGGTTATGAGGTACATGTGTCCTGCCTGTACCCAGACTCACAGGGAGGACTTTCTCTTCTGTTCAGGCTCTACCCAGAGGTGAGGACACCTTTGATTCATGGACCAGAGAGAAAACTAGCCTACCTGGAATCTTCTGATGGCCACATGGAAAGGAAAGCAGTCCCTCCCAGCTAAAAAGGAGGCTCCAGAAGTCACCTTGCTCATTTAGTGTCAGGTCTGGCTGATCCTGAACTGGCAGTCCAGTTCTGATGAACAGCCCAGGGAGGTCTCCTCCTTCCCTGAGCCCCAGGTCTCAACAGCTGCCTTTGTCTTTTCTTGGAGGCTGATTGGGAAGTACTTCTCAAAGTAACTTTATTCTGTGTGTATTGACCTGCCTTCAACCAAACCTCTGTAATTGTCTATTCTGCACTGTGCATGGAGGATTCAGTGCTGAGCTGGAGTCCAATCATGTTCTCAAGGCCCTCACGGCCTAGTGACAACCTGAACTAATGGTTCATATTGTTTTCACAAGTTATTTTGAATCCCCTACCCTCTTCCAAATTAGTATAATTCAATCAATTGATGAAAATATAGTGTATACCCCCAAAGCATATCTGCTTGCTTGTCCCGCAGTGGACCCCAGAGACCTGTAGAAACTGTCCGTGACTCACAAGTGTCTGTCATCATGCAGTTACCCCTTCTTTAAACAAAGCAAGCCTGTAACACACAGCACCAATATTCACCGGTGAGGGGCTAGATGTATTAAGAAAACCACTGCATAAAGAAAGCAAACAAAAATATGTGCCCTTGAGTGTTTATCAGGAATCCAGGAAAATACATTAAGCAAGTCAAATACAGAGGAGAAAATTGGAGGACAGAGCCCTAGAGGAATGAGGGACGTCGGACGTGGGGACTAGCTTGCATGCCTCCTGGAGAAAAGACATGTGGGGAAGATGCACTGACCTGTGCCCTTCTGGTGGACTGCACTTCCTCTAGAGAAGTGGGGAGCAGCTTGGGAAGTGAGAAAATGGAGCCCCGTGCAGTCAGTGAATTCTGGAAACCATGTTGGAGCCACCAAATGTCTGCCTCTGCCTCTTTCCACTTTATCCTATCCTAGTGGTCACAAATAGTAAACACAAAAGCAACTAAGAAACTATTCATCTGGGGATTCTGTATTTGAACAGAGCCTAAAATGATATAGCTGTCCTAAGAATAACAGGACTTTTGTTTCCAATGAAACAGGAGTGGTAGCTGAAGAGGAAGAATCTCCTCACAGAAACCATGAAAAGAGGGGGTCACTTCTGGAGGAGAGCACACTTAGCCCAGAGAGAGCTACATAATTGGCATGCTGGCTCAGGGTGCTCTGCTGACCAGAGTGGGGTTCAGCACCCTCTTGGGTGACAGATGTGCACTGTGGCTCTAAAGGATGTACCCACAACTGACTCATGGTGGTGACACTAAGAAAGCCCTGGGTTCCATCTGCCCCAGCAAGGCCAGCGAGCATCTTACACTGGCAAGTCTAACATGAACCCCAGCCCAGCAGCGGGAGTCAGCAAGAACAGACAAAGGCCCTGGGGTTGAGTCCAGACATAGGGGAGGGAAAACGAAGCAGCTTAGAAATGTAAACTGAAGCACTTTTTGAAGACTGGCAGCACAGAAACATTGACTGTTATATTTTGAAGAGTCACCAAAAACCTAAAACCAGCACCAGACATTTGCCTTAGGGGCACAGGGAATGCATCTTTCTCTTGAACAAGGGAAACTGGACATTAAAGACCCTGTATAGAAGCTGACAAAACTCAAAGGATCCAAACTTCCCAAGGACCAAGGAAGACTCGCTCAGGTACCAGAGAATGGGAGGCAATCATCATGTTCCTTCTCCTAATTATCAGCAAAAGCTTCCATGACCCGACACAAATGAAGGGTTACTATGCATGTCTTCCCCTGGCCTGTGTAGACACGGAGCTAATAACACATGAATTTATGGATGCAAACCTGGAAAAGTGGGTCTGGCTAGCAGTTACTATCTGATACTACGTGCAAATTTATTCAAATAAGCTGTATTCACACTGAAATAATGAAGAAACATACATCATAAAAGAATAAATTACCTATATAATAAACCCTGCATCTTCTAGAAGGAGGCCCTTAGAAATGGATCGGTTAATTTAGGATCAGTTGAAGACCACATTTCCGATGAAAGCATGCACTACTAAATACCTTCTAGAATCAGCTCATTGTATACTGGAGCCACACAGTCTTCCTGAAGAGATGTGTGGGTGCAGGGAATTCTTCGAGGAAGCTAGAACAGGTGGCTAGAAGCCATACAATGCCTACAACATGGAGGAGGCCAGGCCAGTCAGGATGAAAGGGTGAGGAGCAGACAAGGCACAGTGAAACCTTAATATTCCCAGGTTCTGCTCACGCTCCAAATCAGTGGGATGGTCAGTCACAAGAGAGGCTTTCTATTCGCCCCATTTAAATGATGACATGGATCCCTTCCTGTACCAGCCTAACGGAGAGTACACACACACGCACGCACACACTACACACACACACATCCATGCATATTCTCACATGCTCTCATACACACACATCCATACATATTCTCACAAACTCTCATACACACACACATACACTCTCAATCACATAGCAAACATACCTTCAACTTCCTACATAGAACGCCACCTTGTCCATCTCTGCATCCTATTTCCTACCCTGCCCTAATCTCTCTTGCCCCTGACAGAGACTGGCTGCCCCAGCTCATCCCATGATATCATTATCATGCCTGATACCACTTCGCGTTGACTGTTGACCTCCTCATGGACTCAGGTCTGAATTCTTCCCCTCATTCCACCTGCTCCAAGTGAGCATCTGGGTAAGTTAATTCCAACTCTCCAGCCTCTTCTGACACAGTGGAGCCCACAATTCATTCCAGCACCCCAAGTCAGAATTGAAGATAAAAATATCACTCTGGATGTTCCTATAGGTCAGAGGGCTCAATCCAGGGGGCATGCCTCACCATTCTGGGGTTCTTACCTCATTTACAAAGACCCAGTGGCTGTCCTTTGAAGCCAAGTTGGTCTCCACAGCCTGCAGAGAGAAACAGAAAAGAAACATGAACACAGAAAGCCAGAAGCTGGCAGACACACAGAATGATTGCTGAGGGTTTGATAAACATTTTTCCTGAAGAATTTCTTCCTCACAAAACATGCCATCCCCCTGGGGCCAGCTCTGGCTGCCTCAGCTACAAGACACGTCATTTGAACACAGACATCTGAGTTCCTGCTGTTCTTCCACGCTCGGGCGAGAGCCATGAGCAAGGTGAGAAGCTCTAGTTCCCGCAGGCAGCACAGGGCCACCGGCATGGGCATTCTCTCCCCTCCCAGAGAAAGTCTACAAACACCTTTCAAAAGGGAGGCTTCGGGACAAGTCTCTTCATTGCCCAAGGTGACAGTATCAGAGATCGTGAATGAGGGATTTATGGTGTCTTATTCAGCTGTGCAGAATATCAGGAAAGCTGTCCATGGCTGGGACTGTGGCTGCCTTCAGCTCTGTACAACACACAGAACTGGTACTTTCTTTCTCCTCCCCCATCATGCTCTCTTACAGCATTTTGTTCTATAGCTTTATAACACTTGCCATTTCTGTACTTAAATAACTTTTAATATATTTCTCGTCTTTTCTGCCAAGTTGGAATCTCCATGAGGTCAAGGACCATGTCTGTTTTGATCACAGATGTGTTCTGAAACCTTACACTATAACCAGTACATAATATATGTTCAACAAATGCTTTTGAGTATATGATGAAGTATTAGAGGGCAATGCAGATAAAACCCAGTGACTTATTTTGCTTTTCATAGATTTTTAATTTATTTTTTATTATAGTAATTATTCTGCACATTAAAATAATTTCCCATGTATAGGTTCCCCATTCCTTAGATATATTTCAACACACCCTGCCCACCTCCACATCACCAAGTGTTCTTCCCCATTGTCCACTGGGCTCCACAACCATCTGCTCCCACCTGCCCCATTCACTTTTGGTCACCTCAGTTCTGTTGTAAATGTTTCTGGGTTGGTTATGTTTCATCTGTTCTTTTGTTTTGTCTGTTCACATTCCACCTATGAGTGAGGTCATCTGGTATCTATCTTCCTTCTTTTGACTTGTTTCACTCAGCATAATCATCCATGTTGATTCAAATGACAGGGTTTCATCTCTTCTAAGGGCTGTATAATATTTTATTGTATATAACTTTTCACACATTTTTGTAAGTGCTTTTTTCCTCCTTCAATTAGAAAGCCAACAGATTGAAAGAAGTAGAAGGAACTGATAGTTTTCAAGCATGTCCTGTAGGACTACTCATAGTTTGCATGTAGCAACCACTTGCTGAGTGCCAGGCACTGTACCAGGCCATTGACAAACCTGATAGAGAGCCCTTGGATAGTAGTCTTTTATTTTTAATTTTTCATTGTTTGTAATGTGATTTAATTACTATTTTCATTTGACAAAGTGTAGAAAAATCAAAGGTTTAGAATCACCTCATAATCAGGTCCCTTTTAAAAAATGTGTCAGAGTAGTACAGATGTCTCATTTATCCCTCTATTACTCCAGATTCATTCCCCAAAGATTGTTTGAAGTGTCCACTTCCAGAAGGTGTGAGTTATATCTGCAAGTACACCTCCACTTACACACATCAGATAGACGATTTTATTAAAATGGGGTCATGACTGTATCAGTCTCACTTAACTTATCGATGTATCAAGAATAGTTTTCTCGATCAGCACACAGAGAAAGGATTCCTTCTTAACCAAGGAAGAACAGAGGGACAAGGTGCCTGTCCACACCAGTGATGCAGCCACACAGGGGACCCCAGGTCACTGCACAGTTGCTGCACAGGATTCCTTTAGAACCTCACTCACACAAACAATGGATAGCTTTCCTGCCTAACTCAATGAGCACATGGAAACAGAGCTGTGAGTGTATCAGAGCAAGCACTGGTATCCCCGTGCCTCCTAGCCATCAAAGGTCATCCTGGGAGCCTTTCTGGGACTCTGTCAGAGTGACAATAGGGGGTACTAGCCCCTGTGGAGACACATGGGGATTTGAGGATGGAAGTTTGCACTGGTCTGAAAGCATCCAGTTAACATTCTCTGTTCATCTGTAAAACATTGATAATGCGTGACCTCTCTTACCTACAAACACACAGAATGATATTTGTATATATTTCAAGTCTTTGCCGTGAAGCAGAGTTTGGAAGTGGTCATTCCCACACTTCGTAGGTTCCACCCCTGCTCCCTGAGTCACCCACATTTGTGGGGTGTCTGGGAGTTGTCTCTAGATGCACAAGTCCTCCTCATCAAGAGCCATGCCCCCAGGAAGCCTCTCTTCCCCAGGCACATGAGTTATATATAAGAATATACAGGGCGCACCCCCTCCTCCCTCTGGACACAGTTGGAAATGTTCTCTGCTGCACCTGAACAAAAGCATTTCCTAGAGACGCCAAGTCCTTGACCTAGATACCTCACAGAGTCATGTCTCAAAGACACCTTTCACCCCACACTACAAATGAAGGAAGCCAGGTCCTTTCCAGAGAGCTGCAAGGACTTGGGAGCTCTGAGAAACCCTCAAGTGACAAAGGAAACTATCTCCATGTGGCATCCTAGCTGCCCAGACAGACCCTCTCTCCTCTCAACAATGAGACTTTCAGAAAAAGCTTTCAAAGCTTAAAGGCCTGGAGAGGAGGTGGGAGAGGGAGAAGTGGACACAGGTCCCCTGAGGACACTCCACAACACACGGTGGGAGTCAATTTACTTCCACCCCCAACAACTCAGCAGTTCCTTAATGCTCACATGGACGGCACCGGTGACCCAGATGCCCATATGGACAGCACCAGTGATCCCGATGCTCATGCAGATGGCACCAGTGACACCCTGATGCCCACACGGATGGCGCTGGTGACCCCAATGCTCACGCGGATGGCATTAGTGACGTTGTCATCAAATCTGAACTGGGAGAATGGCGTCATGTCTCAGAAAGCTGGAAGAGTGAATTTAACCTAAAGAAATGTAGTTTAATAAGGCTGAATTCAGAGTCCTACACTTGGTCTTTAGGAGCAGAAGAGCAAATGGGGAGATGAGACTTGGAAAAAGACACCACTGAGTGAAGACCCACGGAAAGGCAGGGCTGGAAAGGCAGGGCTGGAGGTCTGTTCCTTCCCTCGGTAGGGGAGGGGGTTGCTGATCCACCTCAACTGATGGAAGACACTGCAAAGTGCGACAGTGAAACCGATGGCTATAGTGACCAGGAACAGGACAGCACAGGTATCTTAAATACATGAACTGTCTCATGCAAGAGACTGGTGTTGCTCTCTGCACCTTCTCAAGGCTGACTTAGGGCCAAGGTCTCCAGCAATCAGGGAGGCAGATATCAGTTCCAGACAGCAGATAACTGTTTGACTTTGCAAGAACAACATTGACCAGGATTGTTTTTTCCTCATCAACATAATGAAACAATGTTGAAAATGATGGTATTTAAGGACCTGCTTTCATTGTATGCTGTTTTGCTTAAAGTCACCATCACCAGGAACCTATCAATGACGCTAAGTGACTTACTGTAGCTCAAGATGGAACGGGCTGCCTCTGAACTAGGTCTCGTCACAGGCAGTGCCGAGTGCAAGGCAGTCAGGAGTGCCGGAGAAGTCATGTGAGTATCAGCATGAAGGTTGACCACAGTGTGGGAGAGACTCCCTCGGGTACTTCATTCTGCTGCCATAAAGTCTGGCTGCATGTAAGAGCCTCCTAGGGAGCTTCAAAAATGCATAGCCTGGCCCAATTCCTAGGGATCCTAACTCTAGGAATGGGGATGTGTCTCAAAGCCTGTGTTGTTTCGGAGTACTGAGCCTGACTCTCGACCTCCGGGGCTGGGAGCCGTCCTCTTGAATGTGTAATTCTGTGAATCTGAAGGTGCAGGTGTCCCTGTGCAGGTGAAAGTCCCTCCACACGTCCCCACAGGAACCAGCAGTACAGAGGACTTAACTCAGTTGACAAAACGTCCCAGGGAGCAAAGGTGTCCCCCACCTGGTCTCAGACTCATATGCCAAAGATATTGACAGAGAGAATTGACCAGAAAACCCCACATGACAACTGGCCAACTTTGCTGTCCTACTTTCCTTCACCAATTAAGCACCAGCTAAATTGCTAAGCCTCTTTGCCCTGCACGGAGATAAATAGTGCTTGGCCGCAGCCTTTTCCAGAGGGTGCAACTCACAGAAGTGGAGATAGATGGTGAGAAGGAGAAGCTACTGAAGATTTAGCGAACCCCACTCCCCTCTAATTACTGGAGAGCCACCAGCTCCATGGGAAGAGCCCTAAATGCTCACAGCCCAGTGGGCAATGTATCTCCCAGCACCTATTCCCCTCCTAAGCGCTGTCCTTTCCCCACTCCTCTGCAGCATGACTGGAGCAGGTGGAGACAAAGTCCTCCCTTTCACCCTCGAGGGAGCGAGTGAGGAGGGGCCAGGCCAGCAGACCACATCCAAATCCCACGCTCTGGATGCTGCCACTGCTGAGCGAGGGCTGCTGGGTGAGCTAGTCCTTCTCTCTGAGTGGCAGTTCCACGCCTAGAAAGCGTTTGAATGCTAATAATGGTATGGCTGCTCTGCCCACACTCTCTGAGAAGCCCATTAGGGTTTTAGAACGCACTGGCTCCCCATGTACATGCATTCCCAGGAGCAGAAACCCCATGGTTTGGGCTGCTGGAACCCCACTTGGCAATCCTGGTTCCAGGAACGTACACCTAACTAAAGACGGAGGACGCACATATGTAAATCCCAGCTGCCCTGTTTTCTCACACAGTCTGCTCCAAGGGTGTGCTGGGCTGTTTCCAGAATCCCTCTGCAGGATAGAATGAAAACCATCTTAACACACCCTTGTGGTTTCCTTCCCTTCCCGTTCCATATCCCCACTCTCCTCTCTCTCTCTCTCTCTCTCT